>JACEII010000013.1:1803811-1907956 GCA_014332785.1 Antheraea mylitta | reverse complement strand
AAGCGATATATATGAGAAACAGTTCAGACATTACTCCAATGTAAATAAATTATTCTACGCGTAAACATAATTTTACGAAAAATTACAGGAATTTTTAAAACGGCTATAATTTCGCGTAAGTGTAACGTTGAACGGAACGTAATTGCAAAATTGGCACGAGAACTGAAATCGTTCGATGTAGGTTAAACATTAAACTTTGTATGAATACAATATATGTCACAGCTTCTTTAGTTAGGGGTCAAGGTATCTATACTAATATATAAAGCTGAAGAGTTTGTTTGTTTGTTTGTTTGTTTGTTTGTTTGGTTGAACGCTATGATCTCAAGAACTACAGATCCGATTTAAAAGTTTCTTTTAGTGTTAGATAGCTCATTTATCGAGGATGGCTATAGGCTACATATCATCACGTTAAAACCAAAAGGAGCTGAGCACTAATGAAGAATGTCTCAAAATCGGGCTACTTTGGAAGCTTCCGCTGCGTGTTAATGTCAGTATTATATGCGTTGCCATGGTAACGCGATAACATTCTATCGAAAATATTTTCATGGTTTATTTTGTGTTCCTATTCAAAAGGTTTATTCTACATTACTTTTGTTTCCAATTTTTAATTATACGTGGTACGTTTATATCGGAAACATTTCTAAAGTTTATTTTGTGTTGCTATTCAAAATGTTTAGTAGTAATAATATTCGTCCAATAAGATAGTCGAAGGAATTAATCCATACTGCCAATTCTGAAGTTGTCAATATAGGTATTTTTCTTCTATGTCCAAGATAATGTTAAGGTATAAGAGCCAAATACTCTATATAATATTTTGTAAATTTTTATATTCTTAATTTTCAAGACCACATAGTTCATGCTTCGTGGTATTATTTTTCTTTCATTTCACTTATGCAAAATAAACGAACCATATCACATAAAACGTCACAAATTTAACTCCACAAAATTCGAGGATCGGAAGTGATCAAAAATGGCCGATCCTAAGTTTTTTTAAGGTTTTTTAAATTTCGCGCCATCGGCACTGACACTTTTATACCTAAACACTACGCTCTAGTTGGTCTATGGTCACAATAATACATTTATCTATATGACAATGTGATACATTATATATAGTTTTTATTTTATCGTATATTTAAAATCATTAGTGTAAATTATACATAAATATAGTTAATTTATATAATATATCGTTTATTTTTACAATCAATTAGTAATGTATAAAATATTGTCTAACATATTACATAACTGTGGCAACATCGTGTGACGCTTAAAGTACGACTGACTATTAGTCTGTGCCTATTTCAACGTTTTTTTTTGCAAGAATGGTTAGCTGCTTATTTACTTTTACACAGTACAATTTTATAGATAAAAGCTTGATTATTACCACTACTAATTATATATAGGAACGCCATAACAAATCGTGATATATACGTATGTATGTATATTTTGAAATGCCTGCAGCAAGTTTCTGTTATCAAAGAGTATTATAAGAAGTGTTATTTATCTCAGCATGTTGTTTACAGTTGATCTTTATATTATAAATCTTATAAATATCTCTATAAGTTGTACAGAGTATTATGACATAAATTCTTGAGTATTTTATTCAGTACTCCCAAATGCTACATAACTATTTACGATGCATTGAGTCTAAATTGCATCATTTTCGTAACTTTTATATGTGTTTCTCATGTTGTATTGAAGAATAAATGTGAAATTGACAAAATATGCATATAGTACTATCATGAAACAATCATTTCAGGTATCGTATTTTGAAACTTAATTTTGTGTCTGAAATGCTTGTTATACAAATATATATATTCTACACTGTTTGTCATGGATAATAACATGGACAAAATCGTACAACTGACTAAGAATCTAATGGGAGTAGTCAATTAGTTCAACATATTCCACAATACCAAAAGTCAGTTTATTATTGAAAAACGAATACTTATTATGTTTTACAGGATTTTTCAAATCTTTTCTTGAAATTTATTCTAAATCCCTCAGAGTGTGAAGGTGTCATAAATGATGATATTAGGAGTCAAATTGGTTCTCTTGCTCTGGAGGAATCTTCACCAGATAGAATATGTTATATTTACTTTACATTTCTTATTGAACTTTCTTTTTTACTGATTGGTTACTACACCAAGAAATTGTGGCATATGTTTTGATAGATGGTGTATGCTTGGTTCCTATATACAATGAGTTGTTAATACATATGTCTAAGTTAGTATTTATTAGGTATTCAAGTTATTGTAATGAGTTGTTACATATATTCCAATAATTTTAAATAAAATATAGATAACACTAAATTTAGTGTAAGATGAATAAATTTATATAACATTTTGATTAGTTTGATAGTTTTATTTTATTATATATATTTTTAACACATGACTGCTATAGTGAACTAAAGTAAACTGAAACTAAAACTTTTTTCTGACAGTTGTTCATAAAATATATTTGGTAATATACATTTTTACTATAGGAATAAATAAAATAATAATACTTTAGCAATTAAACAGGGTTTTAGTCAGTAAGACACTGACCTTACCCACTTCTCCCCCATGTGAGTGGGTGTCCAATGCAGGATCTCCCCACATTAAAAAAAACAGAAACAAAAACAGCAATGTGGCAAACAGAAAAATTCCAGCATCAAAGGGCAGAGTATCAAATATCTGGAATGCTATCCTCTGACTTTGGGTATCCCTCTCCTGCCATGCCACTTCCACTTGCTGTCTACTAATTTAAATATTTTACAGGTTTGCTTCTTTATGAAGAGAGGTCATAAAAATAGGTAGCCGTATTCCAGCTGTGGGTAATTCAGTTCCAGCTACCAGTGTGTCAGCCAGAGGCTGTCTAATATTATAATTTTAGTTATTATAAGTTTAACATAAATTAGTGTTTGATATTCTATAATATCTTGAAATAAAATGTAATAGTATGAAATTGTTTCATTTCAGGTTCAGTCTTAAAATATATTTTAAAAATTAATAAGTATAAATACTTAAAATTTATCACTGTTGCAAAAATATAATTATAGTTTATCAATTTCAATGTTTTTTGGTTATATTATAATGAACTTTTTATCTAATTGATTTAACAAATCAAATGTTTTCTCTAGTTAGCTCCCTACTCACATTTTTCTTCTGTACTATTCTTTATGAAATATATACCCTTTAGCTAGGTTTTAAGATATTTTCTTGTAAAAAGTCTTATACATAATAAATAGAAAGAATAATAGTAAAAGTGATTTTCTAAAAACTTACCACTGTCAATATTATTTTATTTGAATTATTAAATGTTGGATGGACTAATGTACTGAAAAATGGTATACAACAGGAATGATTAAAAAATCGGTAATACTACAAGTCTACTTAAAAGAAGTATGATATAGGGTTAAATCATTGAAGAAATTGCATTATTTTATTACATAGTGGGCATATATTGTAAAAGTGTAGTAAATATAATATTTTGATGCAAATATAATAATAATATTTGTAAAGAAACAATATATATATGTATATATATTAATTATAGCAAGTACAAGGAGCACACAGTTATCAAAAAACTGCTGTTGCAAATACATGATGTACCTTAAAAAAAGGTCAAATATTGCAAATAAGATTTTATAATTATGCCATAGTACTGCTATAAATATTTACTGAGTATAACTTGTGTAATATTTTTTCTATTCTATATAAAAGAATAAATCCAATAAATAAATTATAAATTTCACGATTTTGTAAAATAAAACGTTCTTAGAAATTAATACATAATTTAAAAATACATTATATATATTTTTTACATTATTTGTTATATGTTTATACATTATTTATTGTTATTCAATTTTTTTATATTTTATAATAAAATCGGTAATGTTTTTAGATTTATACAGCCAAACTTTCTGTTGACCTCTGCCTCACATGGTCTACAAAAGCATTATGGTACTAGGAACTCCAGGGGTTAACACAATATAGAGACAAATAACACAAGATTATTAATAAAATAGAAATCCACTAGATCACAGACTAAAATTCCGCCAAAAACTCATCAAAAAATTTATTTCTACTTTAGTTTTGTTTCCAATTCTTGATTTGTGATATATTACGTGTAATAAAAGTAAAGTGAGTGTATTTTATATTAGAAATATATGAGATGCTACAAATATCAACATTTTTTTAAAATTCTATCGATATGTCTGTTGTGTTTTTTTATTTGTTCCGGGTAATCTCCGAAACGGCTAGACCTATTTGAACGGGAATTCTACGGGCAAATAAGTAACTAATTGGCTGTTTTATTTTAAGCTAGCGGGTTCAGCAGACGTTGCCCGCCCTGATAATAAGACAAACTATACCTATACCTTGCCCAAGAATCATTTTATATATTGGTAAAAACGACATGAAGATGCGTTCTGTAGTTTTTGATCTTATCGCGAACATACATATAGACAGACGTGGAATAGGACTTTGTTTTACACTATGTAGTGATAAACTGTTATCCGTGCATTCGTCGTTCGTGTGACGTGCGCTGTACTGGACTCCAAGAATAAATATATACATATGTACATGTATTTATGCCAAAAGGCAGCAAACAGGCTGACGGCCCACCTGATGGTAAGTGGTTACCATCGCCTATGAACAACTGCAACACTAAGGGCATCGCTGTTGTAATTGAAAGTCATATGTTTATATTTGATTTAAATTATAGCAAGGTATGATAATAACTTAATTATATCGACACTATGGACATATTATATCTATATAATAAAAGGTTTAACACATATTGTTCGATAATGTTTAGCTTAATATTTTCATTACTTTCTTATATAGTGTAAGTGAGCACTGAGGGTGATATATAACAGTTTAAAGTTCCAGTTATGTGGTTGATGATAAATCCCATTCCATTCGATTCACTATTAGTATTCACTTATATAATGTACACGTTACCTGTTACAGTAGATGATGTGCGTGTGATACTTACAGTTATTTTTGAAAGAGTATTATTGTAATTTACACTAGATGTGTGATCACAATTTTAAACATCTAATATATTTAAAAAAACGCGTGCGAAGCCGCGGGTAACAGCTAGTTTATTATAAAGCCAGCGTATTAATAGTAAGAATATTACGATGTAATATTTTGATTTAGTTAAATCCTAAATAATCTTTCTCGAGTCCAACAGTTCAATTACAATGCATCGAGAATGAATAGAACTTTATTTCGTTATAATTGAGTTTATTTGGTGTTTGATAACCAATCTTCTAGATTATTGCGGCCATTGTCCAGTAAGTAATATTATTATAGGCGTCTTGCGATTATTTCAGTGTTCTAACAAGATATTCTCTTGTTCGAACTTTTCAGGGAGCTTTATTGGCATCTCAGAATTCAAACTCCGTGGTATTATTTTCCGTTTTATCTACATAAATTACTACCAATATTACAAAATATAGACTCTAATAACACAAGATTATGAATAATATATAAAAACCATCACATGACACTAAGATTCCGGTAAGAATTCCAAAACTCCGACTTTTCTATATTGCTGAATAAAAACAAGTCTTGTTTTATATTGAATAAAATTTTACAGTCAGTTCATTAGCTAATTCTATGTAATTTTTATGTAAATTGGGTGACATATTAAAGATCAGAAGAGTTATTTTATTTCTTATTTAGATGGTGTGAGCATACGCCGATTCGTGTTAAATCCCATCATTCCTATCGTAAGCCGGGAGCGACTAATCGGTAGTTGCAACTGTAAAATAAATGGCCAGAATCTTTGATTCTGCACGTTAACGGGCAAATTCAATTACTTTGCAGATTAGCCAGATAAAGTTCCACCTTAACGACTCTCGAGTTCTGGCAGCAACAAAAATATTGTTGAAAAAACGAAATAAGTAAACTGATCTCATTTGATTCATTGATGTTCGCAACACACGCTGGATTTCCTTAAAATATTACCAACGTGAATAAAATATTTCCTCTGATTTCGATCAAATCCATTTGCAGCAGCTCGGGGTCCTACATATGTTCTCAGCAACACACCAGAAGTCCACCAAAACAAGCAACCACTAATCGAAGCTCATAACTCGACTTACTACGGTAGCGGGCCACGTGAAGAAGCTCGCGCTATGTGCTCTGTGAAAACACAAGAAGTCAATGCAACTGCCAACGCTACTATTACTAGGAGACTTCACGGAGTTGTTACTTCTAGTAATTGTTTGATGTTGTTCTGTTTTTTGATATTTCTCACATTTCTCTAAGATCCTGTACAGGTACAAAGATAATAAATTCTGAAAAAACCGCTTGATTGATAATTGATAATTCCATTGGCAATGCTTTTTACACTCGACATTACCCTTACCCTATTGTATATTACGAACAAAATAATTTATCGGCGTCATTTTTAAATACGAGGTGTTTTTATGCTACATACATAAACTTTGTGAATGTCTTTGTAGTAGTAAAAAGTACTGAGGATCTAATAATAATAATATAATCTGAAATAGTGAGATTTATTAACATTAATTTATTTATATTAACACGTAAGAAGTTGTGGGCAATTGCTTGCACCTTATAAATATAAATTCATAACTAAAATATTTTTTAATTATTATGAAATAGAGTGTTACACTAAGTACACTATTTATTTTTCCAGTTCAATAATTTTACATACATTTAATTAGATATTGTGTAATCAGTAATGATTAAATGCGATATGCAAATAACGAATTAATCAACAATGAACATCACCAATTAAAATCACAGCTTTATAAGATTTTATATTATAAAAAGTAGGATCTACTTACGAACGTAAATACAGTTTGTTCGATGGACAACATTTGAAGTAACGGATCTTGTTATTTGTCTAATAATTATTATTACTATAGCATTATTTATACGTATATATTTTTTTTAATTTTTAACAGGAGAACTCCACTCAGCGGTACAGCGTCTGGAAGTGATCATTTTCGGTCAGATGCAACAACTTTGGCAAAGTTTGGAGTCGTTACGCAAACACGTTGCTGGTGACGGCCGGACTTCTTTTCCCGATCGACGTACTTTGTCATTTAGATATAGGCCCGGTGTAGAATAATTTACATTCCTAATTGATGTTGAATATGTTTTAAACATTACACTCGTATAACGATAAGAATCAATAAAGTTTATCAAAAGAGTTAACTATAAGGGAGAGATAAACGAGCAGATGGTATTTCCATAACTGATATAGAAATTTTTAATAGAAATGATTTGGTTAGTCATCGAAATTGAATTTTAAAATTGGTCAATTAAAGTCGAAATCTCTAAAAACTGAGATAAGTAGTATTGATTCTGTATAGTCAATATTTCCGCTAAAGAAAGGTCCTGAATAAATGGACACAACAAAAAAGTACGGAACACTAAATACAGGTTCTTAAATCAGATAAAGTAAAAAATATTTTACTAAGTCATTTAAGAAAACTTTTGAACCTCCTCTAGGTTGCCACTATATTATACTCTATCGCGTCATTTTTAATTACTCACTATTGAAATTATTAAGCATTATAGATAATACAAAAAAAAAAAACAGAATACAGATCACATACCGTGTGGTATTTGTACGCGATTTAATCATCATGTACATGTGATAAAACGATCAATGATTACGGTTAAATAGAGTTTCAATTAGCCGGCGCAGCGTCACAACCGACATATAGAGGTCTTGATGGTCTCGATCTTTTTGGATTGCGTTATTATACTATCAGGTAGAATATAGACACTGTGGTACTTTGAAACCTTTTTATATGATAGGAGGCAAACAAAAAGACGGGTCACCTGATGTTAAGTGATCACCGCCGTCTAAAGACACTAGCAACACCAGGGGAGTCGCAAGTGTGTTGCCAGCCTGTTTTGGGGGAAGGGGGAGGGGAGGGGAGGAAGGGAAGAGAAGAGGAAAGATTTCCAACATGTTGTAGCTAGCCATGTGGGCTTAGGTAAAGCTGTATCTGTACGTATGCTAAATTTTATCACGGTTCAGTTCAATTCAGTAATTTTCGCTGAATATCAAGACAATAACCATCTATTACGAACGCATTGATTACAATATTCAAAGTATTTTTATGTTATGTTTAGGTATTTATATGTTTATGTTACTTCTATGTGTAATTTATTAATGTCATGTTCTTTATTTATTATTCAGTATTCGATGTAATGACGTCATCAAATGCTTTGTAGATTATTGCAATATTATATCTTTGAACATGTACAAAATATACTTATCATTATCTAGATTTATTATTAAAAGCATTTTCACACTAAGATAATATCGTTTCTAATATCTGAATATCTTCTAATCAGGTAAAGGAGAAATAAAAAAGTTTTCTTTTGTTTATAAAATTCGATTTATTAACAAATTAGTAGCTGATATTATCAGCAATGAAGTTTACGCGATCAAATTATACATACAGCTTGCGGTATGAATTTGATCGCGTAATAACAATAGTTCGTTAGTTATGATAAGGATTAAAATGTGTTTTGTTTTAGTATTTTATAAGTTTAATAAATTATTAACAAAATATTTTCGAATTCAATTCATTCCATTGATCGATTATTAATCGATTTTAAATTCCTAATGTTGTATACTCTTTTATCTCTACAATCACCAAACGTTTGCTTTTATCTGTGGGGTTTTTTAATTTTGTTCTATCAACGCCATGACATAAACATATATAAAATAAAATTAAAAAAATTTCAACAGAGAACGTATTGCGTTTCATTTAAAAGAGTGTAACAATCGCTAAGATATTTGAATCATATAATGGTTAGAAACAGTGTCATTGTAATTTTAACCTAAATTAGCTTATTAAATACATTGGACGGATTGTTATTGTACAATTGGCGGTTATAAAATCAATTATATGATTGTGTATCATTTGTAGTTTCACGTTTGTGTTAAAATCTAACACACGATTTGTTTAAAGACTCGATAAAGATGTATATCGCATTTTTTTAAATATTTTCATAAATGTAATGTGTTTAAACTTTTTGCTTAAGACAAATGAATTTCGTAGATTACAATAAAACAATACCGAGCCCTACTTTTTAAATAGCATATTTTATGATTGTGTTAAGAGAAAACCATAAAACATGAATTAAACAGTTGACTCATTTGAAACCAAGTACAGTCCTCGTCCATCTTTTTAGGCGCTCTGAATATAGCTCTAAGTTTAGTATTGCGGATAATAGTCAAAACTTTAATGCAGAACAACTTTATTACACAAATCTAAAAATTCATTTACTCTTAAGCTGTCTTGTTTTCTCGAACTGACTACTCTATTGACCTGGCAAGGTCTTAACAGCTTCACCGGACTACTAAGGCGAGCGATTAGGGCATTCAGCCGATTTTATTTGACAACTAGCTCAAGAGTGCACGGCACACCTCGGCTTGGGCTGTTGCGTGATACGTGCAATTGGCGACCTATCTGATCTTAAGCTGTTTCGATGTTATACATATAATGTGATATATTCTTGAACGTAAATTTGTGCTCTGTTCAATACTTTCAGAGCGGTTAAAAAGTTTATTTGTTCACTAGCGATATATGGAGATGTAAAAAATATAAGGAAATTTATTAATGGCAAAAATATGACATAAAACACAACGAATGGTGGGTGTTACTCATTTCATATATTCTCATTGCAGCTTATATTAATGCTAATAACAAAGATCGAAATAATTTTAACATTTTCAATGTAACTTTTATTACAAACTAAGCTGAAGGATGATTAAGCGGTTTGCAGCAGCGGTAATATAATACAATGGTATAGAATACATATTGGTTATGTCTAAATGGTTAGTTGGCGGAGGCCTGTAGATACCGACGGAGTTCTTCCTGTGTGTCGAATATCATGACCGGGAAAGGTGAGCCGGGAACGTGTCTGCCGGCCCATCGCACTTCCACGCGGTAGTCGCCAGGCTCGGTGGGTGAGAACTGTTCAATAACCACAATAAATTACAATTGGAAGGGCCTCATCGACAATACCAGTACACATACAAAAAAAGTTCATTTTTTAAATGCAAGAAACGCAGATTACTAGCAATAGCTCACATAAATCGTAATTTATTAAATATCTTAATAAATTCATACTGAACTAGCTTCTGCCCGCAACATCGCCAGTGTGGAACTTTTTTTTTTTCTCGAACTGACTACGCTATTGATACTAAGGCGAGTGCTTAAAGTACTCAGCCGCTTTTATTTAACAACTAGGTCAAGAGTGCACGGCACACCTCGGCTTGGGTTATTTGCCTCTTACGTGCAATTCGCGACCTATATGAGCTGACCTTAGCTAACTATTCATACATATATGAGTTGTTGGAACATTTATGTGTACCGAGCATACGTACCTCAACAACTCCTCCATATATTTATTATCGGAAAATTTAGAGTTTTTTTTTGAGTTCGATAAGGGAAAAAAGTAAACTCTTCCACTTTCATGTGTAAGTGTTGTAGGCGTGCACGTGTGTGGGGGTGATGGTGTAGTGTTGTAGCAGTGATGTATATTTTGTGTCACCGTATCGCGCAAGCAACGCATTCAAGGGCTCCCTAACGACGGATCGAACCTAGGCTTGAGCCGTTGCCGAGGGAAGCCTTATTGGGTATCTTCAAATCTCAGTTTAATGAAGTTTTATAATGTAATCAATATGTGCGAAATCGCAGGTGGTTGTGGTCGTTAGTAATCAAAAAATCAATATATAATAACTCTAGTATGATTTCAAACATGTTTATGAATTAATAATTATTGCTATTAAGATCCCAATCTCCTTTTCACCGTTTTATAGATTATTTATTATAAAGCGGATATGCTTTAAATTAAGCGCATTACACACTATTACAAAAATGTGTATAAAAACTTATTTGGAACGTATGAAATAAAACAGACAGATTCAATTATCAAAAAATCAATTTAAAGACATTTAAAAAATCACCTTTTTTTTGTTTCATCTTATGTATTTATACTTTATATAATATGGCGCAGTCGTTCACAAGAAAAAAAATGTGACCAGTGTCGAGATCCTCGGATTCTAACATACAATATGTTAACCCTTATTGTATATTAGATCCTAATGGTTTTTTAGCAGATTTATTAGGTGTAGTACTTTCAAAAAGAACAAAACAATTTTAAGGAATAATTTAACAATAAATCTGATCCTTTAAATATGAAACAATAAGAAGTTAATTTCCTCTAATGAAAGTTGCTAGTCTCATTTAATTAAGGATAATAATGATATATGTCAGGATTATTCTAACAATATAAAAAAAAATGGTTAATTTTAGTAAGTATTTTCCCGCGAACTACCAAAATCTAGCTAAGGACCGTCACTAAATATAAATTATTTAAAATAATCCCTATAAAAATCAGAGGCATAATATAGGTTTTCGTATTAGTAAAACGTATTAGACTTAGCTAATCAGAAAGATTTAAACTTTCTATATGATTGAAACAATATGCCAATAAGAATACCAATCCTGTTATAAAACGTCACAGGCATTGGATGACTCTTAAATGATTTATTTTCAAGGTAAAGAAGATGCTTGCAATATAGACCATTATTAAAAAAATATATTTAGTAATTTTCATATTAACTATATTCTTTATAAAAAAATAGAACACACTTTCCTTTGGAAATAAAACCTGCAAGCAATCATTACAAAAGTGATTTATATAATCTAATCAATCCATCAAATTTAATCAACTTCAAAATAAGGATTATGTGTTTAATATCGATTCAATCACAATTTTACAACTAGCGGTAATTTATGCGTTCATTAGGGTCTTTTCAAGGTTAACATTGGACAATATTTATCGGGTTCCGAACATATTTTTACAATATATCTTACTTCGAAGGCAAATCTATATATCAAATCATACGAGTGATCTGTCGTAGAGCGTTCAACGTGCAAAAAGGACTGAATATATTTCTATCATAGTTTTTGAAGTAAAATTATTTTTAATTTAATATACATTTAATATACACGACGAAGCTTCGCCCACTTGTGGCGATAAAAACGAATCTTAAAAATAAATTCGATAAAGTCACAGTAAGACATGCCGACACCTATTCATTTTAACAGCAGTCCTAAATTGCGTTCCCAAGTTTCTGTGATCTGTGTAAAAACCGCGGGCCCAATTATCGTGATGTGTTTTTTTTTTTATATCAAAGGAGGTAAACGAACTGGTGGGTCACGTGATGTTAAGTGATCACCACCGTCCATAGACACTAGCGACATCAGGAACGTCGCAAGTGCGTTGCCAGCCTGTAAATGGGAGAAGAGGGAGGGGAAGGAAAGGGAAAGAGGAAGGGACGTGGGCTTCCGGCTCTCTCACTGACCGAACGAAACACAACAATGCAAGCACTGTTATTTCACGTCGGTTATCTGTGAGAGGGGTGGTACTACCCCAGAGGAGCCGACCCATTCATGCTGAAACCAAAAATAGCTTCAGCGGGGCTCTACCACCTACAATAAATAAAATGTTTATTGTCACAAGTTTATAGTTTGTAACGCATGACAGAGATGCCTTCCCACAACTGTATTTATTGTAACCATAAACAAAACTTCGTGGTGATACACGTAGGTATGGTAGTAGCCTAGCATAAACAAGAAACGCTTAAGCCATAGTCGCAATAATAAAAAAATTGAGCCTTCACAGGAGACGTGGAACATCTAAATTGTTCAATTCGAACGAATCTCAAATTCTCAAATTAAACTATAGCATTATAGGTATGCAAGCTCAGTGCGGCCAGCGTGACTGCGCATGGCATCGCGTCGCCACGTCTCACACACCCGCCAGTCCAACAATCAGGTTTAACCGCGCCTATTAAATCGTGGTGGCTTTGTGATTGGACCGTTGGAATATTATTTCGATGTCTGCAGGTTCGAACCTCGGCATGTACCAACGAATTTTTCGGAATTCACGTACATCTGTTTTTTTTTTTTATTAAAGCACGACAAAATGACTGTACTATGCCTGATGTTAAGCATAATACAATCCAAAAACATCGACAACCACTGATAGACAGATTATCCATCGCCGGTCGCCGCTGTCATGCCGGCTATAATGACGAAAGTCACCCGGTTCTATTAATTTAAATCGATAACACTATCGGCTGACGGTGAAGGAAAACATCGTGAAGAAACCTGAAACTGAGATATGTTCTTGTAATACTACTATATGTGGGAAAAATATAGAACCGTGGATTTCTCAGAGTTTGAAATCGCAAATACGCCGTGGGCTGGTGTGGTGATTACGCCTATACCTTTCTTCGGGAAGAGGCGCATGGCCCTGCAGTGGGTTTCTTAGGCAAATAAACAGCCTTATTGTTGGATATGCAATGAAAGGATCGGTGAGATACCTTGCAGAGTATGGTTCGGTCCTTTTGCGTCTCCCGCTGCATCTCGACGCGGAAGGCGCCTTTGGGTCCGCGCACGCGCACTGTGAGCTGTCCCGCGCCGGCGCCGCGCGTGTCGCACGCGAAACGAGACTGGAACGTCGCGAGTACACCAGGCTCTACTCCCGGACCGTATACGCGAACCTAAATACACAAAATAATACACAGTTTCAAACGTGTTGTTTGTTTAATACCTGAGAAAAGACTGTAAACCTGATAAGAAGGAGAAAAGAACAAAATAATAAACGTATCTGCACAGATTATAGGAAGAATAGGAAATATAGAAAGAAGGACAAATTCTGTAAATTCAATGACGTCAGCAGATAAAGAGGCAATGCCAGCGAAGACATCGAGAGGCCGCGGGAGAATACCGGAATCATTCCACTCTTTGATAATATTTTCAAACAAAGAAATTGACTCCAGTGGCGATGTAGTCAAAAGATCAGGTCAGTAGTTGATGCCAAGAAAACGGGGTTGTAAATCGATAGAATTAGAAAAGTGAAGGACCAGAAGGTTGTTTTAGATTTTAGCAATAAGGAGGAAGCGAAAAACGATCCCTTATTGCAGATAGAAGACGCCAGAAACAAGGACCCGTTAGTCATTTTTAGGGACGTTTTGAGCATCAATACCGATGAGGAGGTTCTGGACTTTTTAATGAAGCAGAATAGCTCGCTTATAAAAGATATTCCGAAGGAAGATTACAAAGCCAGCAGAAGAAAAGCAAGGAGAATAAAAGGGTAGCTTCAGCGTAATTAGAAAGGAAGAGATCGCTCCGCCCGAATGCCGTCATGACAACCGACATTAGAACGATTTGCTGGTTACCAAAACTTACAATGAAGAGGAAAGGTAAAATGCATGATAACTCAACTGAGAACAATGATTGATTGACAAAAAGAGATATAAGCCCAGTAGTAGAATTCTTCGAGAGAAATCACAATAATGTATGGTAGGTTTTTTTTATATTTACCTTGGAAGGGTCAGGGGCTCCGGCCACTTTGAGCATGAACGGTGAGCCAGGTACGTGCTCGCCCGCGAACTGTATGCTTAGCACATGTCTGCCTGCCTCCGCGGGCTTCACATTCAGCGTGAACGTTCCGTCGCCGTGCTCGTATAACTCACAATACGCCACCTGTACACAATGCTATTGAGGTGGATCGCCAGCAGTTCTCAATTATTTTTTTTTACTTTATTTTTGGCAACCAATCTTTCAGATTATTATTGCCGTGCAGTTAATAATATTAAAAGCGTCGTGTGATTATTTTAATTTTTCCGTATTTCAATACTCTAACAAGATTGTGGCTCCCTTGTTAGTCTTCCAAGGAGTCTTTTCGGCATCTCAGAATCTCAAGCTCCGTGGTATTTTCAATTCACATTTACAAAATATATTGTCAAATAACACGAGATCATAAATAAGATATAAAATCCACTACATGACAAACTAAAATCCCGCCAAAAATTACCATTTTCAAGCTTGAGAACCCCTGTTTTAGATTAACTTTTCGTTAACAGTAGCAGACGTTCAAAACATTCGATTCGTCACGAAGTATAACGTATGTTATGAGTGCTCTTTTTTTACACTGTTCAAATTTGTTGACGCCCTTCCATCTCCTTAACGTGTGGTGTAATTTATGGATCATCTCTTATTTTTATCTTCAATATTATAACATAATTAACTAGATGTTGGGATAATACACTGATTAAGCTGAAACTGTAATAATTTAAAACTATGACAACTATTTAGTGGGCAAATGGGCTTCTTCATAATTATTTTTATAACAAAATCGACCGCCGGTGCCTCAGTATTGATTAATTATAGTGTTAAGATTTAATCATTGGAAATCATATTCATGTTTAGAGCTGTATGACATTGTAATCCAATTCAAATGTTTTATTTACAGCAAATGGCAAGGGTAATGGAACTATATATATCACAGATAATATTCCTAATACTGAGAATTATTCTAAATGAATTTAAAGTTTGAGCACCGCTGTACTACATAAACAAATAGTTAAATTATTATAATGTTTTATACCTTGTTAGGTCCAGTACAGTGCGCGGTAAGTTCTCCGGGACCCGCGAGTCTAGTGTCTATCCAGGAACGGATCTCCCTACCCACGACTCCGCCCTCGAGCCCGACTCCGGAACAAACCACACGTGACGCGTCACCGCTCTCGGAACCACCCGACACTTTCACTGTCAGTGGACATCCTAAACACAAGTTTCATATATTATTTTCAACTCGAGTCCCATTAATACGGCTTTTGAACTGTAGGTGATAGAGCCACGTTGAAGCTGTTATTGGTTTCAGCATGAATGGGTCGACTCGCCTGGGGTACTACCACCCGAATCGCAGAAAACCGATGTGAAGTAACAGTGCTTGCATTGTTGCGTTTCGTTCGGTCAGTGAGAACGCCGGAGGCCCACCTCCTCTCCCCGACCGTCTCCTCTCTACCTCCCTCTTCCCACCATCCTCCCAAAGACAGGCTGGCAACGCACTTGCGACTCCCCTGGTGTCTATGGACGACGATGATCACTTAACATCAGGTGAACTGCCAGTTCGTTTGCCTCCTATGATGTAAAACAAAAAAATTTGAAAACCAGGGATCGTTGGATTATTGGAATGTTCTGATTATTGGATTATATAGAGATCTGTATATATTTTTTGAAGGTTTTTTTTTAAATTTTATTATTTTTGGCAAACAATTCTCTACATTATCGCTGCCAGTCTCAATGTTCTAACAAGATGGCGGACTTCTTGTCAGAACTTTCCGTGGAGTTTTTGTGGCATCTCAGAATTCATGTTCCGTAGTGTTATTTCCCATCCACTTCACTTATGAACAATAACCAATCGATATTACGTAAAACACTACCGATATTACAAAATATAAAGTAAAAAAATTGGTGTCTCTACAATCGGTTTACAGACAATTACGATAAAGTAAGCTTATATTAATGATTCGTGGAGCATATAAATTGTATAACAATTATTATTTCTATTTAAATGATATTGTAAATACATACCTTTGACTAGTCGACCAGCCCAGAGGACCCGTAACTGGTGGTCACCAGGTCGTTTCGGCGTGTACAGTGCTCTCCATAAACCGGGTCCTGCTGCTGCTAGTCCAACGGTAATATTATCACCATCTGGTGTTGTGAGAGAGGCTTCTGGAGCTCCAGGTCCGGCTGCACTACCGTCTATAAAGCAATAATTCATCAGATCAAGTTCATAATCCGTCACAAAAATATATTAACCATGTCAATAATACGCTCTATATATATTTTTGTAGGCGGTAGAGCCATGCTGAAGCTAATTATTAATTTCAGGATGAATGGGTCGGCTCGTCCGGGGTAGCACCACCCTCTTACAGAAAACCGACGTAAAGTAAGAGTGCTTGCATTGTTGAGTTTCGTTCAGTCAGTGAAAGCGCCGGAGACCCATCTATCTTTCCCTCCCCTCTCCTCTCCCTTTCTATCCATTCCCCCAAAAACAGGCTGGCAACGCACTTGAGACTCCTCTAGGGTTGCTAGTGTCTATGAACGGCGGTAATCGCTTAGCAACAGGTGACCCGCATGTTCGTTTGCCTCCTATATGATGTAATATATATAAATATATATATATATATATAATTAAGAATATACTAATTTATTTTCTCACAGCCTAAAATCTATATATACATATATCTATAGCATTCTCTTTTTCGTTTCATAAGCTCAAATTCACACTGTCACAAGAGAAGATACATTTAAAAAAAAATCGAGGTAGTCATAAGGATTGCCGACAGAAGTGAAAACTCAATACAATAGAATAACTGTGTTCTGTTTTGAATTATTATATTGATTATACTGTGAATTATTTAAATTTCATAATTAGCCAATTAAAATATCATATACATATATCAAGACGTATATTCATATAGCCCATAGGAAGCGTTCGGTGACGATGAGGCGAAGTTCACGCACCTTGTTCACCGAAAAGCTACACATATATACACAGTATATGTACATATAGCTTACGGAAAGCGTTCGGTGAATATGACGCGAGTACCATTTTTTTTTTGTTACCCAATAAAAGTGCACACAGCGCCTAAAAAGTTTTTAATGATTAAAAAAAAATGAATCGAATAATGTTACCGATGGTGAAGACAGCCGGCACGTGCGGGACAGCGTGCGCGAGACCGCGTCCCGCCAGCGTCACTCTGTCCGCTGCGGAGTTACCGGACGCGACGAGCGCACGTCGCGGTGCACCCGCTACCAACGCTCCGTTGTACGTCAGCTCTAACTCTTGTTCACCGCTCACACCTTCAGCGGCCGCCAGTGTCACAACAGCACGACCTGATACTGTTTCTACTCCTGTTAACAAAAATTAAAAAATTATACGACATCTTCATAGCCATCGGATTCATTACTAGCTGCGAATAGCTCTTAGTCTATTAAAGTTAATTTTTAATTTGTCTTACAAGTTAAATGTTAGGTAGGTCTTAGTGTATAGTTAAGTATTTATATCACGGGACTTCGTATAGTATATAATCTAGAGCAGCGTTCCTCAATCTTTTTTAGCCCTAACCTTCCTAAAATTTTTATGCCTCTATACATCATTTTTAACTTTTAAAAATTGTTTTGTTCCCTTAAGAAATTTAAATGACACGTTTTAGGAATAAATTACTATGAAATTGTTATCAAAACATCGTAAGTAAAATTTCAAAAACATATAATGAAAAGCTTACTTGACTTGACTCTAGGGGCTATTTTTTTTTCGGAATGACTACGCTACAGACCCAGCAAGGTCTTAACAGCTTCACCGGACTACTAAGGCGAGCGCTTAAGGCACTCAGCCGATTTTATTTTGGCAACCAGCTCAAGGGTGCACGGCACACCTCGGCTTGGCTGTTGCCTGTTGCATGCAAAATCGCGACCTATCTTCGCTAACCTCTAGGGGCCTAGTAGGGGGCTAGTAGTCTAGGGGCCTGGCCAATTTGCTTATCTACAATCACTAACACAAATAGAAAACGGAAAATGTATGGAGATGATATATCTGAACGCTATATCACGCGATTTTATCACGTGATAAAGAGTTCAGATATGTCATCTCCATACATTTTCTACAACTTGGCTAGGCCCCCTAATTACCCAGCTGATACTTTGGTAGCGTCAAACAAAATTATACCTCATAATTACTTACAGTATTTTTTTAATTTGCCTTTTTTGTTAAATTGCATTTAAATAACCCAAAGCGAAAGGGTTAACGAGTCCATTTTTGAATTGCCCCAATATACACATATAAGGCAAAGAAGTTTCCTTTTCTCTGTATGTAGACATTGATACACACAATGTTTTTTTTTTATTTCACAGTTGCCATTTTCTTTAGACTGTTACATAGTTATATACTTTCCATCATTTGTGATACCACAACAAAAATACTATTTTGAGAAATATTATGTACTAACTTTTGACAGTGTTTAAATATATTTAGATTTGACGGAACATATATATATTGGTTTGGAAGTGTCTTAGTTTAAAATTACTAAATATATGGCGGAGTGGGAGGCAAGTTCCATAAATTATGAAATTCATGTACCCGTACTTATGGATGGACACGTCACCTGATAAATAAAAAAATTAAACTCACGTTGATGTCGACCAGCAAGCAAGCACTCAAGCGTGCCAGGTCCTGCATTACTGGTGTCCAATACCAACTTGGATGGAGCACGAACTCTATCCGCATTGTCTGTGCCCCACCCGCCAACAGGTACGATCGCAGACGTGTCTATCACCTAATATACAGTACCAAACTATATAACATATAATTACAGTGCAATCTCTTTATAACATCACTCGTTATAACGAAAAACTTATTTGGTTTACCACAAAACCATTTAATTGTTCTCTTCCCTTAATGTAGGTAGTAGAGCCAAGCTGAAGCTATAACTGTTTGCAGAATGAATGGGTCGGCTCGATCCGGGTAGTAGCACCCGACCTACAGAAACACACACATGAAGTAACAGTACTTGCATTGTTGCGTTTCGTCCGTCGTGAGAGCGGTAGTGAGAGCGCCGGAGGTCCACCTCTTTTCCCCCTCCTCTCCCTTCCCCTCCCCCTCCTCATACATAGGCTGGCAACGCACTCGTAACTTTCCTGGTGTAGCTAGTGTCTATGGACGGTGGTGATCACTTCAGCAGAGGACTTTGTTTTATACTATGTAGTGATAAATATATATATATATATATATACATATATATACCGATTATCATGAAAGTTGATATACTAATTTTCATATATTTTGTCACTAGGTAAATTTAGGTATATTTGAACTCTTAATAGCAATTTTTTTTATAGTTCATCCGTTTATTACAACAAGGGATAAATAATGTCTAAAAAGTTATAGGCACAGCTAGCCTGTATATATTTTTTTTGTTATACAATATCATAGTACTCACTTTCACTGAGAAGGGGCTTCCGGGCAAAGGTCCAGTGGTTGTGAATATTCTGACTTCATACAATCCCACAATTAGTGGTATGTATGCGCAAAGCCACTCCCGCGGTGCACCGGCAACAACCATACACTCCAATAGACCAGAGTCCGTAGAATCTTCCTTATCATTTGGCAGCCTTTCGACCTGTTCACACGATATAATCTGATGAACTGCAAGATATTTTTTAAAGTTCATACAAAGTACAGCTGTAAATATTTATGAAACAGAAAAAGAGTTTTATTGTTGTTATAGAAAATCTTTCAGCATAAAAAAACAACATCATTCCCATATCATATAAGAAATTACTTATTCTGCTGTACATTAATTTTGGTCCGTTATTAATATAGACAATTGTCGGTTGGTGTTATAACGCGGGAAGAAGTAAGCATTATACAAGAACCAGAAGGTGTAAATGGATGAGTAGGATAAGAAAACTTTGTGTTGCTCTCACACACTTACGGTAGAAAGACGAGTATTGGATTCATTATGTTCTAGCAGTTACAAATAGTAATATCATATAAGGCAGCAAATTACATATTAAAAATGTGATAAATGCATTGTTTCCAGTACATACAAAATGTGTATATAATAATAAATGCGTTATTACTGGTACGTACAAATCATGATGAATGCGTAGTTACAATTACGTAAAAAATCGTGAAAAATGCGTATACGTACAATTCATGATAAATGCGTAGTTACTTTTACCTACAATCTATGATTAACGCGTTGTTACCTGTACGTACAAAATTTGTTGTTACTTGTACATGCGAAATGTGATAAACGCGTTTGTTACGTGAATGTACAAATCGTGATAAATGCGTAGTTACTTTTACGTACAAAGTATGATAAACGTCATGTTACCTGTACGGTAGGCGGTGCATCTTCAACGCACTGTATCGTAAATGCGGCCTCCTTGCCGACATGCGCGTGTGCAAGGCCGGTGCCGGCACATCGCGCCGCGCTACTGCTGCGTGCACTCAAAATGCCCAGGGATATAGGGCTCCCAGACACCGGAGCACCTGTTCATGTATCAAACACATACACTACTGATGACGACGTATGATTGCAATATAATAATGTGTCCGAACTATTTAGATTCATTTTGTACACTTAATGAAAGTCAAAGAAATTTCCTAAGTATACGGCCTGAGTGAATATTTCGGTGTGGCATGCAGCGTCCAAGAGTCTCTCAGGACAACTACATGTTAATAATGCATCCGTTTGAAACCAAAATCGCACGCCTCGCCACGCTCGACGCTCGATTTAAGCGTCTACTCTGGCCGTATAATTAGCCTACTCCCATAAATGATTTTTTCTTTCGCTAACTTTCAATATGAAATATATTCTAAATTATTCATGGAAATAATATGCTGTAGATAGTAATTTTTATCCACGTACAATGCATAATGTAACTGTAATATTTAATTAAACAAGGACTAAAATCATAATGGTCAAAATAGGGTTACAAATAACCAACTATTTAATTCATAGTATCTAAAAGATAACATTTTTAATGTCAATTATTCTTGGATAATAAACTAGTGATTTAAGATGTACAATTTCATACTATATTATTTATCTCATAATGTTTAGTCAATATTACCAATGTAAACGCCCAAAAATCCCTTCTTACATTTTCATTACAATACATTGATTGATATACATACACTTTATATATAGATATATAAGACTTCTGAGGGAGATTATTTAAAAGTAAAAAAAGTAAATTTAAAATTTAAAAAGATTATTTAAAAGCGATTTCGTTGTTACAATTTATCTGCTTTTTCTTACTATTTTAAAATATGAACTTCTTAGAGTCCTTTAAAATATGGGATATATTAGATTATTTTTAAATATATTTTTTTCTAATTCCTTTAAACTAAATAATTTGTGTGGGTACTCTTAAATTATATCTGGTAGCATTACTGTACCTCCGTACGTGATGTAGATGCGATAGTGTGCGGGCACTGTCGGTCTCAGTCGCACTCGGTGCGTGTGTCCGTCCTCACGAATGTCGACTGGAAGCCGGACTCGTCTCTCGCCGCTTGCTTCACACACTACTTCTAACTCTCCCACTCCCGCGTCCTTAGTTACAACTAAAAATAACAACAAAACTTTAATTTTTCGAGTTTTTGGCGGGATTTTAGTCTGAATTTTATATTTTATTCATAATCTTGTGTTATTTGACTCTATATTTTGTAACCTTGGCGGTATTTTACGTAAGTTAGTTTATTGTGCATAAGTGAAATGAGTGGAAAATAATATCAGGGAGCATAAAATTCTGAGATGCTACAAATACACCCTGGAAGCTTTTAACAAGGGAGCAACCACTCATATATTTAGTAGTCCGGTGAAGCTGTTAAGACCTTGCTGGGTCAATAGCGTAGACATTTCGAAAAAAAAAAAAAAAAGGAAATTAGAATATTGAAATAATCACACGAGGATAATAATGTAATATTATTAACTACACGACAATTGCATTAATAATTTGAACAATTGTTTGTCAAAAATAAAGATGAAAAAAAAAAACTAATTTTGCATCTGTGTGTATTTTTGTTTCATGTAATTTTCAAAACGGTTGGATTGATTTTCAACGGCAAATACATGTTATTATAAGGAGTACTTAGGGTACTATTATTTTAGAACAAAAAGCAAACACAATAAAGAAGCAAAGTCCAGTATCGAGCACGCGCACGTTTAAACTGAACAATCTTTTTTTTTTTTGCTAAATTCCACGCTTTCAACGTCACGAGTATTAAAATATTACAAATTTTAAACAAAGAAATTAATTTTTATACTCTTGATTTAGCCTTTCACATATCACTCATCTAATGGAGTAGATATATATAACGTAACAAAGTACGTAACATTTGATTTGGAACTTGTTTACGTTCTCCAAAGCGTTCTATTTATAGAACAGCACGATGACTGCGATAGACAAAGATAACGCTATACGATTCCAAACTTACTACGTTTCTCACTCTTCTCCCCGGGGTGCCAAATCAAAAGCAAGGTACGGTACAAATTTCTTTGGAATCTACAATGTGAACGTTAACAACATAAATATGTTTATGTAGGTAGAGAACATATGGTTCGAATATAGGAATACAGAGTTATAGAATACAGTTTTTAGATTTATGGTTTATTTAGATTTATGGTAATTTTATTTACTTATTTCTAAGAACGATTTATACTACACGTAACTCATGTCATATATATTTTAGGGCTAAACAATAATAAAAGACAGTTTAATTTTAATCCAGAATGCTTCCACGAGAAACTGCTTTAAGTAACTTAAATTTATTTCATTCTATGGATCAAGGCAGTGTACTCATGCGTTATACTCTAATTTTAGAGGAGTACATTAATTTGTAAAATACAAGAATAGGATCTTACCTGTGAAGTTTATTGGAGTCTGTGCAACAACATTTCCCGTTGGTAAACCAGATATAATCACTCTGTTAGGATCAAACGATTCGCATGTGAAAGGACTTCCTGATACTGGTTTCAGAAGGTGTAGTACTTCTGTAAGAAAATAACGTACTTCTTTAATAAACTTTCCTATACGACCGTCAAGTACTGTTACTTTTATAACTTCGAACGGTCTGTGAAACCGCAAATGATAGTACCATTTTAGTATATTATTATGTGAAATATTATCAAAGAATCTAGTTTATTGTCCAATGGGAATGTGTAAGTTAGCACATTCTGTTCATTGTAATGTCCTAATAAATGGTGCTATACTTGTTAGAAATTTTTACTGAGTTTTATTGGGAATTAACGATACAAATATGATATTTTTTTAAATCGATTTAGTAATAATAAATGTATGGTATCACTTGTTATAAATGAATGTGTATCTAGTGGCAATAAATAGGAATGTAAAACGAACAAATTTCTATGACATGTCAAATTTCATATCCCATATTATTATTACTTTTAAACATACCTATAGTGCTTTGTCCGACTTCAGTGATTGTAAACTCAGCTTGTAATAGGCCCGATTTAGTCTGGTAGCATCTAACTGGAAGAGCCCTGGAGCCCGGCCCGGACACCACCACGTCGAACTCCCTCGCCGGCCGACCCAATGTATCGATACTGAACGATGCCAGCTTGTTCACTTGAGCTTGATACAAACCCAAACCTGATGCAGCTACCTATAAAAAAATCATATCTTAAAACTTTCTTGGCCGACAGTTGTATGGTACTCAGAACAAATATCATACCATAAATTGTCAGATGAATAAAATGGCGATGAAAAAAAATAATGGCCCGTTACGGGACGCCTGGCAGATGTGAAACATCGAAATTGTTTTGTATACTTTATATACATAAAATAAGACAGAAATGAGCTGTGGCATAATGAAGAGATAGAGCATTACAAATTTATTCCATAAAATAATGACTATTTCTTTATTTTATTACACAAATATTCATTTTTATTAGATACAATAATAAAAAGAAAAGTCCGTACTCTCGTCCTCCTACTCACGTACAGAGTGAGATTGGACGTAACGTTTCACATTAAATCATAAATTCATTACTTACGTAGATACGTGAGCATTAAACACTGTTGAAATGACAAGTAAATTTTAATAATTACCTAAATTCGAGTATAGTAATTTTACTAATAGTATAAGTATATAATACGAATTTAGTAAAATTAGTAATTTCAACAGCATCTAATTTTTCCCGAATCTTCATTCCTTATACTATTTACACACTTTACGTACTATTGTGGGTGTGGTTTGAGTACGTTATCTATAAAGATTATTTTTTGTATTATATATGGGTAAATTATTTTTCATTTGATTACCTCTTGACCGTGGTGTGGAGGGTGTACGTCGATGAGTAGTGGATCTCTGGAGACAGGAGTACCGCTCCAGAGTAACGTGAGGCGGTGCGGTGCGGCCCGAGCGGGGTGCCACACTAGTTCCTGTCGAGCACCGCCGCGCCGTCGCACCGAGTGCGGTACTACAGCCCCCCCGCAACTCACTCGACCCGACAGTCGACCGACACCAGCACTACTCGTACTAACTGAATCACACACCGTACACACTCTCAGCACCGATTTATTTCATCGTCATCACCATATAACCTATAAGGTACCCACTGCAGGCCTATATAGTTTTACCAGGTGAATGTTTAAAGGGTCACATCCTTCAATTTTGTGGTAGTTCGTGGTCACGTTTAACATATACAATAATAGTGTCAAAACAAATACTAATAAACAACAAAGAGAACTTTAGTTAAAGTTTGTTCTAAAACTTCTTAAAGTATAGGGACGGTACTAATAAACTTTGAAAAATCTACTCTTGCTTTAATTAAAAACTTCAGAGGGGCCAGTTCTACATGTTACTAGAACACTTCTCAAGTTTAGGTTTCACATTGTTTTCCTTCATCGTCAGCCGAATGTTCTCAAGTTAAATGAGTAAATCTACGCGAATTAAAAAAAATAGTTGCTACAAGCCTATACCGACCTATTCAAACCATTCACCACCGTTACTTAATACCGATTGCAATATATTTACTAATATAATTTTAACAAGAATAAAACAAGTCTCAAAAGAATGCACGAGAAAATACTTACAAATGACTAGATCTACTCTAGAATTGTCATAAACCTACCAATAACTCGGTTATTATATATTTTATATTCGATTTCAGTAGTTTCTTGGTATATTCGCGAACGCTAAAGTCCAGGTACTATTGAGATTAAAATAAGATCACTTCAAGTTATACCCTTTACAATAAAATAAAAAAAATAAAAACATTTTTCTAAATCAGTCTATAAATGAATTCTAAAGTAACCAATATTAAAAAAAAGGAATTGAAAACTCCTTTTCGAAGTCGGTTAAAATACATTTCCTAAGAAAACTGCACTCAGTGATGATCTAACTGTTTCGATACCAAACACCTTGTTGATAACGATGACATTACTTTTCTAAGTCCGACAGACTTAACACATGTCTAAATTTAATGTCACTGTTAAGAAAATATTTTTACTACGACACGAACTATATTTATTCAAAATAAGATGTGTTAATAGAAAGACCAAGAAGCTTAGTACCTGTTAGTATCGCAGGCCGATGAGCAACAGCATCACCAATAGACAACACTTTAACAGCCGAGGCATCGACTGCTTCCACTTCGGCAACAGGTCCTTTGGCACTCCGAACAACGTATCTACCGACACGGTTCGCAGGGAACGTCAGCAGACCTGTATCTTCTAGATTCACATCGGAAACGAGACCTCCAGTGGGCGATATAACATCAACTTCGGTCAGATTTTCATCTATCTCCACAGTAGCGATGCCTCCTGAAAATAAATTTGATTTGAGATTTTGAAAAATAAATCTGCAGTCCTTTTCCTTTTTTTCCATCTGACTTAGCAATTTGCCAAATAAGGTCTTAACAGTTTCACCGGACTTCGAAGGCGAGCGCTTAAGGCTCTTAAGGTAAACTAAGCTTACGTATATAAGTTAGTGAGTTATATATGTGTACCAAGCATATACTTCAATAGCTCTTACATGTATTTCGTGTCGGATGTAGTCCTTTTGCTTTTTTCCTCTTAATTTTACGACCTTAATCACAGATCATATAATTCCATTTGAAACGTCTACAATGATCAGGAATAGTTTTAATTGTTAGTTTTCACTTAATGGGCCAATTATTGAGGTAGTTGCGTTTTATTACATTTTTTTTTAATGCACCACAAAATAATTTGTCTTCTTTCAATTTGAAAAAATTTTTAAAACCACAAAACAAACACTTCACATGTAATGTGACTCTGGTTTTTCTTCTCGAACTGACTATGCTATTGACCTAGCAAGGTCTTACCAGCTTCACCGGACTACAATGGCTGTAGGTCTAAACCTTTCAAGTACTTGCATGGTTACTCAACGTAATAAATCGATTATTCATTTAGTGATTAAAATAATATTTGCATTTGGTACCAATTATTTACCCAACTTGTAGAATATATAAACAGGCAGAGACCAGTCGTCTGTATTTTTTAACCCATTTTTTTTTTTGTTTAGCTACTAATTTGATAAAACTAGTTTGATGTTCATTCATAAAAAAAATTATTTTTTCCTTTAATATTGAAACATAAAAAAAATGAACTAAGGTCAAATATCGACTATGATCATCAGTTACTTTATACGAACCGATCTGAACATAGGTGTGTGGCTCGTTGACTCGACAGACAAACGGGCTACCCGGTACAGCTTGCTCGTTGAATGTCACAGAGACACGGTGTGGCTCGCGGGACACAGGAACGAACGTCACATCATACAAGCCACGTGCTACTGCTACCACCTGTTTATTAAAAATAGTTATACTAGTTATGAAAAATATATAACCCGAAATGAATGTGTATTAATACATACTTAATACTACGAACAAAGGCAACTTTTTTATACCTTATCGGTGTTATTACAAAACAGTTAAATACGTATTGAATACTAGCTTTAAATAGGTTACGTTTTAAATGCACCGCGCTCGCTGAATGTTCGCTATCTTTTGTCTCGCTTTGTTTAGGTTAGGTTAGACTTGCGAGAAAAGGATAAGGTGAACTTGCCTCGGGCGAGCACGATACATTTAGTACAAAACCTTTTTAAAGCAAGTATTTAATACGTATTCAACTTTTTTGTAATAACACCGATAGTATTTACGACATGTGTTTATATCACGCAAGAGTTTGGTACTCTCCTCGCTTCACTCTCGAAGCTACTTAAATTTCATTCAACAAATGTTAGTTTTATAAAAGCTTACAACTTAGACATAAGAATTTATTAAACAAATAATAACTTGGTTAACTTATATTTTCAAGTAAACTCGAATTTATTCAAACACATTATTAGGACTACACCAGGTATTTGAGAAAGTGAAGGAAAAGGAAGTTAGAAGTATGTTCAATGTTAAACTGTTATACAAAGAATATAGTTTTACCTCCGCCTTGACGGTTGTAGTTGGGGTGGATACGACGAGTTCCAAAGTGCCTTCTCCAGCACCGGCAGCATCAACGCTGAACGTAACAGGTTTACCTACTTCTACACTCCGTTCCTCTTCAGCTCCATCCTCCATGCTGAGGCCTTCTAACGTGCCTTCAAGTTCTGTAGTCATATCAGAACGTCTTATTATTCTGCGGGCATGTCTCTTGTAAGTCCTTCTTGATTTTAATAATCCTAACTTAATAAAAATAATTTTGTAATGTTTATAACATGATTCATGTAGCAGCCATGTCAGAAATATGGCAATATTTGTGAATGTATACATTTTTGAAATAGAGTTCCTTAACGCGGCTTGCAGTAGGACATAACTGATAAAAATCGTCACGTAAGGAAAAATCGTTACGATCCCTGTATGCGATTTTCTCTTTTTATTTTGCACGGGTTGTGCGCATGGGAGTACCGAAGTTTAAGGACAAACATCGTGCGGTACAGGTTACATAATAACCTTAATACAGAACCCATGGAAATTTCGCTGTTTTATATTGTTTTTTAATAAATTACATTTTTTTAATTTCGTACCTTACTTTACGAAATTTGATGTGAAAAAATGATAGAAAATAAAAAATATATAGACTACCACAAAGAGAGAGAGAGAGAGAAAGAGAGAGGGAATCGCATGGACGGCATAGTGTTTTTTCCTTGACTTGACGAAAATATACAAATATTAACAATCTAAATATCAATATAAATAACATTCGGAGTCGAAAAAAGGTTAACGAACTTCATTCCTGACGAGGTTTCTTTGAACGCACATGTTTTTTGTTCAATTAACTCACCTCCAGGACCAAGCCCAGTGACTCGGACACGGCGTACATCGTACACGTTGCAAGTGAAGGGAGAGCCGGGTACATGTCGTCCAGCGCACGTCACTTGCACACTGTGTCTGCCCACTGCTTCGGGTGTGTACGTCGCCGTGTAACGACCCTCGCCCGACGGCGACACACGAGCACGTACGTTCGTGCCGCCCGGACCTGTTACGTACACTGTCGGCTCACCCGCTAAAAAAATATTTTAATTAATTTTTTCTTAACCTCCTTAATCTTGGAAAACGCACTGCATCTGCCAGTGTCTTAACATTTATAAGATAGGATGTTAGCAGATAAAAAAAAAATACTCAAAATAAGTGTAAAAGTCTTAATTATAATACACTACAATATGTAGACAATGCAAAAATGAAACGTAAAGTCAGATAACGATAAGAAGGAAAATGTTAATCTTTGAAAAGGATCAGCATATATACAAAAATAATTTAAAAAGTAGCAAAATTGGACTTCAATTCTATAATCGGTACCATCCTTTATGTATAAAGGAAAATGAAATGGAGGAAGTTCAAAGAGTATGAATGTTTTTTTGTAAAGAATTTTATCTGTACAATAGAATGTGAATATTACGATGACAATTGAAAGAAGGCGGAAATGAAAAACATATTTTAACAATCCTATTTAGCATGCTAAGAGCATAATTGAAACAAAATAGTGGTAGCGAATAATTTATTCAAAGAATATTATTTAACTGGGTATATGAGCATAATTGAAAGAGGATAATGGAAGTGAAAACATGTTCCAATAATACTATTTAGCATCATGTAAGAGCATACGCAATTATCTACCATTCTTTATCGAAAAAATCAAAGCATACTAAAAGTGACAGTTATGTTGAATATGAAATATATAAATAAAATGAATTTTAAATATTACAGCCACACTACATATTAAACTAATAAACAAGTTAACACAAAGTTAAGTGATCAGGTTTAGAAATATTCATCTAATAAATTATTTAAGTTATTCAAAATTCTACTTTTATTAAAATGACATACGGTAATATTTAAAGAAGCTGCAGATTATTGAACACATGCACAAGCGTAAACACATCAGAGAACAATTACTTGTTCAGTGTTAGTGTAGCTGAGATAGAGTAAACATTACAAACAATAAACATTGCTCTGACAATGATTTTCTAACAATGCACTATTGCATTGTTATATATATTGTTTAACATGCAATGTGTACAATTTTTAATCTATTGTAAATTACATAGTATTAAAATAGATTGAATTGCATTACATTCACTATAAACGTTACTTTAGATAAATAGTCTGAGTGATTTGTAGCACAGTATGCCATCTTATTAAGAACACAAATTGCTTAGTTTTTATTTTATTTAACGTTGTCCCGCCCTTATAATAAAAAAAAACTTTGAAGTTAGACATGTGCTGTCGCTGACTTTTTTGTAAGCATTGTCAAGCTCTACAACTTTTCTCTAGGAATCAATCGTATATCTCTCATTGTTAAGGCAGCGTTCATAAGATGTTCATAAACATTCAAATTCGACTACGTTTTTCATCTTTTGAGTTAATATATAGCCCCTACACTCAGAAATGACATGGCTTTCTATTGGTAAAAGGATTTTCAAAATCAGTTTATTACATGCAGAGATTATCCCTTACAAATGTCACAAACTTTATCTCTTTATAATATTAGTAGAGAAGAACAGATATTAGAACCCTCAGTATATACATTTTTCACACATTCTATTCAGTGTCTTGTTCATAACACTTAAAGAGAAATTTGTAAGGTAGTTAAATTGGTCAACTGTGTATGCAAAAATTCAAGCGGATATATCCCTTTATAAAATCCAAATAATTAATTGCATTTTTAATTCACATTAGGTGAGATTGTCCTTTACAAAAACCTATAGAGATGGCAAAACATATGTTAATTTTAACCACTAGAATAAAATGTATTTAATTTCACATTCATATGAGTAATGACTATATATTTAGAAACGAAATGTGTAAGTTAAATCAGTTTATAAAAGTAAAATGTCAGCCATTCATTGTGTGCACATCGAAAAAGAACTAGTAATGGATTGATGATGAATAATTGATTTCGATCTATCTTTATAGTTTTATATCTTAATAGTTAGCCTTTATATATAAAAAACACGATTTAAGCCTAAACAGTGTTGTGCGCTTGCACAGGAACGGGGAAGTAAATGGATAATATTGTTTACAAAGGAATTTTGTAAGCAAAGTATATTTTTACTTTCAATGTAATTTTACATTTTTTTATCTGCTTATAGAGTGTATCCCTAAGATAATAAAAAAACGTATATCATGGGAATCACTTCAAAAAAATGTTTTTTTTTTTTTTTTTTTAAATATCATAGGAGGCAAACGAACGTGATGTGAAGATCACCGCCGTTCAGACACTAATAACACCAGGGGAGTCATAAGTGGGTTGCCAGCCTGTGTATGGGAAGGGAGATGGGCTTCCGGCGTTCTCACTAACAGAACGTAACGCAACAATGCTTATTGTTGTTACTTAACGTCGATTTTCTGTAAGAGGGTGGTACTACCCCAGATCAACCGACCCATTCATGCTGAGACCATAATAGTTTCAGTGTAGTGCTATCGTTTATAAAAAATAAAATGTAAAATGTTTTTTTTTTTTTTGGATGAATGCTTACAATAAAAATATATTTATATATAGTCACCATGGAAACCAGTAAGTTGTATCTCGGTTGATTCGCCCCGCGGCGCCGAAGTAAGTCCGGGTCCGGCTGCGCGCGCGTCCGCAACCACTGCGGGCGCGGAGACGGCGCACGTGAACGGCGAACCGGGGACCGCGTGCCCGTTGAACCGAACCGATAGTATATGCGGAGCTGCTTCCACAGGCTTGAAATTCACCTACAATACAACAAATAGTACAATAAAATATATGAATCGATACTATATATATATTTTTTTTTATCATAGGAGGCAAACGGACAGGTGGGTCAACTGATGTTAAGTAACAACCACCGCCCATAGACACTAGCAACACTAAAGGAGTCGCAAGTGCGTCGCAATCCTGTGTTAGGGGGAGGGGGGAGGGGGAGGGGGAGAGGGAGAGAAGAGTGCGGGTTGGAGGGAGAGAGAGGTAGGTCTCCGCCGCTCTCACTGACCGAACGAAACGCAACAATACAAGGACTGTTACTTCACGTCGGTGTTCTGTGAGAGAGTGGTACTACCCAGGACGAGCTGACCCATTCATGCTGAAACCAGTAATAGCTTCAACGTGGCTCAACCATACTAATAATATAACGCTGGACGGTCTGTTACTTAGTTTGGTGAACGCGCTAATCTCAGGTACTACTGTCCGATTAGAAAAAATCTTTCATTGTATATAGCTCATTTATCGAGGAAAGCTATAGGCAATATATCATCATGCTAAGAGCAAAAAACGGAGTCCCAATGAAGAATGGTTCAAAGTCGTGGTGTTATCTCTTTTGAAAGCTTTCGCTACGTGTTAGGTTAGCGTTAGCCCAAAGTAACTATTCCACGTGGACGAAGTCGCGGGCAGAAGCTAGTAATATATAATACTAGTGGAGACGGCGAATATTATCCTGCCAAAAAAAAAAAGTCATATAATTAGACTGCAACGTCACCTACTGGGTCGAATTGTAAATCTAAACCATCTTTTAATCACACACACACACAAGCAGAAGAATTATATATATAAAGATGACGACACTACATCACTATGCCTCCTCCCCTTTTAAAATATGCTAACAGCTGCACCAGGCATGTTGTTGGGCGTTTTTAATTAAGCATCGCAATTACTCATGTATTTTCACGAAGAAGTACTTTATCCTATGCATCTTAATATATAACCCGCTATTAGGTGGCAATAGACTATATTTTATTGTTATTTACTTTTACATTATAATTTAACATGGACAAAGTCACGAACACTTACTAGTTTTTATTAACAAAATTCAAGCTAATTCATTCCAGCAACCAAACAAAAGTAAACTCACTTTGAATCTAGCATTCCCTTCGCTTTGTACATAATTCGGAACATTCCTTCCATTCACAGCCACAATTATTTCCAAGTTGCCGGCACCTGAAAATTCAATACAAAGTTAATGTAGCCTATAACTAGTAAATCATAATGATTTCTTTTTCATAGTATTAAATATATCTTACCGGCATGTGATGCATTTATAGTGAAGGAAACTGGTCTCCCTACGACACCTGGTGATATATCAGTGACGTTAACTCGTGCAGCGCTGTACGCTTTTACTAAAAAGGGACTCCCTTCCACGTGCCCACCCATAGCCCCTGCGCGGACCTGATACAAAAATGTAATTGAATAGTTTGTGATAACATACCTAGACGACCAAGCTTCACTCAGTTGGTTAACAGAATAAGTACATCTCTGCTATTATATGTATGTAAATGGGACAGATTGAATAAATATACGATAATGTCATATAGCACCATCTTATAAAATTTTTAGACACCAGTAGCGTCCATAGGCAATATTGTAAGTACAACTAAAATATACAAGAGGGCGCTATGTGGTGACATAAGATTTATTATTATTATTTCTTGTCTAAAATTCTATATCTTCCATGAAGATACCTATATAGATAAACTCAATAAGCAAAACCTTAACCAAATACAATATGTAATCCAAATTGTTAGATGCGTTGCCGAAATAAGGAATTGAATATATAATATTATGTTTTTGAGACATTCTATTGCGGTAGAGTATGAAAAATTATAAAAGTCATCATTTATTATTTGAGATTGTAGTTTAACTTCGAATATCTTTTAACTCTTTCAGGACCATAAGTTTTCGGAGGGTAAATACTAGCACTCAACTGTTTACGTTGATTTATTTAAGTGTAAGACATAGGTAAATCATTTTAAAAAAGCATTACAAAACACACTTTTATTTTATTACACTACACAATCAGTTGTAGTAATAACAGAGTGCAATCAGCGAATTTCTTATTAGTAGTCCGGTGAAGCTGTTAAGACCTTGCTGGGTCAAAAGCGTAGTCATGTCGAAAAAACAAAAACGAATTTCTTATAGTCACGTCGTCGTGATATAATTCGACAGTCATTAGTTTCTTTGTAAATATTAACCTGTTACTGGCTTCGGGCCTGATATGCCCAACGCGCTTTTTAAAAAATTTTAAAATTCCCGCTATCGGCAAAGACATTTAGTACGTGTACCATATGAGTCTATGTAAATCTATGGTCACAATAATATATTTAATTATATACAAATTATATATAGTTTTTATATTATCATATATCTCATATTATTTTCATAAAAAATATAGCTAATTTAAAATATATTTCGTTTTTTTTTTCTTATGATCGATAAAATATTGTATATTTTCTTGCAATAAGTTTTATATGAAATAAGTAGAGAGAATATTAGTAAAGTTAATTGCCTAAAAATTATTGCTATCATATACATTTGTCTAAATTAGTCAATATTTAATTTGATATATTCATATTGTAATAGTTTAATGTCTATTTAGTTCAGCATTTAATGTAAAATATTTTTTCTAACCTAAAAGTATAAATACAATAGCTAAGTTGTACTATCTTAATTTAGTACAAAAAATAATTCTTAAAAATTAAATAATAATGTAATAATACATTTTACATAATAATTGGAATTTCACATTCATCATTTGTAATTATTCAAATCTTGTAATAAATCCAGTATTTTTTTAAACCTTATACTGCCAAACTCTACCGCATAAGGTCTATTTTCGTTTGTATGGCGCTTAAATCTTTATGGTTTTTCACTACTCGAAGTCTTAATGTTTATGAAGTTCGGTTGGGAAACATCCTACTTCCATATTCTGTATAAGTAATAATGTCATCAAAATTCAATAGATGCTTATCTAGTGCATTTTAAAATTGGGAAAATGTTTCTCTTGGTCCTGAAAGGGTTAAACAAATAGACTAGGCAAGAAATCATATTAGATCTTTTATGTAGATTGTTTAATTCACTACAAATACATGTTTTCAATTTAACTGGACGATAACACCTTCGAGCGTATTAAAAATCCGAATTCCAAATCACAATGAGCCACTTCTTAGTATTAATATTAAGACCTCAGACTTTACCAGAATTTATTTAAATCGTCTTGGACAAGACTAAAGAAGGATTTTTTTTTTGGCTTACACTTAACATACAATTTTACTTTTCCATAGAGGCGAAGTAGTCATTATAAATTTAATAAAGGTCACTAAGAATTGGTAAACGGGTTATTGGCGATAAGTAATTATGAAACAATTATAATAAACAAATAAAGGCAAACGAAGTTACGCAGTCGCAGGCGACAGTTAAATGTATGTAACCTTATAGGATTTACAATAAATAATTTGTTTGAATAGAATCATACATTGAAAATGTAGTATTAAACGTAAATGTTTTTAACACATTATAACATAGCTTACCTCTATACTATGATCACCAACATCAACAGGAACAAAAGATATGGTATACCTTTTGCTTGCTTCATTCTCTCCAACTGTTTCTTCAGCGGAAACCTAAGAATAGTAAAATACGGTCTCTCAAATTACCCAATCTTAATGGGGGAGAAACATTTTCTAGAGTTTTAACAAGAGAGGCACCCTCTTGTTGGAGCAATATTTGTATATTGAAAATATAGTGAGAAGTTAGGCTTAAAGGACGTATATATATACTTATTTATAGAAAAAAAAAACACTTTAATATTTCATAAAGAAATAATATTACTAACTTGTACTGAAACGGGACGTCGTGCAGGTCCCAAAACTTCTACGTGGGGTGAAGTTGGGGAATCCACACTGAATGTGTATGCATCTCCTACAGACACTTTGTCAGGGGACTCGCCAGAACCGGCGCCTATAACCCGCGCGGGTGCAGACACATGGCATACGAATGGACTACCTGTGACAGAGAAACTAACCTATATACTTCAAAATAAAAAAAAAGTATAACGTAACATTACATAAACATATACGGTGGTATTACAAAAAAGTTAGAGTACTTGCTTTAAAACGGTTACGTTTTAAATGCACCGCGCTCGCTGAATGTTCGCTATCTTGCTCTTTTGTCTCGCTTTGCTTAGGTTAGGTCAGACTTGCGAAAAAGGGATAACGCGAGCTTGCCTCGGGCGAACGTATTTAACTTTTTTGTAATAACACCGCTAATGTTTAACTTAGAACAGTTGCCTATTAGATTCCCATTTGGCTAATTCTTTTATGTGCTGTTTCTAATAGTCAGGACTAGGCTTATGTTACAAAATGTTAATATTAAACAGAAAATATTGACAGAATTGAACCTTAGTTGTCCAGTTGCCATTTTATTTAATTACATGGTCATATTGTGAAGGGAAGGTTTGGTATAATTTTTGTCAGTACACCCATGTGAAGTAAACAGCTACTTTAAAATGAAATCCCAAGTAGCCACTAGAGTTATAGTGTAGTAAACTTATATCGCCTGTTAGTAATCACAGACTGAAATTGATAAACCATATCCAAAAAAGAAACCATCTTATTGCCAAATTTAAAAATGTAATGTCACATACAAATACTAGTAATATTCAGAAGCTTTGAATACGTGTTTTATGCAATAATTATCTTCGAATATATATATATATATATATCGTATCTATCTACATATTATACAATGTAAAATAATAAGTGGCTGTTGTAGTAAAGTAGTAATAAATAATGTTATTATAAGTAGTGATTAAGGGTTCTGATACTGGCAACACTAGATGTCAAAGTTAGGTAGTTCAAATATACATGTAATGGCTTCTAACAGAGATATTAATAGAATAAGTGACTCATTTATAACAGGCTGTCAGAATATTATATCACGGATTTTCGTACAAACTTTCATTCCACTTTAGAGGTTGAACTTTCAACAATCATTCCTTAGAGTACAAATGTAAAAGATACCCACTTGTGAATTTTTACTATATTACCCTCACTAGTTTGGTCTGTGAGTTAATATGTCAGTCAGAAAATCTGTTCTTTTTTTGTACATATAGATCACGAACATTAATATTTTTTTATTTATATTACCTACAAAATATCAATTTCATTTACCAAAAAAATATTTTTAATAATAGTTCAAATTTAGTTTGAAAATCATTGTAGATCATGGACCTAGTCTAAGAATTTATCAAGGTAAAATTAAAAGTAGAGCTCACCAGGTACATGATCACCGTTGAAACGTAGTTCAACTGTATGTGGTCTCGGATCTCTCGGGGTGAAGCTTATAGCATATGTATGTGCACCTTGTGCTGCTGCTGCAGTGGGCACGCGACCACCATTCACTGTTACTTCCAAATTACCAGGCCCAGCCGCCATAGTTTCCACTTTATATAAAAATAGTTTAATTTCATTATTAATGTAAACAAACTTTAAAAGCCTTGCTGTAAAAAGAGTGAAATACGTTTTTGTAACAAACGAAATTTTACTGTGAGATTATAGAATATGTAGATATGTACTTTAGTTTGTGCTAAAACAATGCAAATCTAAAAAGTGAAACTAGTAGGCTTTTATAGGTTTCAAAAGGGTAATAAAACTGTATAAAATATTTTAAAGAATAATATTTTATAACTTTTTATAGAAAAATTAAATTATTATCTTTAGCGTATACTTTCACAAATTACAGGTTTGTATTCAAATTTAATAAATAAACGCAATTTACCCAGAAATGTGACTGATTTTCCGACTGTTCCGTGAGCGACATCCTTTACTTTTATGGCTGCTACATCATAAACCTGCAGAGAAAAATAGTAATTAAAAATTCACACGTAATTTTTATTTTAGGTAATATTACTACATAAAAATTCACACGTAATTTTTATTTTAGGTAATATTACTACAAATCATTCGAAAGATAGTAGATACATGTTACTGAAGATTTCATATTAAATGAAGTTTATTCAATTGTATTGACATTCCTTACTAAAAAAATTTATAAGTTTTATTAATAAATAAAATAAATGTTAATTAATTAAGATACATAAAATTTGATATAAATTAAAGTGATAAAATTACGTGATATAGCGTTCAGATATGTCATTTCCACACATTTTTCCGTTTTCTATTTGTGTTAGTGATTGTGACTTGTCTAGGCCCCCAGATTCGAACTGGGGTTAGACGGATTTTCGAAGCAGCCGCTTTCTATCTGAGCTATTTTTATTTTTTAATTGCCTGAAAATGCAGATTAAAAAAGTTCTTTGTGAATGAAATCTACTTAAATCGATTTATCATCCCCAAAACCAAATACAAAACTAGGTTTCACAGAAATCGCTAACGCCGTTTCCGAGATCTTGAATATATAAAAATATACAAGAATTGTTCATTTAAAGGTATTAGCTAGATAGATTAGATTACCTATCTTTTAATATATAATAATATTATATTATAACTAGGTATATGCTATTGTAAGGTGATAAAAATGCTTACTTTTAAATGGAAGGGGCTAGCAGGTATGGGCACGGAGTCGACCAGCACGTTAAGCCTGTGCTCCCCGACCGCCCGTGGTACGAACTCGGCTCGGAAGACCGCGGGACCCGCGGGGGACACCGCCGCCGGTACCGACGCACCGTTCGGACCTGCGCCCCCGTTTCTCTCAGCTCACCGCCTCGCCCCAATCAACCCCCACTCTATCATTCCCTACTTCTCGAGAGTGTTAGAAGTTAGGGCGAAGCGAATGAGCTATTTTTAATCAGTGGTAAATGATTGTTAACGTCGTGTTATTCATTTCTCAAAATCCATAAACATTTTCAGAAATTATATAATACTTAATTGACACTAACATATTTGTAACAATTTAATAACCTAAACAAGAGATATGAGTGTGTGTTATCTATGTTATTAGTAATAAACATATTATTGCAAGTTAGGATGGTTTGTTAGTCAGCGAAGCGAAAGTGAAATGACTTAAAGTCCCTCCTATTATTCTCACAAGGGATTCTATGTTAGTTCGTATCATTTTTTATTTTATTACTATCCCAGATTAATTTGCCTTTTTTTTCTCATTTATACCACCCTGTAAAAGAACCAGACATATTATTTATAATTAAAGCAAAAGAGTGAGGCATGATCACAATCCTAAACCTATTGATTAGTTCAAAGATTTTTGTATAGGTTACTAATTAAAACATGCAAATTCTTAGTCACTCAAAATTTTATAGGATATCTCATCTAAATAAAAAAAAATTACAAGTTTTAAATAACATTAATTTTAAATACAAACTATATGTTATTAAATAATCTGGTAGCAGTCTTGTCCTCAGTTACCAACTTACCAATATTTATTGTGTTAATAAAAACATTTTCAGATGTTAGACATAGTTCAGTTTAATTCTTGTTAATTGCCCATTGAGAAAATTAAATTAAATTGAATAGTTTTATCAAAAACATAAAATCTATTAATCTTTCACTACTTTACATTAGCTTTTATTATGTCTTTTCTTTATTTGCACAGAAAAAAAACTTGAGCAATGATACCCATCCATGACGTGTTGAACATATATTCAAACCAAGCTTAGGATTACAAAAATATAGTGATGGAATCATAACGTGATAGTACAGCATTATCTCTAACTCGCCTGGCCAGTTACTCACTCAAGTTGAAAATCCTGTCCACACACTTATCAGTGTATTTAGACAGCTCTGAATTTCAGCACCAGCCCTATTTCTAGTATTATTTATTTGTATTACCATTTTAGCAACATAATTAATTAACATCAGATGATGCTATCAAATGTTAACTTATTAAGTATGCGAAACAGACATCTATTCATCTCTGTGCACTAGAACAATTGGGATATTGAATATAGTTGTGCTTCTGTAACTAAATAAATCAATCAAATAACATTGCTGAATTTTATAGGATCTTTAACATTGTTAGGTTAATATTTCCCACATGATAAATATACAACGCAGTAGACATCTATTGTGCAGGTATGTTTTATGGTTTAGGTTTTGAGTAAAACTATTTCAATAGATAATTAATGATATTTACCCTCAACATTGACTTCTATTTGATCAAGAGTGGCAGTTGGATGATGAAGGGTCAGAGCCGCCGGCTGGTGTAATGGCGCAGGTCCCGGTATTGTAACTTTAGCCCCACTGCCACTACCTTCGGCCACATCAATAATAAGTGGGCAGCCTGGGACACGCATCTAAACAATATTAGAGAACATGACAACTATTAAAAATTAATTAAATTAAATATTAATTAATTTATTCACTAACAGTATACAAGTACAAATATTAAGTAAAAGACAAATGCAAAATAAACTATTAGTAGGAGTTTTTGGCGGGATTTTAGTCGTATTTTTGGCGGATATCATATTTTATTCATCATCTTGTGTTATTTGACTCTATATTTTGTAAATTTGGTGGTGTTTTACTTAATATAGTTAGTTTATTGTGCATAAATGAAGTGAACAGAAAATAATACTACTAAGAATGAAATTCTTAGATGCCATTAGAACACCCTGAAAGCTTCTAACAAGGGAACCACCATCTTGTTAGAATATTTAAATATTCACATGACACTTGTAATATTATTAACTATACGCAATGGCAGTAATAATCTGAATGATTGGTTGCCAAAAATAAAGTTAAAACTATTAGTAGCTGATTGGTAAAATTTATATTTCATCTTAATTCACAGACATAATATCTAAATGTAATGAACAGTGTGTCACTGCTATAAATAAGAATGAAGTTGACAACACCTCATATATTAAAACTCAACAAGATATATAGGCTATTGTGCATGCTGAAGGCCTAGAAAGACATATGTATATACACTTGAAAAATATTTCACTTATTCTGACTCAAACTGTTCAAAATCATAGTTTGCCAAACAAACAGAAATACATTTCTGCCATATTCATGATAGTTAAATATGGTAAAATTATATTTCTTATTCCTTATACTAGTTATTTTTTTAAATTACCTCTTTAGATTGTTATGTAACAGTCACATAATAAGAAAAAAAAATTGACAACTTTAAGTTTACCTTAATCAAGGCAAAAAGCTTTATTTGATAATTCTTATAATATAATATATATCACTGACATGTTTAAATTTAAAAAACTTCTGTAATTTATACAAGTATTGTAAAACAAATGTGTTACCTTATTGAATGAAACATTAACAATATGTTCACAGGCCTCTGTTGGTGTGAATGACACTGTGAAGCGGGCATTTCCCTGCAAAGAATGAATATTACTCATCAAAGCTGTATAGATTAATGTATTCACATGGTTTTTTTTTTGTTGTCCAATAATGTTATCTAGCTTCTACTGTAAATAGTAATGTCAACTCAATTATTCATGATTTTTGTTTATAATAATTAGCAACAGAAAATAACTAATGGCAAAGTGGAAAAAGCTTAAGTCATGCTAGTTTTTGATAAGATTGCATGGACTCTTTAATTATGCCACCTATTAATACCAGAATGCTTCAAAGATAACTTGTGTATAGAAATGTTTTTTGTAATAATGGTTTTTTTATTACTTCATTTGAGGAAATAATTATCTAAATATTTATGAAAATTTTACATTTTTTTATAAGTACGAAATAAATAAAAAAATATAAATAAATTTTATCAAGTATATCTTATAATGGACATTCTGCAAATAGAGGAAAGTAATAATAAAAATATGTTACATAATAATCTTACCTGGGGATGCACTTGAGTTGGAATATTTAAGCCTCTTGCAGCAACTGTAATTTCCAGATTACCTTCACCGGCCTGAGCAGCATCTACTGCTAACTGTACAGGAACTCCTACTCTGGCTGATGTGCCACCATTCACACTTACTAATTTTCCATCATATGCTTTACAGACAAAAGGTGTACCCTAAAAAATGTGCTCAAATAACATTATATGAAAAAATATGTTACTAAAAATATATTGATATAAGAAACAAAATAAAATTCCTTATCATAAAATCTAATTGGCAAAAGAATTTAAGCTAAAAATAACATCTGGACATGGAACAGCCTTCCTGAAATAACTAAGTACTACTTTTTGCAATTTTTTGTTTGTTTAAAGTAGTCCAGCTGTTAAGACCAGCGTAGTCAGTTTGAAAAAAAATGGTTTCTTTATGAAACACATAAAATACATAAATTCTGATAATCACAAAGAAGTTTTCACAAAAAAAAATTATTAAATCCCAAATACATACTCTGTGATCTCATTTCTTTCTCATGAATAAAAGCATATTTATATAAAAATAGAAAATTTATAAAAAAGGTTATTCCTAAAAAGACTTGACCAGTTGTCATAGTATATAATTACAAAAAGAGTATCAGGCAAATTTTAAACATAGCATGGCAATGGCCAATGCTAAAATCAACAGTAACTCTTACTTACAACTTGAATGAACCAATAGCAAATAGTAAAATTAAAAAAACAGTGCAGTTTGTAAAATTTAAGAAATATCCAGAGTTATTTATGGCTGTATTTCAGTTATGTTATCAAAAAAATAAAGTAGCACTTTTGGTACTTTTTTCTAAAATTATATACAATCAAGCAAAAATTACATAATATATTACTGTTGGCTAGTTATAAGGTATTTTTAAATGTAACATCATAATTTATTTTGTAATACAGTTATTTTACGCTTCTCGCTAGTTATTTTTTTAAATACATTTTAATTTCAAAAAAGACTGTGATAGTTCAAAATGTGATAATGGCAATATACATACAGGCACAGGTTGATTATTGTAATGTGCAGTGAGCGTATGAGGTCCAACATTTTTGGGTGTAAAACTGGCTACAAGGCCTGTAACTGCGTCTCCGGTAAGTCGAACGGGGACTTCGCCCCGCGGTCCACGAACAGTTACAGTAAGTTCTCCACCAGATGAACCTTCCACTCTCACTGAACACGATGCTGTTTCACCAACTGGCACTAGCTCTAATAAAAAAATGAAAATTTGTAGTCAACCTTTCAAGCAAACTTACATTTGAAAACATCTGTAATAAATAACAAATACGGTACACAGATAACTATAGGTAATGTAGGACTTATTATAGGTAGTATCGATATATCGATATTTATTAGTAATATTTTTTTGAACGATATATGTATAGTTCAATATTTAATAAGTTATTATATTTTATAACTTCGGACAACCACAAAATTCTTAAACTTATTCTACACTACTGTATTTAAACTATATTGTTTGTCTCTTTCCCTAGTTTAATTATTTGCTTATTATCTTAAATGTTATTCAGACAACAGAACATAATGAATGAATATTTTTAAAAACCCTTACTGAAAAATATTGATACACATACAGTACATATTTTAATTAAACAAGAATTACTAAGATCCACTCGTATCAAAGATCTTACATTAAACTTAAATGAAATCAAGTATAAGCCTCATTCTATCTATCTCTGTTAACTTCAAATATTTGATAAAGATACAGTGACGTGTTAAACTGGGTATTGTTTAAAAATGATTTAAGTACACAACACATCATAAGTGTGCCTTAGGACTAAATTTCATAAATTTATAATATTATTTGTTTAATAAAAAATACTGGATTATAATTAATTACCAGTGTAAGATGAATTAAGATTTTTTTAATAAGACCCGTATATCGAAATATTGATACGTTCGATATATCAAATTCCGATATCGATATTATGCAAAATATTGATTAATCGAAAAACTGATATTAAGAAATATCAGCTATACTACTGTAAGGATTCAGAGCACAGTGTAGTAGAACACTGCTGATTTGTTTTTTTATTTGTTACTGGATATACGTTGTTTAATGCTTCTTTACCTTCTCCAAAAATCATTCTAATAATATGAGGACCCTTTATTAAACATTTACAGTCCTTGTCAATCTTTTTCAATCAGATATATTCAGTAGTCGTAAGTTCGGGATTGCGCGTAATACAGTCAAAGAGTTTAGAACAAAAAAAGTTAAAATATTATTATAGGACTCTAAAATTGCCGTTTATTTACTTTTCCGTTTTTTCGATGTTACAAATATAATATAATACGTGTTTATAAGTAAATTTGTGTTCTGCACAATTATATTCAGAGTGGTCAAAAAGTTTGGCGAGCACTGTAAATGAAATATTTTGCTTTTGTCATTTAGTACAAGTTAGTATTGATTAAATAATCGTCAGGTTTGACAAACCAATTTGTGAAGTGTCAATGGTAACTCTTTGTGCAGGGGCTACGTGGAACACAAACGGCGACGAAGGGACCGGCTCTCCGTTAAACTTTATATCGACGCGGTGAGGTGTCGTTGCCTCCGGTCTCCAGTACACCAAGCACTTGCCTCCGCCAACCACCTGATAGAAAAAGTATTATTTAACATAGGTACATAGGTATACAAAGCAACATTACGAGTAAGTCCTGTGTATTTTTTTATATGGAAGCAAAATAAAATATGTGAAAACTTATTTTAGTTAAAGACATAGAGATACTTATCACCTTTAAGAAATAATATAAATGTAGGTAATAACTATAGAGTAAATACCAGGTGAAATGTTAAACACTAACAGTATTCTAGGATGGGTACTTCATGGGTACTTTAACATATAAAATAATAATATCATAACAAATATTAATGAATAACAAAGAGAACTAAATTTAAAGTTTGTTCTAAAACTTTTAAAAGTATAAACACAAACATAATAAGCCTAGGTGCAATGACCGGTGCTCAAAGCTGTAAGTTTATAACATTTGACAATAAAACGGACAATAACCCCTTGGTTTTGTTCATACCGTTTCCACGTTCCCTTTTAAATGAAAATGAAATTATTCGACGATCATCGACACTGCGCTTTAACATAGAACCGCAGATCATTGCATATAATTTTTGTATTTTTCTAGATAGTTCGGTCAAACTTTTAATACCTATTTTTTATTTGATTTAGGCCGAGAATCGAGTGCAGATTATCCTTCATAAATGTTGCTATTGTCTAAACTTTCAGGCTGTATAAGTACATTAAGTTAGCTAAGTAATATATTAAATGTATTGTGTTTTTAAAATAAGATAAGCGCATAAATAAAAAAAAGATAGTTAAGTTAATATAACACTAAATAAATAAAAAAACACCCAATAGTTACTCATAGATATGATTTTTCACGCAGACAATACAAAAACAACGAAAGCAAAAAAATGTTGCGGACCAAGACTCGGCAGAACAGATGAATAAGAAGAAAAAAAAACCGTTTGATGGATCTTTATGATCGTAACTATTCCCAATTCTAAAAAGTTTGTACTTTTGGCAAAGTTTTTAACAAGCGTGAATGCAAATTTTTGTACACTTAAAAAATTTAAATACATTCGCTATTTAGGCTACCTTATAGGTGTAGGTACACTTTGATCGCCTACCTTTGTCAAAAATGACATAAGAGCGGATTATTACATTCATAACTCAGTCATAATACCCACTTGTCTACCCTATACAATGGAAGCTAATCAAAAAATTGCAGACCCTCTTCGCATTTTATACATAGATAATAATATTATAAGAGTTTAGGGTCGGTTTAATGAAATTTACAATGGTAAATTATGGAATTATTTTCCAGAAAGTTCTAGTACAAAAATTGGTGAAAATATTTTCAATGTAACGAAAGAGAGAACAAAGAGATGAAAAATGGATAGCAAAGTAGCTTTTTAATTTTACATAATAATGGTGCAAGCTTACCTGTACGTGATTAGGGACCTCTCCCTCATTTATAGAAATTTCTAATTGCCCTTCGCCGGCAGCGCTTGCGTCCACTGTAATCATTAAAGTCAGATGTAAAACTCATTACCTCGCTTGTTATTATGTATTTTATGAAACAAATTAGCACATCTGAGACAGGTCAACGAATGGAATAACTATTTCATATCTTCTACTGACACATCAGTTGTTTGTTCTTTTTTGCCCCTACTCAAGTTTTTAGATTGGGCGAATTTTATTATAACGTTTAAAGATAGATGTTTATGAAAGTATGTATGTATAAGCTACATATATAATCATGATTGTTTTTCAAGTTGTTCATCTACATGTCCTTTTTTTTAACTTTATTTCTGGCAACCAATCTTTCAGATTATTACTGCCATTATCGTGTAGTTAATGATATTATAAGCGTCGTGTGATTATTTTAGTATTAAGCATAGTGTGATGATTTCAATATTCTAACAAGACGGTTGATCCATTGTTAGAACCTTCCAGGGAGTTTTTGTGCATCTCAGAATTTCATGCTCCGTGGTATTATTTTATCACTTATGCACAATAAACTAACTATATTACGTAAACACCAACAAATTTACAAAATGACACAAGATTATGAATAAAATATAAAATCCACTACATGACAGACTAAAATCTCGCCTAAAATTCTCCTACATGTTTTTACATTAAAAACTTAGTAAACGTCAATGTCAATAGTCGAGTCATTCGATATATTTCGTTTGCTTTTTCTTTAAAGGCATCTTCCGTTCTATGGTTCAAGCACTGTGTGAAATGGGACTAGTCCCATATAGTTATACAAACATACAATTTACGTACATAGAGTACACAGAACAATAATGTTTTGATGCAAGCAAACGCTCAGTGCGACGGCAGCGTTGAAAAGACAGTTTTTATTCCATTAAAATAATATTTCATATTTAAACTTACCTTTAAACTGACACTGTTGTCCCACCACAGCATTTCCCACGTCTGTCACTTTAATAAGACTGGAATCATACACTTTCGCTATCAGCGGTCCGCTACCGAATTTATCATCTGCTATGGAAATCTGTATAGAAAAAAATATTTCATTTTAGAATTACACGAAACTATAAGAAACTTTTACTCGTTGTTATTTCGTATTAAAGTAAATTTAAGTTATCTCTTGGAAACGGTACTCTTTTTCTAGATATAAATTGCCTTATATCATTTTTAATACACCTGACAACGTGTATGGAAAAATTTCAAGATGATCAGATAAGTATCACATACTTATATTCGCAGTTGTAATTATACGTTGAATGTAGATTTAGTCTTCGAAGTAGTTTTATATTGGTTTTTGTTTATTTGCTATAGAGTTTCAGCTGCTTGCTTTTACAAATTAGTAAAACTTTAAGGCGACTACGCCTAATTGAAAAATAATTTGCCTCAAACGAAAGAAGACTTTTTCTTGCCGTAACTAGTAATGTCTTAGCTCTGCCTTAATCAGGAAAGCAGTTATCTTTATCAACAAAACTCTACGGCTCTAGTTTATCGTATAATTATTCAATTAGTACCTTATTTTAATGCGCCTTTTTTTTACATGATAGGCGGCAAACGAGCTTGTGGGTCACCACCGTTCATAGACACCAACAACACCAGAAGAGTCGCAAGTGCATTATATGGAGAAGGGGGAGGGGGAGGGAGTGAAAGGGGATGGAGGGAAGGGAGAAGGGGAGGTGGACCTCCGGCACTCTCACTGACCGAACGAAACCCAACAATACAAGCACTGTTACTTCACATCGGTGTTTTGTGAAAGGGTGGTACTACCCCTGATGAACCGACCCATTCATGTTGAAATCAGTAATAGCTTCAGCGTGGCTCTACCACCTTGTAAATGTTCAAATATTTAATTCCTACGTAGGTACTACTACAGAATTGTCTTTGAAAGTCTGTATTTTTGAAACGTTCTTAACGGAATGAATATACGTATTCACATAGTAAAAATTCAGTGTAGTAGTAGTGTACAGAAACACATAAATACCGAAGCTATTCCTTTTCGTGATATTTACGTTACAAATGACGTATGGTATATATGAATCTGTATACACAGGTCGACTTTTGGTAGTAACCTGTGTATCTTTCTCATGATATTGAAAAAAAACGTACTGCCGAAATTTGTGATTTATTTCGGAACGGAGAGGGGTTAGAAAGGGTCTCCATACTCATTTTTCTTTTACCTAAACAAGTCTTGGGACGGAAACTATGTGTCATTTATAACAGAATTATAATTTTATTTTTGTTCCGTTTATTCACTATTTGATAGTATATGATTAACTAGCCTTTGCCCGCGACTTCGTTTTAGGCTTCGACTCCAACTTTGGGCTAATGTTAATGAGCAGCGGAAGCTCTTAAGAGGAAATAAACCGATTTTGAAACATTCTTCATTGATGATCCGCTTCTATTGGTCATAGTGTGATGATAGCCTATAACCATCCACGATAAAAAAAATGAAATCAGTTCAGTAGTTATTGGGCCTGTACAACGTCACAGACACACAAACTTTATTAACCGACTTCAAAAAAAGGAGAAGGTTCTCAATTCGTCTCTATTTTTTTTTATGTTTGTTTCCTCATAACTTTGGACTTGGTGAACTGATTTTGATGATTTTTTTTATTTGAAAGCTGGTGCTTCCCGTGTGTTACAATTTGGTTCAGTTCTGCAACGGCATCCAGTGCAAAACCGTATAAGTGTTAAATTTGCATTAAGTATGTACACGCCAAATAGACGAATAACTCAGTATCACGCCAACCGATTTCGATGATTCATTTTTTATTGGAAAGGATGTAACTTCAAAGGTAGTTTGATGAGAGTTTGGTTAGGTTCTGGTTATGGGATCCGTGACAAAATAACACAACTTTCAAGAAACAAGCCTACTCGCTTCTTAAGGGCCGGCAAGGCATATGTGATTCTTCTCGTATCGCAGGTGTCCATGGGCGGCGGTGATCACTTATCATCAGGTGACTTCCAATACATCTCTAGGTAGCACATATATTCAAATGTTTTATTTAATTTGATAAACTATTTATTTTCCGCTTTTTAGTGCCTTATGGGTTTTTTATTAATATTGAAGTCGGTTAATTCCTTTTTTTTAATTTACTTTATCTCTTTATAATAGTATAGAAGTATAGATTATGATTATCACAATGAAATATTTATTTTTTAATTAATATGTTTTATACAGAAAATAATTATGAACTGGTACGTTAATGATGTCAGTTTAATGTATTTCCTAATTTGAATAACAATTTATTTACATCAATTAAATGCGTGCCGACTTCTGTAGGCGTGAATTCTATGCGGTAAAGTTCCGGTCTTTCAGCGACATCCACGACTCGAACATTCACTGGTCGGCGTGATGGAGCAGTTACCGTAACATTTACCTGTAATACGATAAAATTACAATATCTTAAAACTGCTTTGTCCAAACTTCAGGGTTACTGTGGTGTTAGTACTAATTATAGCAACTATGGCATTATTATTATTATTATTATTGTTATAAACTAGTAAAATGTATAATACAGTATAACCAGTAACTAGTATTTCAAAAGGTAACAAGCATTTCGTATGTATTAAACATACGATGCCTTTTGGCTTTTACATACATTCTTGATGGTTATCAAGAAAATTGAGAATGTTGCTCCTGAAATCGCACGTGTTAAAGATTTTTTTGTAACTATATGGGGATGAGTGGAGAACACTGAAGAGGTGCTACTAATTTCGAGACGGACTCCTCATACATTATGGATAGTTAATTAATCTAATTTAGTAATGGGTAAGAAAGTGTAGGGCTATCAATTAAATAATAAGACCCCGATAGAAACATACACCGACAGTGAAAACGGTTGAAGATGTTAAAAAGTTAAGATAGCGGTTACTGAAAATTTATTATTATTACTTCTTTCATATTTGGTTAATATTTAATATTGGCTATCCTATCCGTAATGAGTTATAATACGTAAACAATATTTACTCAAAGAATAATTCGTATAAAATTCAAATAATTTAATACCCGATTCCGACTTACAATGAAGAAAGAATGCAGATATACGGAGGTGACAAAAAAAGGTCATACTGGTATATTTTGGGTCATAAAGATGGTTTTCATATTGAAAGTTAGATTAACAAACAATAAACAGGCAAGGTGAAAATGTGAAGTGTGGTTTATGCTTCTGCCATTAGGTCCTTTTTATTCTTTCAAAAATTAGCGAAGTCAAACTGTGACCGTGACTTTAGAGACATATACAGTAATGATAAATACTTGTTTCAGAATGGGAATATAATATATTTCTCACTGCAACCGAAACACGTGGTTACATAAGGTATGGGGTAACAACACATAAAAATAATGTGCCATCTTAAAGAAATAAATATGTTCTGCAAGGTGTCATATCATAATTACCCAGGTCGCTACATTTGGGTCGGTGCTATGTTTTTTTATAGGGATACTCGAAAACAATTATTTACAAAAATAATGCAGGTAATAATTGTTGTGCAATCGGAAATATTTAAAGAATGTATAAGGCTCAGCGAACGCCATTTGAAGAAATGAAGATAGCATTTAAAAAAAAAACTTCATACACTGTTTTTGTAATTAATTTTACATATTTCTGAAGTTCTACCTACCATTGGACAGTCTGTACATATCGTTATTTGAAATTTAAATACCAGTGAAAGAAAATAATTTTATCAACAATCTTTTGTCAACCGAATTAGTGAACCAACCAGGCGTAATATCAAAACTCTACCGATAACTGTATTACAACCAGTAATAAATTTAGATCAAGAATTTAATAAATTAATTCTAGAAATCAAGTGAGGCTTGAAAGGTGGAAAGTATCGAAATTTAACATTTAATGAATGAATGAATTCGATAAGTACTAGTACTAATTTGATTTCGTTTCTTTGAAAATATCTATTTAAATACTATGTAAAAAATAATTTTATAAGATCAAAAAAGTCTCCTGCTAACATAATTATTATATTATCAGCCTTATTTATTTTAAGAACCCATAATAAACCAGTAAACATTATTTTTTCAAAATTCGGTTTTTTATTTTAAAACATTTCCTAAAGAAACAAAACGTCTCTGGATATAAGAAGTATATCAATTAAACCAAAGTAATGAATGAGGAAAATAGTTCTTACATCGTTTTTGTTGAATGTAGCTGACCCGGAAGTGGATATCTCGAAAACGGCAGGCACTCGTGCGGGGATTAGCCTAGTGGGCTCCCCTCCACCGCCGCCCACCGGCCCTGCCATCACGTCTACTGTCCACGGAGATCCTGCAATGGGAAAAAGAAATTGTTTAACTAGTTCGCATAAGCTTCGTCGCCCGCGAGACTTTACTGTAATTACATAGATTTTTTTTTTTAAACAATTGAATTCCTTACTTATCTTTTAATCGGGTCTAGAACGTACCATTAATTACTTTAGAGGGAGGTAATGGTAGTTTTTTCTAAACGCAAATAAATGGATATCTATAATATGTATTGACGTTTCATTTTAAGTGTGATCTAATAGTTATTTTTTTATTTTATCGAATATACTACACAGATTTAATATTTCTAATCTTCAGAAGACGGTACTTCACTACAAGTTATCATCTACATGGGTGGCCATTAAAATGAAAAAAAAAAACTTCCATGTAGATTAATTCCATTTATCAAAAGAGATCTAGTTCGAACATTTATTAAAACGAGTGCTAGTTCAGTGGTTGAACGTCGACCATGGAGATGAATAGCTTCTTTTCAATGTGGTATTTATAACACTAAAGCTCGTCAATAGTTAAAAAATAAGAAAAGAATAAAAAAAATCGGTTGAGAAATAGAAGAAGGAGACAGTCTTAACTGTTTCCTTACTGGATATTTATATACATGTGGGTATTTGATTATTTTTTTTACCCGTAACATGCCTAATATCTGTTTTGTACATTTAATTGGGCTTTGTTACGCTGTCACGCCGTAACTATTGAATAAATAATCATGAAATTTTGGATACAAGTTTTGTATATAAGTTACAATTCATCCGCAAAAAAGTACTGTTGCCAAGTGATAAGTGAACTATAAATTAACGAAGTCGCAAGAAAAAGCTAGAATTTACTATTATACCAGGTGAATGTTTAAAATTTAACACCCTTCAATCCTTTGGTAAGTCATGGTCATATTTCACATATCAGATAATAATATCAAAACAAATACTAGTAAACAACAAAGAGAACCTTAGTTAAAGTTTTTTCTAAAACTTTTAAAAGTATGGGAGCGATACTTTTAAATGTAAAAAATCACAACATAAGTTCAATGAACAACAATAAACGGGCGATTTTCAAGGTTAATCATTACGTAACTGTATATCGTCGGAACGCCGCATGGTCGAACAAAGGGCGCGGATCGAGGTGCAGGACAGTGTGATTAATTGCTTTCCTTATTATTATACCAGTTCGTATTTGCGTAAATCACCTGATGTTGAGTGTATATCAGTTTTGTTTTTCTGAAGATAATTAGGTCAAATATTAAGCACTTATTTTTTAAATTGATTTAGACCGAGAATCGACTATCCTGTAAAAATATTGCTGGCGACTAACCAGTCGCGCTGTATATATTTGCCCTTTGCTTGACATTATAAGAATTATATAACTTCATTTTCATATGTCAGAAAACCTCAAATTGTACCAGAAATAGAACATTTATCTCCTATAAATGTCATCCTTGACATATAAGAGGTCAAGTGTCACGTTATATGTTATAGTTCAAATATTATGGTATAATCAAATCGTTTTAGCGTATATTTGAGAGCCACTCGATCTGTTTTTACTTTGTCTGAAAGAGTGGAGCATATGTTGACACATGTGTCTCGTGTTGTAGACGAATACGTTTGAATTATTTGTTCTTGTTTTGTTTCCTTGATAGGGGGTGTTCACAATTGGGTACATTGTTACAGATTTTTATGGCCATAGTTATATCATCTGAAACGTACGTTATGCAAACCGAGCTATTATTATTTCTATTATATAACTGTATAATAAACACCGGCGTCATTTTTGATAAGATATTAGAATAAGAAGACGTTTAAGTATAGATAAAATTAGTGTCATTAAAAATTAAAATCAAATCCAGATAACTTTTGATTTGAATTTAAAAAAAAAATACTGAAATTTATAAATGTATTTTTTTATATCATAGGAGGCAAACAAACAGGTGGGCCGCCAGATGTTAAGTGATCACTACCGCTATAGACATTTGCAACACCAGGGGAGTCGCAAGTGCATTGCCAGCCTGTGTTGGGGGAGGGGGGAGAGAAGGAAAGGAAAATGAGAAGGGAAGGTGAGGAGAGGTAGGCCTCTGGCGTTCTTACTGATCGAATTAAACACAACAATGCTAAGCACTGTTACTTCACGTCAGTTTTCTGTGAGAGGGTGGTGGTACCCCGGGGAGCCGACCCATTCATGCTGTAGCCAGTAATAACTTCAGTGTAGCTCTACCACCTACAAGTGATACCTACAAAAATAGTGGCAATAGTAAATAACAATTTATATCTTTATAAATATATCTGTACCTAATACGATTTTATAAATGAATGCTTTTTCAAGTTAATAAATGTGCCGTTGTTGAATAATACGCTAGTTCGGTAATAAAAATAAGCCTTTGAAAGATTTATGATGCAAAGTTATAATAGTGTTATTCCTCGTTCCAATAGTGTTGTGTTCAATCAATAACCGCATCTGTACTCATTATTTACGCTACCTGACCGTTAGCTGCTATGGTCGGCTGCTCACAATATGGAGGGTCGATAAATGCACTTATACAAGGACGAACATCTATATTTAAATGTTAATTATTAACTGTCCACGTATTAAATCGTTCAGCATAAATTTCATACTTTCAAGAATTTTTATTACTTTCTATTAAAAGAGTAGTGTAATACTATACAATACATGAGAGTTTTATGAAATTAAAGACGTTTAATTATTACAATTGTTACTAGTAGTCCTACATTTAAAATAATAGTATCAAAGGTTGCGTAGTCCGCTGCTAAGACTTTGCTAGGCCAATAGCATAGTCAGTCCAAAAAAAAGTATAGAGGTTGTGTATTCTCACTGTTCGCTTTAAACAAAAATCCATGAAATATTAACTTTACCATATAATAATAGAACTTCTTAAATAGTAGTTAACAGTATTGTATAAGAATTACGTGATACATGACAATAAAAACAATTTTAAAAATGCTTAAATACAGTCGAGTATCTGTCTCCATTTATTGGGACACTTTAGTCCCAATGTATAAGGATGCGCTTATGTATGACAGATAATACATAGCTATTCTATAGAGTTTGTTTGCGCGATACGGTGACACACAAATATAAATCACCGCTACAACACTACACGATCACCCCCTGACACGTGCACGCCTACACGCTTACACATGAAAGTGGAAGGGTTTACTTTTTTTTCCCCTTATCGAACTGAAAAACTCTCAGTTTTCCGATAATAAATATATGGAGGAATTGTTGAGGCGTGTATGCTTGGTACACATATACGTTTCAACAACTCATACATATATGAATAGTTAGCTAGGTTAGCTAAGATAGGTCGCGATTTTGCATGTAACAGGCAACAGCCAAGCCGAGGTGTGTCGTGCACCCTTGAACTGGTTGCCAAAATAAAATCGGCTGAGTGCCTTAAGCGCTCGCCTTAGTAGTCCGGTGAAGCTGTTAAGACCTTGTTGGGTCATTAGCGTAGTCATTTCGAAAAAAGAAAGCTATTCTATAGATTTTTATCACTAAATAAGGGTACTCACAGTCTTTAGTGTTTAAACTTTATAAACAAGAGTTCAACGTGTATTTAACATTTTGCAATAAGGCGGTCTATGTTCATATAAATAAATATACCAAATTTACTGGTAATTAGCATGAGATAGAAGTTCATAAAAATAGATAAAAATTCCGATAAAAATACATATTTTTATAGCGATCGGTGAAATGACTTTAAAATCTATCAATCTCATATTTATATAAAAATATTCATTTACCTACTAGCTAATTTCTGCTCGGTTCATTGGGCAAAAATAGCAAAGGGTCAATCACATCCAAAAAATAAAGTAACCGAAAAAATAAAATCTGGAAATATTTAAGAGAAATCCCGCATAGAATGGTGACTGTCTTATGACACTAAGTTCAGTAATTTTAATGTGATTGAGCTTCCAAGTAACTATGTTTACTATACATGTTTTATATACATAGATATATATTCTTATGTACTATTCTTATGTTCTTCTTACTTAATATCTTAACTATGAACGTGCTGAGTAATCAAGATAAAGTGAAAGTAGTCGGTATGCGAACCAGTCGTGTAAGATCGCATTTATTTTTTTCCACTAACTCATACGGGTAATTTTAGCGGAATATAAAATTACTAAAAGAAAACTGTGGTTTGAGTTAGTATAATATTTATACATATTTTCTTAGTTAGATTTGTAACTTTTAAAATTGCAATTAAATCATATTTACCCAAATATTTTTATGAACGCACAATACACTCGCGAATTCTTATCATAACCGGGAATATTGATAAAATTAGGAAAGAAATAATCTATACTAATATTATATAAATGGAGGGTTTGTTTGGTTGAATGGGCTAATCTCAGGGACTACTGGTCCGATTTGAAAAAATGTGTTAGAGTTAGATAGCTCATTTATCAAGGCAGGCTAAAGGCAATACCATCACCCTAAGATCTTCAGGAGCGGTGTACTAATGAAGAATGTTTCAAAATCGATTTTTTCCTTTTGAGAGCTTCCGCTAAGTGTGAACGTAAGCCCAAAGTAAACTTTGCGCTTAACTATTCCACGCGGATGAAGTTACGGACAGGAGCTAGTAAGGAAATAAAAGTCACTACGTGATAGACTAAGATCCCGCTAAAAATTGAAATAATTAATTCTAAATTAATATACATTGAAAATCATCTAGGATTGTTACATTATTTTACTTAATATAATAATCTTAATAATCTTCTAATGATAAATAATAATCTTCATTAAAGGTCTACTTTTTATTGACTTTTAATATCCATGACAATGTTTGATATTGAATTACAAATACGACAAGTAAGTCGGAGGCATTCCGATCACTTACCACACCAGTATACGTACGTAGCCTATCTGTTCACTGGGACCTTTATAAGAGAGGTTATTAAACTTATGTTCGTAAATTATATGAATGTCCTTTCCCGGTTTCAACACTGTACGCGCTTACGAAGTCAATAATATTTATTTATTAAACATTGAGAAATTAATTATCATTCCATAGTATAAAACAAAGTCTTCTACTGCGTCTCACTGTCTGTCTGTTCGCGATAAACTTAAAGACTACTAAACGGCTTTCCAAGTGGATTTCACCAGTAGATAAGGTGATTCACACGGAACGTTTAGGTATATAACTTATTTAAATTTTTTTTATTATCATTGCAGGCCAGCCTCCATTGGGCCCGCAAGTAAGTTATAAAATTGTTTAAAATTTCATGTATTTTTGTTTCTACGTCTTTATATTTATAATTCTTATGTCCGTGTGTATATGACTGAACTCTTCCTGAACAGCTGGACAGGTTTTATAAAAAACAAAGGTGTGTTCAGGTGGATTCAAGACAGGTTTAGATTCACAATTGGACCCCGTAGGTGGCGCAGTAATTGAGATTTTTTTTATTATAAAGGCAGGACAACCTCCGTCAGGCCAGTTTAATTTATTATTTATTTATTTAATTTATTTTTTTACGTTAATCTGTTTAGGATTTAAAAATGCGTTATTATTTACTTAATATTTTGAAATATTATTTGTATGATACAATTTAACACGGTATGTCGAATTCAAGGACACAAAAGGAAATTCGAGTTATATATGGATGTTTCATCTTAGGAAGGATTTTGACTTGAAATATTTAACTTGTTAAGGTTTAGATTATATTTCGTTTAGTTTTAAGTGAATTCAATAAAACAATTACAAAGACATATGAAGGAATGTAACGAACTATGAAATGGTTGATGATGCTGAACGTGTTTAATTAATGACAGCAGTGGTATACCTAAAATAAACTCCCCGACGAAAAAAAATTCTTGAGGAAACTATATATGATTCCTTGATACCTAACATAACAAAGCAATGCAAACATGAGACAGTTAAAAGTGAGCAAATCAACGATAACCTGTACGGATACTGTACTATAAATAATACATCGTATTAGTAATCAATTTTAAAAAGTTATTCTTAAGTACAGGCTTACTACCTGAATTACTCGTAATATCGCGCAACACATTCTGGTGGTTAATTAAAGAAAAACCATATAATTGGTGTATTTAAAAAACAAGTAAGAGCACATAATGTAATAATATAGTAGCAATATTTAATGAAATAGATTACAAAAGAAATGACTGATAAAGTATGAAATTAAAACCACAAAGGAAAAAATATCATATTACGAACATACCATTAAATGAGTTTTATCTTACATAATTTGTCCCAGATCTATTGCTTTCACAGATGTTTTGATCATAAAATATTTTATTAGTACGCAAACAGTTATTATACTACATACAACAAGGCGGTGTTTTCTCTGTTGAATACATACTCACACACGTATTTATCAGTGATATCCAATAATCACAAAAAATACTTTAATGTCAACATTAAAAAGGTACATAAATTATATTAAAACAACATGAATATGCTACTAATGAATAGAAAGCCAATCATCTATAAATAATATAAATAGGCTGAAAGAAAAGAGTCAATTACATATATTTGTCGTTACATTTCAAAATGAGTTAAATCCAATTTTAAACGTTCATATTAATATCTTTTAATTTTATTTAGATATCCTTCTTTATACACTAAGATCAAAGTTAAAAATTTGCCATCTATAAAGTTTTTAATTTTTTTATGTTCTTCATATTTGACATGTACAAAATTTAAATAACTTGAAAAATGACGTAAAATATTAGTAACGTATAAAAATGGATTTAGCTTTTTTATTTATTACATTTAGATTTTGAGATGTATCGATATATAATCCTCCCATTTCTCAACTAATTTCTTCGTTTGGCTTGGTAAATATTGACCGGTTTTAGTGTTATCAATGAAAAATTTGGACAAAATCGTTTTTTTTTCCTATACCTATATTGAAACTTGTGATTATGATATATGAGGATTTTATATTTAAAAAGTAAGAAAATATTTTAAGGTGTACACACCATTTAACCTGTAAGCTATATATTGTACCTAGTTTAGTTTAAAATGTCTTATTCTATATTTTTTTGTGGTATCGAAAGCATTCACTAAATCGAAGTAATCGAGTTCAATGTAATTTTTTATTAAGTACATTAAATGCCGCCTTTGATGTTTTGTTTGATTAACTTTTAAACACGATAATCAGCGTAAAAAATATAAACATTATGTAATATCCTTATAGTGAAGCAGCGAATTCCATATGAGATAATTAGTAAGCTATTTAGTTGTAACCTATATTAAAAAACAATGTAAACGATTTTCTTTTCCCACATACTTACACTTAATTAGATTAATATAAAATATAATAAATATTTATACTTACTTATAACTTACACATTATATTTGTAAGTTTGTAATAAAAAAATATGGTATTTACAAAAAACATATGTTAAGAATTCGAAGGATATTTGCTGTCTCCTTCCGCATCTCTAAAGCTAAGGCATGACACACTCTGTGTGATATGACTGTGTATCCATTGCGATCTTAATCTTGGGGAACCATTTTGAAAACGCTATTTTCGCAATCTAAATAGAATCAACGGTTTTTTACTTAGTCAGGTGTATCTTCTTTATAAAACTCAAGTTCATACATGAAATATTTCAAATCTTTGATTATTTCCCTAATATCTCTTTGATGTCCTGCATAGGCTATAGTGACGTACTGTCAACATCGTGAATGGTGTTGACGTCATTAATCATTTAAAATTATTTTAGCTATAAAGGTTCCTTTCTTTGCAGAGCCTGTTTTATCGTCTTTGTTTATCCTTATTCCATTGTCTCTCTTCCAGTATAGAACCACGTGGGATTGTGTACGGAATCATTAACACACGGAAACATCTGCCTCGACACGAATAAAGACAATTTCATTTTTTTTCTTTGCCATACCATGAAAATAGCGATTGGTTGCGCTTCTAATATGTTTCCCGTTTTCATATAATATTAGGTTTTTAAAATGAGATATGAAGAGACGTTTCAGTAAACAGAGGTATGATATCAACAAATGTGAATAGGTCCATCGACTAATGTTCACCGTTGTTCTTGGACAATACAATACATATTGCTTACCAAATGCTAAAAGGGCAGTGTTGCAGCAGTTAGATCGGGTGTTGTGCCAAAAGATGCATATTTTTTTTAGCTTTTCATCTATTAAGCTTGGAAAATGTATAGAACGCGATCTACTATAAAAATGCGATTTTTGGCTTTGAAACACAATATCAGAGAAATACTACAGTTCTTCAGAGTCGTATGTCGTCGTATTTATTCGAGATAACTTTCTCTTTGTGCATGATAATGTAAAATACCATACTGCTGCTATAGTACGACAACCTGCTCGGAACCCGGGCCTCAATCCGCTCGAGCACTTGTGGGATGAGTTAAAAAAAAGAATAAGGAGCAGAAATATTGCTTCAGCCAATCTTTTGGAGCAACAAAATGCGCTCAAGGAGAAATGGGACGTTATGTCACAAAGCCTTATCCATCACTTGATAGAGTCTAAGGAAAACCAGTGCCAAGCTGTTATTCGGGCGAGAGGGGGCAATACTTTTCATTAATAAATGTTTTTTTCAGTAATTTTTTTGTTTCTTTTAATATATTCTTGAACTCGTTACAATACTTTCCGAATAGAGCAAAAATAAATTTGTTGTTATTCTTTTTTTTTCTGCAGTAAAATAAACTTCTCACCACTTATATGGTATCATTGAATAGGTATTGAAATAACCTTTCATCACATATTAAAAAATGAATGTAATTTTTTAAACAAAACAAATAAGACAATATTTTTCAAAAGAATATTTATGTGTGCGATTTCATTGCACCGAAGTGTATTTACACTTTAAATTCAGACCATTCTCTGAACATTTTTAATGACGACTTCGTGTCATATTCCGGTAGAATTTCTCATAGAAATAATAATTTATCTAATCAGCAGATATACAAAGTTGTGGATGTGGATTTCTTAACGTGTAATAATAACTTATTAGTGGTATTGTCGTGCAATACGCTTTCAAACTATCGGTTATCCTCAGAGAATTACTTAGATAATTGTCGCGAAGTAATCCGTAAATATTAACTGGTATTTATAAAAAGATAAATAATCGGTGAAGTCATAAGGATTTCAGACATAAGTGAAGACTCCAATTTCATAATTTATGAACTGAATATATTGTTATTAAATATTTATACTAATATTATAAAACTGAAGATTTTGTTTATTTGTTGTTTATTTGAACGGAGCAACAATGAAGAGTGCACCAAATCGGGGTTTTTCCTTTTGAGAAATTCGGCTGCGTGTTAGCGTTAGCCCAAGATAACTATTCCACGGGGACGAAGTCACCCAGAAAAGCTAGTAATATACATTGTTATTAAATATTCGTCTAGTTTTCACATCTATTGGGACCCCGATAAATAATTACATTCATTTTTTTACAGTTTATAATTAATCATACAAACGATGGACTGCACAAGCTAAATACAAGATATCAATATTACAAATACACAGGTCGTTATACTACGCGTCATTAATCTGGCGGAGGCGTAATACATCACCAGCATATCGATTTTTTTCGTTGACGAGTAATTACAAGATTTTACCTACCCAAAAATTCAAACACGCATGATACAGTCTGGTATACACAACGTCCGACACAAGCACAATGCGTAACGAGCATGTCGAGGTCATCGGTGACGTGAACCCACAAGCTTTTCCGCTACCACATTATCGTACCAAACGCATCTTATGAAGTATTCAACAAAAATTATATCTAGTTAGGGAAAATGAATGGTTGACCTCTACTAAATAAATAAAATGCTATTCTAAAGTAATTGGTATTTCTCGATTTGTGTAAGTACAAATCAAATAGTTTTATCTATACTAATATGCTATTGATTCGGTTCTAAGAATTATTTAGGTAACATTATGTAAATTATTGCTTGTTATATTGTAATTAACGCGTACGAAATCGCAGGCAGTTGTTAACTAAGTAATATTATATATAACTCAAGTGTATCTAAGTACAAAACCTTTTGGATAAAGGGTTTATATACGTACGTATTTTATAATCAGATCACGCTCTACTATTACAGCTAATGTTAATTTATAAAGTTAAGGTATTGCAAACAAAAACGTAGACATACATATATATATATTTAGACATTTATTCATATATGTAATAAAAATATGAAATGAATATTCTAAATATTGTATAATAAATAAACCTTCATTAATAATTATTTGTAAATACCACGTAAAGTTTAATATTTCAAGCGTTTTAGATAACATTTCTTTGTGATTGTAATTTTATAGAGAACAGAACAAAACCAGTCAAATTATATAGTTAAAATAAAAAATATTATTTATATGCATTATCATGTAAATTCAATGAAATATTACAATACAACGTTACTGAAAAGATATCATCAGGGAAAAATATTTTTTTATACCAGTAATATTTTATAACCTCAAAATGTTGCCATGTAAAAAAAGTAATTAAAACAAGATTAAGTCGAAATTTATTTAAATGTAAAGATCCATAGTCAATAATTAATAATTGTTTGTTAATTCCAACATACGGGTCTACGATAATAGATTATAGCAATAGATAAGTAGTGATTATGTCGGATGAATCCACAAAGACATAATGCTGTTTATCGCAGGGTTTCCATCCAACCATATGTAACGTCCATTTGCTCTGTATGTAATGTACAATCTGCCTATATGAGGTCACCAATTTATTGATTATACTGGCTTTTTTTATAAATTGTAATCCACAATATTGGGTTAGATAAACAATTTCACTTACATATAATGCTTCAGAAAAAAATAAAACAACGGTTTTTAATCAAAATTAAAAAAATAAAGAATATCATTTGTAGTTATTAAGCTCTTTCTTGTGATTACATATACACGTACACTAACATTCTAAATGCTTGTGTGACGTCATCAGTTAAAGGACATACTAGACACGAGTCTGTTAATACCACTGACACTAAGGCTAACACTTCCAAAGTTTAAAATGAAATCACGAAAAATAACAGCTGTTGAATATTTTACAAAAGGAATTACCGCATCGTCACTCAGTTTATAGATATGAATGATGCAAAATAAACAAACGAAATACTCAATTGACTAAAATACTTATCCGTAGCAAGAAATAGCTTGATAACACAAAAAAAATATTTTAAAAGTTAACGCGTAAAAGGAAAATGTAACTTTTGAAATAACGATCTCGAGAAAATAACGAATTCTTGAACTACAATATTGAAACTTTGGCAGCAATTGAAACGGAGGCTTGGAGACTTTGACAAATACTTTTTAACTGCAATAGATTTTCACACAATAAATTAATTAATATACTCGTATATTAACGTTAACAGTAGATTGTTTAATGGAATTAATTATTCAATAGGAATGTATATTTTTACGAGTTTATAATAAATGAAATTCATAATAATTAAACATTATTTAAAACCAGTTAATATGTATTTTTCATAAAAAAGAATGTATATATTATATAACGAAATTAAATTGAATTGATTAGTTTAATTAAAATTATAATAATTATAACAATTTATAAATCTAACATAGATTTTCTGTCATTTTTATTACATGCAGTCGGATATTTTATTACAGTAGTCATTAAATTATTCATAAACTTTAAATCAATTTAATCAAGATAAAAGTAGCATATATTACTCCTTTTACAACATCTGCTATCTACCGGTGAAATTTCCGTCAAAATTAGTCCAACCGTTTCGGAGATTATCGGGAACTAACAGATAGAAAAAATGTTTAAAAAATGTTTCTTTTTGTTCTAACCATCGTAGAATGTTTTCATTATAGTAAAAAAAACTGTTATTTTGACATTACTACAGACATGTCAATTATATTTATTTGTATAGATTTGAATCTACTAAATCTAGCTTAGGCCGTAGAGCAACAATATCCTATATCTCAAAGCTCTCTAATCTAAAAACTATAGCTATACATTCGATTCTTTGTGATAATATAATAATTATATCCCTGTCACATACTAAAACATAAACACTTGACGTGTGATTCAATAAAATAACTATTATTCATTGATACTGTATGCGGATCTAACAATCTATATTTCATATTCACATAATGATTAAATCCATTTGTCCACGTAGTCCGGTGAAGCTGTAAAGGCCAAAGAATTAAGGCCAATTGCATAGTCAGTTCGAGAAAAAAAAAATCCATTTGTCCAAAAGGTATTGAAAAGTAAACAAGTACAATATACATTGGTTTTTTCGTGATAATATAATCATTTTCTAAGATGTATGTATATATTGTAACAAAAATACCTGGTATGTGATTCCATAAAATAACTATTATCCATTTATACTGTATGCGGAACTTATAACAATCTATAATTACTATTCACATAATGATTTAATCCATCTGTCCGTAAGGTGTTGAAAACTAAACAAGTACAAACAAAAAATTACATGAATATTGTGAAGATCAAAGTAAATAATGTTAATTAGTATATTTATTAATGGTAATATGTAATTAGTCCCTTCGTGTTTGTTCCCCTTAAAATATTTTTGTGATATCATGGGATTTACGTCTTTCATCGGGCTTAATAGTTCACTATATTTTACTATTATGGCTTAACCTCTACCATTATTAAGTTACCATTAACCATTATTGTGATCACTACTTCGTCTTTTTATAAAAGCGAAAAATACCTCCTATAATATTATACATATTATAAATGCAAAGTCAGCTAATTTGTTCGTCTTAACTACTCAACTGATGATTATTAAATTTTGCATACATGTTGTCTCGGGTACAGAAAATAATATAGGGAACTTACCGTCCCGAAAAATATACTGTTCCCGAGGGATACCTCAAGTCTATAATAACGCGAGCGAAGTCGCAAGCAAAATCTAGTAAATATATGCCATCATCATTATCACCAGCTTGTAAGAGACCCACTGCATGATCACAGGTCAGTTCACGAATAAAGGTATGGGTATAATCACCACAATAGCCTACAACGTATTGGCGATATCAAACTCTGAGAAATCCACAGGTTTGTTTTCACAAATATGTTGGTACTACTAGAATAACCTAAGAATTAGGTTTAGGTTTCCTCGCGACGTGTTGTTTTCCTGTCAGCTATAAGGTTATCAACTGAATTTAGTAAATGTAAATTCCGAAAATTTGGTCTATGCCGGGGTTCAAACCTGTGTACATCGGATTGATATATTTTTTTTTTATATCAAAGGAGGCAAACGAACTGGTGGGTCACGTGATGTTAAGTGATCACCACCGTCCATAGACACTAGCGACATCACGGACGTCGCAAGTGCGTTGCCAGTCTGTATATGGGAGAAGGGGAGGGGAAGAAAAGGGAAAGTAGGAAAGAGGAAGGGACGTGGGCCTCCGGCTCTCTCACTGACCGAACGAAACACAACAATGCAAGCACTGTTATTTCACGTCGGTTATCTGTGAGAGGGGTGGTACTACCCCGGAGGAGCCGCCCCATTCATGCTGAAACCAAAAATAGCTTCAGTGGGGCTATACCACCTACAAAATATGATATGATATTCCACCAGCCAGTCTATTCGACCACGACCGTAATTATTTATAGCTTGCACGATTCTTTTCCAAAAAAATTCCAATGTCTGGCAGTAAGTCTCGTCAGAATTGGTTCAGCTGTTTCGCAGATTAACTCGAACAAATAATTAACATTTCAATTTTATTCTTCATACGTATAGTTTAAATAAAAGTAATTATTGTTCACTTGCATATTTCTGTTTATTAAAATAATGTTTCTTTTAATAACCCGAATGCTAATATGTTTTGCTCATACAATACTATTACTGGCTCTGTCTCCTGCTGTACCGACATCAACATAGACATATTTTATCTTTGAGTAAATTTCGTTATAAATTATATAAACAAAGATTCTCTCCTTAATATAATATAATTAAGTTAGCATACTCATATAGGATATCATGATTGTATTTATTATGCACTATCCTCTGCCCGCGACTTCGTTCGCGTGGAATAGTTATTTTAGGCTAACGCTAACACGCAGCGGAAGCTCTCAAGAGGAAGTATCCTGATTTTTAAATATTCTTTCATTGGTGTTCCACTCCTTTTGGTCTTAGCGTGATGATATATAGCCTATAACCATCTTCGATAAATGAGCTATATAACATTGAAAGAATTTTTCAAATCGGACAAGTAGTTCCTGAGATTACCCCCTACAACGTCACGTCACAAACTTTGCAATATTAGTATAATAAATATATAGAATAGAATAATAATATAGCAGACTAAATATGAACTATACATTGTAAGTGTAAACATAGTTACCTATTATCTGTAATGTGTGCCTTATAAATAAATAAATACATATATCACTAAAATGACGAGTTTGTCATATAATTAATATACTTATTTGAGGGCGTGATAATAAAAAAGGTTTATTATATATAACTGTTTAAAAAATAAAAAGAAGCTCTTGATTTAATACGCCACATTTTAAATGCCCATATTTTCCAAGTACAAGAAAGTTTCGCCGTACGTGTGTTGTCGTAACATCACAGTCTGTTTTACAGGTCAGCTATTTTCTCGGCACGACGCGACGCTGCTGTGTTAGCAAACATGGGCACTTTTCGAATAAAGTCCGTTTCCTAATACTGGTGGCGGTCGTTTCCTATTTCCTAATGCCGGCACGAAGGGCGGATATCACGAGTCCACTATTGTTTGCCCACTCGTGTTTGTCTGCCGATTCTAAACGCCACTGGTCTATTCATAGTCTAATATTCTGGTTTTTCGCTTTAAGCAGTATTAATGTTGAGATTTTAGATAATTTCTTGATTTATTTAAGAAATTGTATAGCATTGTGGTATAAGTGGTCATCTGACACTTTGCCGCTACCACTGCGCAGATTGTTATGGAGTTAAATCCCGTACAAGACAGACAAGGTATATTTTATGTTCGTGAATTGTAATATGTATATGTAAAGTCCTATGCTACACTGAACTAGACAATAGCGTAGAAGCTGCCTTTAAAAAAATTATAGATGTTAATATCGGCTAAATACAATTAATGATATGAAAATATAGAAATATTTAAAATTAAAAAATTAAGTATTATGTAATCACTAAATATTTACCTATTTTTTATACCCGTGGGTTTTCTATTTCATAAAAACTTAAAATATAAAGCATTTATATTTTTTAACAAAATTTATTACCATGAAAAAAATATAAATACATATTCAAAAATTACATAAGATTAAGTAGATGCAGGCTTATATCCGTAATGAATTATTCTGTTATTCAAACTAAATCCATATGAATTAGTAAACTCAAAAACAAATTTTCAAATTTACTACATCGTCTTATTGTGATTTATGTCTGTATAATATGTAGATTATATAAATAATGTTAAAATATGGAAAAAAAAAAACGTTTTCATCGCTGCATTTTATTATTGGTACTATAATAAAAATAACTAAAAAGATTATAAAACAATATACTCATTTTCAGGTATTTTCACTTAATAAATATAACGATAACGTCATGTCAATGGTTTTAATGGATACGCCCCGAGTACTCGCATTGTGACATTAAATTACTGGTGATATTCATTGTAATATCAAACAAACCCATTTTGCATTGTCTGGCCTGCGCCCTGTCTGGTGACCTCCTTTTAAGAGCGGCCAGCCAGCCAAACAGCTGAATATATGAACGTATTACAAATTACTTTATTTAAATCTATTACTTATGTATTTTTTTAAAATATGTTATTATAATGATGTATCATACCCATGTTTTATTTATGTTACTTAAGACATTTATCTATTGGAATCAAAACATTTATACAATATGAAAAAGGATCGATATCAGCTACATTAGTTGTTGCGTGCCGTAGCCAATGTCGCTCACCGCCAGAGTAACATATTTCGTTCCTCAAAAAAAAAAAAAAGTATATGTATATATTAATATGGTATTTATATGGTATATGTGTAGGGTCATATGCAGAAGAAAGAGAAAATGTGTTTGTGTGTGTGTGTGTGTGTGTGTTTAGTTACATTAAATTTTTAAATTCATTAAAACGCGTCGATAGAAAACTCATTCTGTTAATAATATACAGTTCAAACTATTCGTATATCAAGTGAATTTTGTAATAATCTAACAATAAAACATTCAACCTAGTAAATTTAACGTATCTGTTTCGTTTGGCTTAATATTATATTACAACCAACGACTTATTTATTGAATTATATACTTTTAATTTGCGTCAACATATACTCAGGCGTGTTTGTTATTGACATATAATTCAAACAAACAAAGGAAATTCATTGGTCCGAATAAACGTCATTTTCACAAGTATATAGAGAGTTGTTGAATTCAAACACTGATGAGTTAGGAATTATCGGACGTTGGTTGCCGCAATATTTCTCATTAACTGTTGTGTAATTAGTTCTTTGTACAGGTAATGTGGTTTTACAGTTTACTGCATGCTTTTTAACAATTTATATAAATAATATTAGTTATTTCGTTCCTTTACATTATTTGACCTAGTGAAATACATATCTTCCGTGATTTAACTTGTTATTATTATTTGTTATCAGCGTCTATATCTAGCCAAAATTTAAAAACGGAAAACAAGAAATATTAGCACAAAAGGTAAGTAGATACGAATTGTGCAATTAAATTTGCGCAATAATTCTAAATAACCTCGAGTACATAATTAATTGTACTGACTTCTATAACGTATGTACGAAAATTAACAAATGTCAGTAAATTAATAATCGCAACTCTATATTGTAAAACTGTTTATTCAATTTTTTTTGTCTATTTTAAGCACGTAAAACTTAGTGGGACTGGCTCTCAAGTACAGCTGTTGGAATACAGACGTAGGTGATTGACGATAGATTTACAACTTGAGGGTTTTAACTAGCCAGTCGGACTTAATAAAAAGCACTACCACCATAAAATAAAATTAAAATAAAATAAAAATAAATAAAATTTAAAATAATGGGATATTGCTTCAATAAAATAAATAAAAAACTACCAAAATAAGTACCTATATGTACCTATGTGAACATAATTACCGAGTTTGTTTATTTTTTGTTCGGCTTGACCTTCAGAATGTTTTTTTTTTCGATCTGACTAAGCCATTGATCTAACAAGGTCTTAACAGCTTCATCGGACTACTAAGGCGAGCGCTTTAGGCACTTAGCCGATTTTATTTGTCAACTGGCAGAAGGGTGCACGGTACACCTTGGCTTGGGCCGTTGCCTGATACATGCAATTCGCAACCTATCTGAGCTTTTTTTTTTTACGTGGGGAAATCCCTTGTGGATATCCATCCTCCCGGGGGAGAGAGTGGGTTATGTCCGACTTGCATGGACTAAAACCCCACGGTGTACCGACAGACCGCGTGATATTGGGGCGGCAAGGGATCGGTCTAAGATATTCCCCTTAGATAGCCGCCCCAACGGTCCGCCCGGCGGTAGGTGGCCGCCGGGCTCCTACCTATAGAGAGGCAGCTGGACACACACCAGCTGCCCCCCTCCACGTCCGCCAGACCTGTGCAATGAGGGGATGTGCCCCCCGACTACATCCCCTCAGGTCCGGCTACGGTGGCAGGAGGAGTTGGGCAAAGCGTCGCCTCCACCTGCCGGTCCTCCGTTGGCGAAGACGGCCACTGAGGGGTCCGCCTCGCGGGCCCTCTCCACCGCCTCCTTCTGCGAGATGACTTCCTCGCAAAAGGAAGCCACTGCTCGCCATGCCTGCTCGCTGCCGAGCATGGACAAAACCACGCTCGGCAGCGACAAATCTTCTCCTACCGCCACCACCAGTGTGCGGCGCTCCACATCCTACGCAGCACATTTAGACCGAGTGTGCTGCGCGGTATCCTCCTCAGCGCCGCACTCGTGACAGGTGGCGGTCGGCTCCCTTCGAGCGATCCGGTGCAGGTACCACCCGCAACAACCGTGTCCAGTCACTACCTGCACCAGCCTGAACGTCAGGGAGCCCCACTCGCGACCAATCCACTCCCACCGGACCGGGCGAACGGCGTCAACGGTGTACGTTCCGTAGCGCGCGTCCGCCAGGTCCTGCATCCACCTCTCGACTGCGTCTTCCCGCAACTGCCGTCTCTTACACTCTATCTCACTGGGAGCCGGAGGCTCCCCACTACGTTTCCTCGCCGCCGTGAATTCGTACACAGCGGCGATCTGAGCTAGCCTAAGCTAAGCTAACTATTCATATATATATGAGTTGTTGAAACATACACGAGTACCAAGCATACATACCTCAATAACTCTTATATATTTCGTATCGGATAATTTTCTAAACTATTTCAGTTTGATAAGGGAAAGAAATAAGACCCTTTCACTTTCATGTGTAAGCGTGTATGCGTGCAAGCGTGTGGAGGTAATATGTGTAATGCACTCTTCAGATTGGTTAAACAGATTTTGTTGCGACATTTAATAGCATATAGACGACTTTTTATAGTATCTAGGCTATATAACTATGGATTTCAATAGAAACTCAGCAGTAATAATAACATTTATGAGAGGTACTACTCTAAAAATTTTGATAAAGGAGGTTATAAAGGTTAGGTTATAATTAGACAATTACAATTACAAAATAAAAGGAATCCTAAAAACTGATATATATATATATAGCTAATAATATTGGTACCGATTAGTAATATCATAAGTATTCCAATCAGAAGAACAATCTGGCATTACAGATACTTTGAAAATGATTGACATCCGATAAAGCCTACTTATAAAGCAGGATACTAGATCAGTTAGAAAGGTGTACTTAGAAGATAATGCGAACAAAACCTGTTGTCCGTGAAACGACCTAACCTTAACTGACAGCCTTAATTAAAAACAAATGACAACTAAATCAGAATAACCTATTGTTGGAGTTTTTGGCGGGATTTTAGTCTGTCATGTAGTGGATTTTATATTTTATTCATAATCTTCTGTTATTTGACGCTATGTTTTGTAAATTTGGTAGTAATTTATATAATATAGATAGTTTAGTGTGCACAAGGGAAGTGAATGGAAAATAATATCACGGAGCATGAAATTCTGAGATGCCACAAAAACTCCCTAGAAGGTTCTAACAAGAGATCCACCATCTTGTTATAATATTGATTCACACGACACCTAATATTGAAATGATCGTACGACGCTTGTAATATTATTGATTACGTGACAATGGCAGTAATAATCTGAATGATTGATTGCCAAAAATAAAGATTAAAAAAACCTATTGTTATGGGTTTCTTTATTGTGAAGTTTAATATGAATCATATTTGCATACATATGACTTATTTGCATTTCATCATAATATTATTGTTTTTTAATAAATCATTTCAATGCATCATGTTAATCCAGATTACCAATATTATTGTGAAATTATATAATTGCCGTTAATGTCCGAGTGACATAATTATTGAAATCGTGTAGACAAACTAGTTAACTGCGGAAACGATGGGTGCAAACATAGTCCAAACTAAATTACTGAACATTAGCATTTGAATTTGAAATGTTATATGTGATTGGTTAATAACGTGCAAATCTAAATACAATGTATGTTATGTACATTGTAGGTAGAGTAAAACATGTTATGAGTTATTGTTGGAAATGGTTTGTTTGTAATTGAAAAATGTATACTATTCATTAAACGTTATTACCTCAGTTTTATTCTAAGGAAAATGTTCATACAAGTATTTTGTGTTTTTTAGGGTTGTTAAAATGTTATTATTTTATTTCGACGTTTTGAATTTCATTCATTTCGCAGTTTTTGTGAACTTTTATTACAATGTCTTTTTTTGTCATAGGAGGCAAACGAAAAGGCGGGTCACCTGATGTTAAGTGATCACCGCCGTCCATAGACACTTGCAACACCAGTGAAGTCGCAAGTTTAGGGCAGGAGGGAGGGGAGAGGGCAGAGAAGGTGGTCCTCTCACTGACCGAATGAAACGCAACAATACAAGCACTCTTCGTCTTCACGTCTATTTTGTGAGAGAGGGTGGTACTTCCCTGGATGAGCCGAGCCATTCATGTTGAAACCAGTTATAGCTTCAACGTGGCTCTACCAACTACAATGTCTTTCGATATATCATTAAACACGAAAAACTAAATTTTATTTATTTTATAATCTCTTTATAACTATCCCAAAATAGGACTGTAGTTTGATATCAGGTTTTTTTATATTGTCCTTTATAAAGACAATGAATTCGCAGCATATATTAATGAACCGTTATAACAGATGATGCTACTGGCCTTTCATTAATTACTATTCAGATCTATACTAATATATAAAGCTAAAGAGTTTGTTTGTTTGTTTGTTTGGTTGAACGCGATAATGTTTCTTTTAGTGTTAGATAGTTCATTTATCGAGGATGGCTATAGGCTTCATATCATAACGTTTAAACCAATAGGAGCTGAGCACTAATGAAGAATGTCTCAAAATCGGGCTATTTTGGAAGCTTTCGATGCGTGTTAATGTCAGTACTATATGCGTTGCCATGGTAACGCGATAACAATCTCTCGCAAATATTTTCATGATTTATTTTGTGTTCCTATTAAAACAGTTAATTCTACGTTATTTTTGTTTCCAATTTTTTATTATACGTGGTACGTTTATATCGCAAACATTTCTAAAGTTTATTTTGTGTCGCTATTCAAAAAGTTTAGTAGTAATAATATTCATCCAATAAGATAGTCAAAGGAATTAATCCATACTGCCAATTCTGAAGTAGTTAATATAGGTAGTTTTTTTCTATATCCAAGATAATGTAAAGGTATAAGCGCCAAATCCTCTATGTAATATTTCGTAAATTTTTATCTTCTTAATTTTCAAGACAACAGAATTCATGCTTCGCGGTATTATTTATCTTTCATTTCATTTATGCACAATAAACGAACCATATTACATAAAACTCTACCAATTTAACACAATATACAGATAAGTAAGACTAGATTATGAATAAAATATAAAATCCACTACATAACAGACTAAAATCCCGCCAAAAACTCCTCAAAAACTTTATTCTACGTTAGTTTTGTACCCAATTTTTAATTTGTGATATATTACGTATAATAAAAGTAAAGTGAGTGTATTTTATATTAAAAATATCCGTGATGCTACAAATATCAACTTTTTTTTTAATTCTGTGGATATGTCTGTTTTTTTTTTATTTGTTACGGGTAATCTTCGAAACGGCTGGACCTATTTGAACGGTTTTTTTTTCTTAGAAATGACTACGCTATTGATCTAGCAAGGTCTTAATAGCTTCACCGGACTACAAGTAATATTTGAACGGGAATTTTACGGACAAATAAGTAACTAATTAGCTGTTTTATTTTAAGCTAGCGGGTTCAGCAGACGTTGCCCGCCCTGATAATAAGACAAACTATACCTATACATTACCCAATAATCATTTTATATATTGGTGAAAACGGCATGAAGATGCGTTCTGTAGTTTTTGATCTTATCGCGAACAGACATATAGACAGACGTGGAACAGGACTTTTTTTACACTATGTAGTGATAAGCTGTTATCCGTGCCTTCGTCCATGTGAAATTAATCAAAAATATGTTGTTCACTGTTAACATACACAAGCTATACTGGACTCCAGGATTTTTTTATACCAAAAGGCAGCAAACAGGCTGACGGCCCACCTGATGGTAAGTGGTTAACGTCGCCTATGAACAACTGTAACACCAAGGGTATCGCTGTTGTAATTGAAAGTCGTATGTTTATATGTGATTTAAATTATAGCAAGGATGATAATAACTTAATTATATCGACACTATGGACATATTATATCTATATAATAAAAGATTTAACACATATTGTTCGAAAATGTATAGCTTAATATTTTCATTACTTTCTTATATAGTGTAAGTGGGCACTAAGGGTCATATATAGCAGTTTAAAGTTCCAGTTATGTGGCTGATGATAAATCTCTTCCCATTCGATTCACTATTCGTATTCACATATATAATGTACAAGTACATGTTACCTGTTACAGTAGATGATGTGCGTGTGATACTTACAAATATTTTTGAAAGAGTATTATTGTAATTTACACTAGATATGTGATCAAAATTTTACATTTATTTAATATATTTAAAAAAAACGCGTGCGGAGCCGCGGGCAAAAGCTAGTTAATGATAAACGTGTGACCATTTAAATGATGTTGGTACTGAATGAGAATTAACTATTATTTCTTAGTTAAAATTTTGTTTTCTCCAAGTGTTTCGAAAGCAGATTCACAGCGCTTTAATATTACCAGTTTTCTTGTAGGTAGTATACGCGTATACTATGGCACGCTTACAAACAGGTTCAGCGTACATAAAGATTACTTGTTTAAGTATTCTTGAACAACTTTTTCTTTTAAATACTTGGTAATATAATCATAATTAGTAACTATTTGGTCTTTAACTATAAATAACAATATCAATAATAGTATAACAATATATAGATTATAGTAATTATTGATACACATAATAAGTTCTGTATTAACACTGACGATGTGAAAATAGCTCAGTACTAGCGTATTCAGATACCATTTCGATTTATATAGATTCAGATCGTGCAATGAGCCGGCAGCTTTCGGTGAAGGAAAATCTATATTGAAATTACAAAGCTAGGATTTGTTTGATTGAACGCGCTAATCTCAGGAACTATTTGGCTGATTTAAAAAAATATTTTAATGTTAGATAGCTCATTTATCGAGGAAGGCTATATGCTATATATCATCACGCTAAGGAACCACGCCAATAGGAGCGGATCACCAATGAAAAATGTTACAAAGTCGTTTTTTTAGAGCTTCCGCTGAGTGTTAGCGTTAACCCAAAGTAGCTATTCCACACGGAAGAAATCGCAGGCAGAAGCTAGCCTCTTAATAAAATCATAGCTTCTACTGATCTGACGGGGTTTCATAGCTTAACTGGGCTTTGGGGTGATGCTTAAGACACTTAATCCAAATGACAACTAACGGAAGAGTACCATAGTGACCAAACATAGGCTTCGGTTGTTACCTTGCATACAATATCGTAAATCGAGCTAAACTACCCATGGAAGCTAAGCGAAGTATATATGTATTGATGAGATAGACCAGAGTATTTTCTTGCCTGCCACAATGATACGAACATGTATATAAAATCTAAAAATTTGAAATGCTCTTAAAGCTTTTTATCCACTCCCGATTAGCTAGCACTCACAAATTAAAAATCTGTCACCTGTTACCTACAGGTTTATTCTGGCGACAGTCAATCTCTAGGTTAAATGTATTATAATCTTAGATCACGTCGTTATTTACATAAGGTGAGAATGTTAACAACTACCAAAAGCTCAAAAATAAATATATAAACATACTTAGAAGACAGGTGAAGAAATAAACTTAAAAATATCTCAACACATATTTTAATGACTTTTGAATTAAGTACTTAAAAAAAGGTTAAATTTAAAAATAGAAAAAACACGCAAAGCACCGACTCTAGTTGCAAACTTAAACGGCTTAAACTAAACCGACGCTCAGGAAGTTTCTTTCGTTCGCAATTAGTTCAAACAGTAGGAAGAGTCGAGCTTCCCCGAGAACGGATGCGGTAATGCGGTCGCAACCCGATATCTGCAATAGAACACGCAATCTGAGACGCGAGAGAAATATCTTATACACCTTGAGCTGTTGTTGATATTATTCATATAGTAAGTATGTTAATAATACCAGTAATTTGTGTGTGGTTTCCTTGCCATTGGGTTTCGTGATAGGGATATGATATTATAATGATACAATATCACGATGATTTGAATTGTAAATACGAGCGTATTCATTACTATGTAAAATTTTAACACTGTACGTGCACATTGAATGACATTGTAAAATGAACAAGTGTGTATTTCAGGCTTTATAACACATGACTACATATAAATAGTATAAAAGAGTTTGGTGGCTTCATCTCTGTTGTCTATTTTACGTCACGAGTATTATTTCAAAGTAGCCTACACTTCGCACACGTCGAATTTATTTTTAACTCATAAAGCATCTATGCATATGACGTTTGCAGTAGTACAAAGAGTTTGTTTGCTTCACGAACTCGAAAACCAAGTAGAAGCTAGTCGTGTAACAATCTCCCGAAACTAAGTTCTACACTCGCAACACGCAACGTCTAGAAATCAAGTAACGAGGTTACCATCTTATAACTTTTCTACGAAATGTACTTAAAAAGAATAAGTGAATTTTAAGTTGAGATATCGTTTTTTACTTTTGTATTTATTTTCTATAACTAAAATATGAAAATAGTAGTTTTAATGTGTAACCAAATAATATTTTAATTCAGGAATCTGTTATTGTTAATTTTATTTAAATTAATAATTCTTGTTTTATAATCCGGAATAGTAAATTCACAGCCAATTTATTAGGTTATTGAAAAAAGATTTACTAAACACGATATTCAATGATTAAATAGGATCATAAATCCTCTTATGTTTTATATACTCTTTAGTCAGAATCAATATTAAACAGATCTATAATTGTTTGCATAAATAAAATTACAACTACAGAGAACTTAATTAAGTTGACTTTATTGCCTACGTTCTTCAAACCATGATAACTTCGTATCAACCCTGAACAAAGACCCTTGTGTAGAAGCAATGTGAAAACCGCAAACTCTCAACGGAAAATATGATAAAATTGATGATGCTTCCGCATTTATAAAACAGATAAGAAGAATGTAGAAAAATATACACAATACTACAAAAATATAGAAAAGAATAGTTTATGCTCTGACGCAGCTAATATTTACATACATATCTTTATTTATTTATTGAAATATTTGTACGAATATAGATGTTGCTGTTGAAATTAATCTCAACTATTGCCTAAACGATTTCGATGCATTTTAATATCGTACATGGATCATTTAGAACTTTTTAGGATTTATGTAATCACAATTTGTATCTGTTGTTTGAAATCGTGATTAATTTACTAATTTGCATTCATATGGTGCGGAATGTTTCAATGTTAATTACTGTTTCGTCATTATATATTCTTTGTGATGTTCATAGCTTGCAGCTTCCATTTTTCGTACTTAATTATACCGTATTCCGGCTTTTTATTTCTTCTTCATGATTAAAATTATCCTTTGTTTTAGGTGTTCATGAGAATATTTATTTGCAATGTAATAATAAATTATACGTAAATGTATTATTATTTTATTATTCATCGTATTTTTTATAACATAGATGTCGAGCTTCATTCTTTATGTGAAAGGTAACTTGATCTGCTTTTACACAACTCGAGCTTTTCTGTTAAGTATATTACTGAGTGTGCTGTTTGAATGTTTCGACTAAGAATATTTACATTATTATATTATTTTTTTGTATATTTTTATTGTTTTTATATAATAGGAGGCAAACGAACTGGTGGGTCATTTGACGTTAAGTGATCACCGCCGTCCATAGACACTTGTAACACCAGGGGAGTCGCAGGTGTGTAGCCAGGCTGTGTTGGGGGAGGGGAGGAGGAAGGGAAGAGGAGAGGAAGAAGGAAAGACGAGAGGGGGAAGATGAAGAGAGGTGGGCCTCCGGCGCTCTCACGGACCGAACGAAATGCAACGATGCAGGCATTGTTACTTCACGTCGGTTTTCTCTGAGAGGGTGGTACTACCCCGGGCGAGCCAATCCCCATCCATGCTGAAGTCAGTAATAGCTTCAGCGTGGCTCTACCACCTACAAAAAAATCCTTAATTCAAAATGATCACATATTGGTAGCGATACGACTATCACTACAGAATATAATTTAAATACAGTAGAAACTCGATAAGTTGAAATCCAAGGGAAATACAAAATATTTTAAGATATAGAATTTTTAAATTATCAAGGGTTTATTTTACACTTGCACTTTCGCCGTACAGTTTCTTGAAGGTCAAATCATGCCGTTTCTCGAAGTTTTCTAAGCAGCCATTGCTAGCTTTAAAATTATGGATTTTCAGCGAATTAGCGAATTCTTCAGCTATTTCTTTCACTGTGGGTTTGTAACAGTGATATTTTGGTTTAGACACAGTTTGAACCACGTAAATAAACATTGCTTCAAAACTGGGAATTCAGCAATTTATTGTCTTTTATATAAAAGACTTTCTCCCGACTCTCGTTTCTTCAAGAGTTCAACTGCTTTTTAAATTATAAGTCATAATGTACATTCGTGTATTCCAAACTGAGCCGCAATATCTTTCCCTTTAAATCCACTTTTCACCGCTTTTAACGTTTTCAGTTTATTAGCTTCTGTTAGTGTTGTTATTTTTGTGTTACCAATTCAACTTGTGAACACATGCTACCAATAAATTTCAAGAAAGTTTTGTGTTGTATATTCATTCGAAATGACTCATTGGCAGATAGTTTCTGTTACAGAGTTTATTAAAACATTTCTCTAGGTAACTGAGAGCTAATACTGAAATGATTCGTGTAAGTTATAGAGGGAGCGTATTTTAAGTAATAGTGGTTTTGGACTCTAAAAGGAAGGCAACAGGTAATCCGCTGAAGCTGTGAAGGCATTACTAGGCCAATACGTAGTCAGTTCAAAAAAAAAAAAATGAAAGCAACAGATTATTTTTGATGATATAGAGGTTTTTTTACCTTATCGAGGTTCTATTGTAGTTTCTAATTGTACTACTCTCAAACTAAATTTATGATGCTTTTGTTATTATATAACATGAATTAAAAAGGATAATGAAGAGTATAAAACATTATTTAAATCTGAAAATCATCAGTGATATATGATCTGAAATATATACGGTTACGTATGGCTAATGTAAATAAATCTGTCCAGTTTATTTCTTTTGTGAGAAGAAAGTGATAGTACAAAATTATGCAATCAGCACATACACAAATTCTTACGATGAACAAGATGCTTTCACTATTGTATCATTAAACGGTCAGAACGTGAAAATAAAAATATCGAATTTTAAACTTTCTATATTAAACATTTTACGCGTTTCAAATATAACTAAGCTAAACAATAATTGTACATTTTAAATTGTCAGACTAATGCTGTTCAACTCCGAATGTTATAGTCTGTGTAATGTGATTATTATCTTGTCATTATTGGTTATTACTTTTTATGACATAAACAGCTGGTAATTATTTGATACGTTCGTATTTAAAGGGTATATTTTACTCTTATCAAATGACAAATTTTTAGTCGCAAATTTTAATGTTGAATAGCTTCATAGAATTGGTGATACTTGAATCTGATAGAAAATTTAAGAAATTTTTAAGATTTTAGTTCAGCTAAAATCATCACTTCATTATTTATTAGGATATTCAAAACTTATAAGTTAAAAATGATTAATGTAACAATTTATTGGCACTGAATTAATAAATACGTTTACTTTAATTTATTTAAAGTGGTTGAATATTTTTTTAACATATACATGAGCACAAACTGTTATAAAAGTTTTTGGCTCAAAACCCAGATTAATAGCAAAGATTTTCAAAAATGAACCCTTACGAGTAATTACTCGTATATCCAATTAGATATATTAAATTACTTCGATTGTTATGATATGTGTCAAGTTTTTGTATAAGCTCGTTAATACTCGATTGCAATATTTTTTATTATACGCTATTTAGCATTTACTGTAAAAAATCATAAAAGTTTGCATTTTTATTACTTATCTTAAGAAACACCTCTTAAGTAAAGGGCCACTGAAATACCACTGCGAAATATTTGAACTATTATGGCAAACGGACATTAGAAAGCGAATAAACCGTTGATTGGCCGTCGCACCACTACCTGTGAGAATCTCTGACTAGTTAACACATGGTTTTACATCATTCTACCGTTAAATTTACATTAAAATATTTTATCATAAAATTAAATATAGAGATTACTACCATCGCTTGCGTTTGTGTAGCCTAAACATATCCCTTGGTAGCAGTACTTTTTTCTGGGTGAAGGTTACCCTGTCCTTTTCTATGGATGATGATGGGTTCCGTAGTAAAGATATAAAAGCGTAACAAACAAACAAACTTGCATTTGCAGGTATAATATTACTAAAGACTAGCCTCTACCTGCGACTTCGTTCGCGTAGAATAATCACTTTGGGCTAATGCTAACAGGCAGCGGAAGCTCTGAAGAGAAAAATATCGATTTTGAAACATTATTCATTGGTGCTCTGCTACTATTGGTCTTAGCGTCATGATATATAGCCTATAACCATCCTTGATAAATGAGCTATATAACGCTGAAAGAAAATTCACAAACTCACAAACTTTACCTCTTTATAATATTAGTGTAGATATATGTAGGTACGTATATTAAAATTGGGAGTTGCGATCCGTCAGTCGCGCTGGACGCACGCATTTGCGCGCATTTTCAACAACGCAGTACTGTCGAGTGAGTTATCACTCGACACTATTGTATTTTGGAACTGCGATTACTTCCAAGAAACGCACCTGTGTGTCTACCTTGTTCTATTGCTCTTTTGATATTCGATTAGTTCCATGAAACGCAGCTGTGCGAAGTGTAAATCTTTCTTTATAGTTTTGTGCTACTTTTAGTCCGGACTCCGGAGTCCATTAAATTCAAAAGACACGCCCCCCTGCCCCTCTGGCAGGGAGGTTTTTAATGTCTTCCCCTGCCCCGCTCTCCTCCTCAGGCCCGGGTATGGCCTCTTATAATGAGATTCGGCTTTTAGAAGCTGAACTCGCTAGGTTTCGTGGCTTCATCGGAATCAACTGTCCCTCCCTAATAGAGAACTATGACTCGTTTACGAAGACGTATCGCGCCGAGCACTCTTTCGCGATGCCCGCTCCCTCGGTCCTAGTTAGGATCGAGGAATCAAACGACTTCGAGCTGACGAATCGTCACTCCTCTAGTGACGATACGTCCGGCTCTGACTCCGACATGGAGCAGGATCCCCCGCTGACGACGGTTTCACTGAAGTCACGCGGCGTCGAAAACCGCGCAATAAGCGCCAAAATCCCTCCTCGTCCGAGAATGAAGGCGCTAAGCCTTCTAAACTCGCAAACGTCGACGGTGCGAAAGTGCCAACGGCGACTCCCGCACCCCCTAGACCAGTCTCGCCCAAAGCTGCGACTCCCGCAGTCACGGGTAAGAAGCCCCGCCCTCCACCTCCTGTCACGATCCAGGACAGAGCGTCCTGGGTCGAAATCTCTAGTCTGCTGCAAGCAGCAGACATTCCTTTCACCTCTGCCATGAGTACCCTCGTGTGTATTCAGGTAAAGGTAGCTACCCCTACTATTCACCGCAAACTTACGCGTTTCCTGCGCGATAATAAGTTTGCTTTTTTCACCTATGCGCTCGAAGAAGAGCGTATGCTGCGTATTGTCATCCGCAGAGTCCCTTCAGAATCCCAGTCGATGACATATACGAAGACCTCAGGGAACAGAAGTTCCCTGTCAAAGAGGTGCACCGTATGCGCTCCCCGCGCACTAGAATGCCCTACGATATGGTGTTGGTCATTGTCGACCGCACCGTGGAGGGTAAGAAAATATTTAATCTCTCGACCCTCTGCGGCCTCTCCGGCGTCACCGTAGAGCCGCCGCGCAAGACGTCCGTACCCTCGCAGTGTCACAACTGCCAGGTGTACGGACACTCCGCACTTAATTGTTACCTGAAACCCAGGTGCGTTAAGTGTCTCGGCGACCACTCCACTAAGGAGTGCCCTCGCACGAAAGACTCGCCCGATCCTCCGAGTTGTGTCTTATGCCGCGGCGTGGGCCATACCGCGAATTATCGCGGGAGTCCCCGCACCCCTCGTACAAAACAGCCCCGCTACGCTAGGCAGGTCTCGCCGTCTAAGGCGCCTGCGGCGTCAACCCATCCCCGACCTCCGCCTCTCAACTCTAGAGAAGCCTTCCCTAACTTGCCGAGCACATCTCGTGCACCGGTAGCGCCCGCACCCGCGCCTAGCGTGCCCCTTCGCCCCACACGGACCCCTCAGGTCTCGTGGGCCCCCAAGATCGCGCCCCAGCCTGCTCCTCGTCCTCAGGCCAACCCCGCCCTCTCCTTCAAATTATCTGGTATGGACTGGTCAGCCCAGCTCTTAGTCTTCCACGAGATCTCGGAGATCTCCGCGTACGATGAAGTAGCAAACGATCTAAAACAGGGCCCTATTCGTGCAATCGCGAAGTTTCCCGCCATCGCGGCTACCATTCAAAAGCTCGCGCGCGCCCCTGTCTCAAAATAATAATAATTTTTTTCAATATAAAATAGAGTAAACTCGCGTGTTTATATCTAGCTTCCCCTAAAATCGATAAACAATGTCGTTATTTCTATTTTTAGATACCGGCGCCGGCGCCGTTCGTTTAATCTGTAAATTCGATCTTTTCAATTCACGTGGCCGGCCACGTCGCGGACCCCTCCCTCGTGCGTCACGAGGCAGGGCCTAACGTTTTACTCCCGCACATACGTCGCGTCATCTCGGCAGCATCTTTGCTCGAAATTATCCGGGTGATCACAAAGATGTTGCTATCGCGATACAGTACACACCACACCGATTATACACACATACAGATATTCAGACATACACCTTTACACAAACTGGTGGAAGGGTTTACTTTTTTTCCCTTATTCGAACTGAATCGAGTAGTTTAGTTTGTTTCTTTCCGATTTACATGTTGTGTTTTTGAATCATGCAATTTTAATTTTATGATTCAAAAATGAACACATGTATAGCTTAGCATAGTTTAGCTAGGTCAAATCGGGTTATTTCCGGTAACAGCCCAAGCCGATGTGTGCCGTGCACCCTTGAGCATGTTACTTAAACAAAATCGGCTGAGTGCTTTAAGCGCTCGCCTTAGTAGTCCGGTGAAGCTGTGAAGGCCTAGTCAGTTCGAGAAAAAAAAAAGTATATTAAAATTACTACCCTTCCAAGAAAGCGATGTAATATTTTAATTCTTAATATTTTTCAATAAGTTTTTTTTATATTCTGTAGGAAATGATCTTTCAGTATATTTACAGATGACATAAATTTACATTTATAAAAATCATTAGGAAAAAATGAAACTATTTTTTTTTTTATTAATTTTGTTTCATTTCGTATCACGAATGTAAATTAACAAACAGGTTCTAAAGATACATAAATACAATAGGCATTCGAATATAATTTGAAATTATATTTATATGGTTTAATAGTACATTAATGTGATGAAAGTGTATACAGGTTAGGTTAAAAACTATGTTTTTGGTTCTATAAATTTACAACTATAATAGAATCGGGTAGATACATTAACCGTTCACGAGTAAATTCTCGACTATTGTCTAACAATCGCTGTAGTGGCTTATTACTATTTTGAATTCGTGAAGACACAACACGAATTCGAATGGAGAATATGTCCCTATTTGATTTATACGTATTAATACTCATGTAAATTTACACAAAAAATCAAAGGGAAATTTTAGAAAGCTTTTAAATTTACATAAATTTCTTTTATCATTATCATTTTTAATTAATAATTTGATATGCTGCGTTGATTTACTTCGATTAAATGTAGTAATAAATTATAGTGATTCCAGTTTATTCGATAATTTATAAATAAAAAAAATCTGCGTTCAAGTGGGTAGATCGTATTGTACCTAAATTAACTTTATGATTTGAATCACATTAATGCTTTTAAAATATGTCCGTATAAAATGAGTTACTAAGTTATAAATATAAAAAAAATCAAAATCTATAAGAATACCGTTAAGGAATAAATATTAATATTACCTTGAATTCCATCCCGCACAATATTAATGACGATTCGAATTTAGATTTTGTGAGCTATAAGTGTGTCGAGGGCGAAGCCATAAAACGACATTTCCGTTCTAAAATTAATTTAGTGGAAGAGGTAATTAATATTAGCAGTTAATTCTACTTGATATAAGATTTATATTTCCTTGTACACACTTGTACAATTTTAAACACAAAGGGATGTGTGCGAGTACCGTCCCTTAGAAAAGAGTTCAACGAACGCCTTATGTGTGATAAGTAATCCGTGATCATGCGAAACCATTGCCCAGTTCTAGTATACAATGTTGCTAAAATATGAAGGTATAAGAGTAGTTACAATATGTTTAAATTCAACTTCATATGTTTTTAGAGCATTTTTTACACCATTTGGTAAGAACGACGTCGAATTGATTGATATACCGTACAATATTGATTGATGTGTATCGTGTAGAATATGTTACATGTGTTACAAATCAATGCGGACAAGTTAATTATCATTAATTGTTTATAACGATGAATGTAGGTCAATCGCTACAAAATGGTTTGAGATGACATAATTTCGAACGGAAAAGAACGTTACATACCTATTTTTCCTAAAAAATAATATAGATATAATTAATAATAGCTTTCCGTTGTCTACATAAATAATAATAGCTTTTAAAAATTACCTCACTGAAAAAGGCAAAGCAAAGGTGATCAATGACGTGTCTCGCCCACATCGAACACTTGACGATACGGATGTAGGAACAATATATGCAAATACACTCACTTATTGGGAACGATGTGACCTCCAGAGACAAACGACACCTCAGCAGGGAGTATGTAGGGCACTGCACTCGCCGGATGAAAAGAAATCACAACAATAACACTACGTACACTACACTAGTCTGTAATGGAATGTAACTCAACTGCTCTTGTGTCAAAGATCAGAGAGGCACCGTGTTACGTGTATCAGTAATTAGCACATAAACGATAGTATATGCGGCGATATTGCATTTTGTCTGTAGAGAGGCATAGCCTCATTCATTAGACGCGGACGCGGTACGAATGTGAGACAGACGGTGCGCCAGCGCAGTCGCCCGCGCCCAATCGTGACGTCACTGTGGTATTCAAAATGGCCGCTTGGAATTCGAGAAGCCTACATGCAGCCGAGGTAGAACTTGGCTGGCTGGTAACATTGCGTCGGATTGGACTACATTACCAACACCTACGCAATATTTTTCCTCCTATTTCTAAAACTGTATTTATGTACGTATCCGTTAGTCTTGTCTGGTTTCTTAGTGTAATCTTAGATAGTCAATTTTATTATCATCTAATAATAGGATAGTATTTAAGAATTTCAGTTTTTGAAAAATATTATATGTAGTAATAAATTTATTATAAGTGAAACCTCACAAATTACTGGTATAAAACCTAGACATCGGTCAAATAATGTGATAGTTCATACTAGCATAATGATTGATGGGTTTAAATTATTTTTAACTTATTTTTATAATAGTTTACATACATTTTGTGAGTATTAAAATTGTGTATGCCATAAAATACTTTAGAGAAAGACTGAACTAAGACGGCTTTTCAATTAAATCAAAAGGTTATAATAGTGTATTACATAGCTCCTAAAAGAAGCTTATTTTTTGTAACTTGACACCGTTGTTAATATCTAATTTAAATAACTAAAAGTATTAGAGGCCCGAAATTGGAAAGTTTCGGTCAGTAAGTGTGTAAGCTGTTAAGTTCGTACCGACGTGTGTAATTGGAAGTGTGGATCCACATATTACCCCTTACAAACGCACAAACTTTCGCTCTTTATAATAGAGTATAGATGAAAGTTTTATGAACAGATATATTTATTTTCTAAATACTATTCACGTTATATATTATTTACCTTTTCCGTAAACGTAAAGCACTTATGATGAATTTAATATCAAATTAAAATTATTTTCATGAGAACGTAATGTTGGCCACTAATTAACAATTGTTACAATCATATTATATACGTTTAATTAATAAATAAGAAGAACTAGTAAATAAAAATATACATTTCACAGTCTATCCTATGTTAATGACCACAGCATCAAATCACTGCTTGTAACTATCTCAAAGGCAACCACAATCCTAAGGTCCATACAACATGCTTGTTATTTCTGAGAAATGAATTGAAACGTTGATAATTTGATACATCAAATGCATGTTTCAACCACATCCTTCAAATCGGAACACAACAACGCGAGTAATAACTGCATCGCGGTAGATATGGATGTTATTCTTCCAAAGAACCTTGCACATCATTACATAGTCTTCTATCTATCTATACTATAATAAAAACTGTAACAATCCAAATCTGTACCTTAAATATTTTTTGAAAATCTTAATCAGGGTAGACTATGTTATTGATATAGAAGCCAAAAATAATCTTTTTACAACTTTTGTTTGTCTGTCTGTCCCTGTGAACACGTATTACTCTGAAAGTACTGAATCAATTTTGACAAAACTTGACACAGTTATAACTAATATTACAAGATTATATCTAGGATACTATTTGTCCCATAAAACGCAAGGAGTTCACTAGGATAACGTCAAGGTTTTTCTTATTATCAGGGCAGGACGACGTCTTGTGGGCCCGGTAGTATGTCATAAAAATACCTTTTCCCATTAATAAAAACTATTGTCATACAATAATTATTTCATAAGGAAGTAAGATCAATAGCGTAGTCAGTTCGAGAAAAAAAAGAAAATAAACATAAGCATAAGTAGAAAATAATGCAATATATAATTAACACTAAATACAATAGATAAGAAACTAATAATTCTAAATAGGCACAGTTAACACTCAGAATACTTAATTTAGACACGCATTCTAGGTAAATGGGTGGGTGAACCGTGATAATACTTTACGTACGTCTGTCTGTAAACCGCGCCTAAGAGGGGTTTAGCGTTAAACTCACTCATATATGTAAAACGAGTATTTAAATAAACGTTTCACCTCGATATATACGGATATGCAAGTTAAACGGCACTTGTCTGTCGATTTATTTTAAACACACATAGTAAGAGCTAGTTATTCCCTTATGTAGGTACTACCTACGTGCGTTTACTGTTTTATCTGTACATCCTAACTAATATTATCTATACTAATATTATAAAGAGGTAAAGTTTGTGAGTTTGTGACGTTGTGATGTTGTAGGGGGTAATCTCAGAAACTATTGGTCCGATTTGAAAAAATCTTTCAATGTTATATAGCTCATTTATCGAAAACGGTTATAAGCTATATATCATCACGCTAAGAGCAATAGGAGCGGAGCACCAGTGAATAATGCTTAGAAATCGGTTTTTTCTTTTTCTTTTTGAGATCTTCCGCTGCGTGTTAACGTTAGCCCAAAGTAACTATTCCAGGCGAACGTAGCACCCGATTAGGCCTCCCACGGCAGCGGCTTAAGCCTAGGTTGGATCCCTCGGTAGGGAGCCCTTGAGTGCGTTGCTTGCGCGATACGGTGACACACAAATATACATCACCGCTACAACACTACACGATCACCCCCACACACGTGCACGCCTACACGCTTACACATGAAAGTGGAAGGGTTTACTTTTTTTTCCCTTATCGAACTGAAAAACTCTCAATTTTCCGATAATAAATATATGGAAGAGTTGTTGACCCGTGTATGCTTGGTACACATATACGTTTCAACAACTCATACATATATGAATAGTTAGCTAGGCTAGCTAAGATAGGTCGCGATTTTGCATGCAACAGGCAACAACCAAGCCGAGGTGTGCCGTGCACCCTTGAGCTGGTTGCCATAATAAAATCGGCTGAGTGCCTTAAGCGCTCGCCTTAGTAGTCCGATGAAGCTCTTAAGACCTTGATGGGTCAATAGCGTAGTCATTTCGAGAAAAAAAAAAAAGCGAACGAAGTCGCGGGCAGAGGCTAGTAATTAATAAAGTGAATTTATGTTTGTTTGTTACGCTTTCATACATTAAATACTTACCAATCATCGTGAATTTTTACATACATGTTGTCAAGAATACAGGAAAACACTTATGTGTTACCTTATGGTAACTTTCGTTCACAAATATGTACCGTTCCCAAGATCGAATCTATATTCATGTGAGCAAAGCTACGAGAAAAAGCTAGTATAAATATAATTTACGGCTGTTGTTTGTTCGAGTGATTTTTTTTTTTTTATTATAGGGGGCAAACGAACAGACGGGTCACCCGATGGTAGGTGAACACCACCGTCCATAGACACTTGCAACACCGGAGGAGTACAAGTGCGTTGCCGGCCTTTAAGAAAAGTGTACGCTCGCTTCTTGAAGGTTTGCAATTCATAGTTGCTCGGAAACACCGCCGCTGGGAGTCGATTCCACAAGGTCGCAGTACGAGGTAGAAACGACCTTGAAAACCTCACCGTGAAAGACCTCCACTCATCGAGGTGGTTTGGATGAAATATAAGTTTCAGGCGGGTAGTACGATGGCGGAATGTAGCGGCAGGTAAAAGTCCAAACAACTCCTCTGAACACTCTCCGTGGTAAATGCGATAAAGATCGGATAATACCTCGTCGGCAACGATTCGAGCTGCTCTACTACTACTAATCTCTGAAACGGCGGAACTATTTTTAAGAAGTAAAAAAGTATGCAAAATAAGAATGAAATATAGTGTATATACTATGTATATAAATATACTATGCGGTGTTTGTGAGTTATGTTGAGCTGAAGGCCGATCTAACAGTCCGTGAAAAGCGAGCTTTACTAAGAGAGACCGAAATGTGAATGCTTATGTTATCGATGTACTATGCTATGTAGCAAGTAGCGTGGTAAGCTCCCTATGCAACAAACATCCTTTGTACGAAGTTTGTTTAACCTTATATAGCTGGGTTGACAGCGATATAAAATTTTTAGTGAAATATGTCGCAACGAGAATGATCATATTTATAAAAACAAATCCTAATTAAATTAACTGTTACGACTACGTATCAGTGAAACTGAAATATGTGGTCTTTTTATTAAAAACAATTTTATTATACTTAGTTTACGTTTCATTTCGGTAATTTATAATCTCTTACCACGGTAATTAAATAAAAACATTTAGGCAGTCAACTAACATTAAATCTCTTCAAATATTCAGTTGGAAATAAAAATATTGATTTTGGCATATTATCTAATTATTTCCGTTAGGCTCGGTGGTTAATGACAGTTCGCGATTAGAAACATCGCTAATTTAACTAGTTAAGTGGTATAAAAGTGAAGAAAGTATTGACACTTTCTTAGTCCTATGAATAAATGATGCACAGCTGTTTCTAATTGTTAAACAAATTACTCAAATAAAGAAAGTGAGGTACTATTTATATACCAGATTTAGTAATAGCTATAATATATCTATTCATATGGAAAATACGATTACTGATATATTAATACTTATTTTGCTATATTGTATATCCTTGCTAATATTATAAATATGGAAATAATTTTATTAGTACTTGTGTTTCTTACGCTGTAACGCCTTAAATATTCAACTGATAATCAAGATATTTTAAATACTCGTTGTCACAAATTCAGTAAAAGGACATATAGAATCTTCATCCAGAAAAGATGTACAGTTCCTGAAACATAGATCAAATATACATTAACGCGAGCAAAGTCGTAATCTAAACTTAGTGCTGCATAAGTGTAAATGGTCGATTTAATAAAATAATTAATGACCTGCTTACTAATATGCTACATATAATATTTAGTTAGAATATATCTTACAAATATCACATTAAGGTACCTGGAATATATTTATAGAAGCGAGCGAAAATAAGGATATTGATAAAGAAATACGTCAAAATAAAATATATTATAGTCTCTCTTAATAAAATATTGTCGCGGCTTGGGTTATCTGAAAACCTTTTACTATAAAATGTAGAAATCTATCTGTATTATTGGATTTCCATTACAGTAGTCTTCCGTGTTCTTTCAATACTCTTTGAAACTTTATTAATATTTTATCACTGAAATAAACTCAAGCTAAAAAACTTCAAATAAACTTCATTATTTGTTATTTTAATATTTACTCACAAGTGTGTGCAAAGTTCTGGCTTTTCCAAATAAAGATAGATTTGTGAATTCTTGTTTTGTTGTATTGAAATTGATGTAAAATTTTCACCTAACATAGTTTTGTAAGGAATGTAAGGCAGTAACGATAACGAATTACACGCGCTGCTGACATATTACAATGCAGTTTCAAACAATAGGCACAATACAATATGTTACTAGAGAAATACATGAATACTAATACGAAAACTCTATACGAATGAGAGTATAATAGGTATGAATATTTAGAAGAGGAAAGACAGTATCCAAATATGAGATAAAAATATTGGAAGTTATAACATATCTCATGTAATAGAATGATAATGTATTAACAATAATACGAAGTGATTTTTTATTTTATTTAAAAACTAGCGGGCCCTGCAGACGTTGTCCTACTCTGATTATAAAAAAATCATTCACAGATTATATACCAAATCATTCCTTGTGAATCACTTTATCCACTAAAGAAAACCGACTGAAAATCCGTTTAGTAGTTTTGGAGTTTCTTGTGAACAGACAGACAGAAGCGGTAGGGGACTTTGTGTTATACTATGTAATGATTCGTTAAATCAATTCAAAATAATACTAGACAAATATTTATTACTAAATTAGTGAAATATACACTGGCTTTCTCTGACTCCGTTTATTTCATTGTTAAAAAATACAAACTGTAGCTATCTGTCTACGCTAGACCTTAAGGTCATAGCGTGAAGTTGTATAACCTTAAGTCTCTAGAGAATGTGTTCTATTAGACAAAACTATATTTTCAAATTGACCTAACAGTTTTTGATATTAATTACTTCATTCAAACATACACTTCTTTCAATTTAATAATATTTTCTTCTTTAATTCCTTATATAATGTTTTGTAGGTGTTAGAGCCACGCTGAAGCTAGTACTGGCTTCAGTATGAATGGGTCGGCTCATTTAGGATAGTGCCACCCTTTCACAGAAAACCGGCGTGAAGTAACAGTGTTTGCATTGTTGCGTTCCGTTCGGTCAGTGAGAGCGCCGGAGGCTCACCTCTCTTCACCTTCCCCCTCTCCTCTTTCTTTCCTCCACCCTCTTCTGACACATTCTGGCAAAGCACTTGCGACTCCCTGGTGTTGCAAGTGTCTATGGTTGGTGGTGATCAATTAACATGAGGTGACCCTCCTGTTCGTTTGCTTCCTATGATATAAAAAAAGTAATTACTTATATCCGTAAAATACGATATAAATGACTTCTATTAAACTATGATGATGCATAGTCAAATATTGTTTTATCTTAGTCATTCGAATTCTTTTGGATGTTACTTAGGTGATACATTGTTGGGATTCATAATAGTTAAACATATTAAACAGAACAACTCCTCGAATCTTCTAAATAAAATCTGTCCCTAGTACCAAATGTCACATAAATTTAAATTTAAACTATAATGATTCTTTGATGATGAACTTTCTTAGTTATTTATATACGAACGAAGAGTCACTTTAATAAACTGTTTTTTTTTTTCGAACTGACTACGCTATTGACCTAGCAAGGTCTTAACAGCTTCACCGAACTACTAAGGCGGGCGCTTAAGGCACTCAGCCGATTTTATTTTTGGCAACTAGCTCAAGGGTGCGCGGCACACCTCGGCTTGGCTGTTGCCTGTTACATGCAAATCGCGTCCTATCTTAGCTAACCTAGCTAACTATTTGTATATGTATGAGTTGTTGAGACGTATATGTGTACCAATCATACACGCCTCAACAACTCCTCTATGTATTTATTATCGTAAAATTAGAGTTTTTTCAGTTCGATAAGGGAAAATAATAAAACCCTTCCACTTTCATGTGTAAGCGTATGGGCGTGCACGTGTGTGGAGGTGATAGTGTAGTGTTGTAGCAGTGATGTAAGTTTTTGTGTTACACTGTATCGCGCTAGCAGCGTACTCAAGGGCTCCCTGCCGAGGGATCGGACTTGGCTTGAGTCGCTGCCGAGGAGGGCCTAATCTGGTGTGCGGGAGCAAAATTAACCCCCAGACCACGGCGGCGTGATCTGTGGTTTCGCGGACGTCGGCGTGAACACGCTCTGTTACGAGGGACAGGCTGGTACTGATCGGTCGCTGACGTGATATCGTCGGGAGGGTCGGTGAAAATGTGTCGCGGACGTCTTTTATAACGCCCAGCGTTGGGCACGGGTTCGTAATTCGTGGCGGATACCACTAACGGACTGGGATGAGTCGCGGCTCGCTCGAAATAGCTATTTGTAAGTGATTTTATATACGCCCAGATAGACGGCATCTCCAGGTCCCTATGAAGATCCGCCTTCCGGACGAACCAAGGAGCACCGGTGATTTTACGCAGAGCCCGGGTCTGCAAAACCTGAAGCGTATCTAGATTCTTCGCGTGTGCGAAAACTGGACAACTATACGTCATTACCGGACGAATACAGACTTTATATATTGTGAGCTTATGTCTGAGGGACAGTTTGCTCTTCTGACAGAGTAAATAATGGAGGCGACCCAAGACCATAGCGGCTTTGTCTCGCACTCTCTTAATATGGGGATCGAACGTTAAATGACGGTCTAAAGTGACGCCGAGATACTTGACCTCGGTGGTCCAAGGTATCTCAGAATCGTATAGCCTTATGGGCTTTAACTTGTTATGGCGATATCTAGGATCGCAGAGTATCGCGGCACTCTTATCGGGGTTAATAAACTGTTGCAGGCAGCAATCTCATAATAAAATGGAACCGAGTTTTTGGCGGGATTTTAGTCTGTCATGTAGTGGATTTTATATTTTATTCATAATCTTGTGTTATTTGACTATATATTGTGTAAAGTTGGTGGTGTTTTACGTAATATAGTTAGTTTATTATTCATAAGTGAAGTGAATGGAAAATAATAACACGGAGCATGAAATTCTGAGATGCCACAAAAACTCCCTGGAAGGTTCTAGCAAGGGATCCACCATCTTGTTAGAATATGGTTTCACACGATGCGTAATATTGGAATGATCGCACGAAGTTTCTGATATTATTGACTACGTGACAATGGCAGTAATAATCGGAAAGATTGATTGCCAAAAATAAAGTTAAAAAAAATATGGAACCGGGTAAAGATAACTCAAAGCTTTTCAATGATTAAATATAAATACAAGTACCTTCAAGCTTACTTACGAACGAGAAAATAAACTCCAATTTAATAACCTATTTTAGTCATATTTCCGTAACTCGTTTATTTATAAAATTGTAAGTAGACACTGAGAAGGATTATATTAAAATAGACGATGTTTCGTTCGTCCAAATGTTTCTATATTTTATTCATTGTAACCTGTTCACTAGTAAACACAATTTAAATTTTCCAATAGCTTTTATTTTAAGTTGAAATAATAATTATAATTTACTAGCTTTTGCACGCGGTGTTGCTCAAGTTATTTTTTTCTAAATAAATGGGTACCCTCTTCTATATCCATGACAACGTATACACATTTCACAATAATCGGTGGTGTATTTATGGCGAGAAAGTCTAACAATAAACAAATAAACAAATCCATATTTGCATTCATAATACTAGTTGGGATAATATGACAAATACTTAACATATGAGTAAAAATATAAACCGTAGTAAGTTTTAAATAAATTTGTAGTTACAAGAAAGATGCTGTTAGCAAACACATGGTATAAATAATTTGTTATATGAAAGATTTACTTTGAATAAGATACATTCAAAAGAAATTCTGATTAATTTGTCATTCATAGAAATGGTAACTAACATGTGGCTTCTAAAACAGTAGAAAGTGGTTCAAAAATGAAGGTCATGGGAACAAGTACAGTTGATATGAATGAAATATGTATAATAAAAAATAAACATTTGCAATTTACTATGATTTAAATAATCAACGAATTGTCGAATATTCACATTAATTTAACGTTTAACGACACAGGCAATTATAATAACGTACATAATAATAATAATTACTTCAGAAACAAAGTGAAAGTAGTTGTAATTAATAAGTATATATTATATTATACACATACAATTTATTCGTTATATACGATTTCAATAATAACCATTCATAAATAGACAATTATTTGTATATCGATGTAGTTTATTTCTTCAATATAAAAACTATGAATTTTGTTTATATATTATGACCGTAATATTTCCTCAGCAGCATATAAATATACAATATCCGCATAATTGTTTTAGTATCTTAAATACATACCGTACTTTTCAGTAATTAGAGACATATCATCAAAAATATTGAACTCTACAACTTGTTTACATGATAATATGTTGACGCTGACTCTGTGAACTAAACAAATAAATAAAAGTCGATCCTTTAGACAGCTAATAAATAAAAATATTGTATTATTAATTTCCAGTGAAACTTACTAATTAAGATTTTCATGACTTTCTGTGAATTTAGTTAAGGTTGCATTTGTATAAACTAAATCGTTGAATAAGAAATTATTACATTTTACCTCTATAAACTGATTATTTTTAGTCTTGATTGAATGTGACGAAAATAGAGCTATTAAAATAATATTATCTCCTGTGTTTTTAAAAGAAGAAGCTTCTAATTAGAGCTTTTCAATGTTAAACCTGAAATGTATTGAGAGGTACGTAATATTAATTTTCAATGTAATTTATGATTCATATTTTTAAGCTTAAAGTAGCATTATGACAAGAAGATACTGCTTTTTGGTAATAGTAAAAATAAATAATATGCAGTCGAATTTAATAAACTTCCATAAGATTTCCAAATTGTTAACAGAACATAAAGCCTTGTTTGTATACTGTGATAAAATAGTGATAATATTAGAACTTAAATAAATCCAATCCTTTTTTCCATAAATATAAACCCATAGAAAATGATCTGACTTACCAGGTACATGCTCGTCATTGAAAGTAACGCGTACTATATGCGGTGTTGACACGCGAGGAGTGAATGAAGCTGCGTAGCGATGTCCTCCGAGAGACCGCACAGAGCTGGCCACTAAAGTGTCGTTACCTCCAGAAACCTCCAATTCCAAGTGGCCGGGACCAGCATTATTTCCGTCCACTACGAAAGATTTGAATTTACTATATAAATAAATATATATAAAATATAAAAATATATGTGACGTTTAAATAGGCTAGAAACTGCTTTTATTTTCATAAGTTCCTTCTTATTCATGCCAAGTCTTGATTATATTAATCGATTTTTTAGTTAAAAGGATCTACTGTATCTGTGGACAACTAAATTAGCTTTGATTATTTATGGTAATAGCGGAGTTTTAATGTTTGTCAGTACTATCATTACATAAGTAAACTAAAATCTGTAACAATGAATAGCTACTGGGTTTTAGATTTGGAGTTCTATATTCTTAGACTTTTTGCAGTGACAGTCAAAAGAAGAACAACGCACACAAGAAGTGGCAAAAATAATTTTCACTAACAACAACGTTAGTGTTTACAGAGTATTCATTTGGTTTTATTTAGCTTGAAGTGATGGCTTGTGGTTAGCATATTTAGACCCTGCGTCAAATCCTTGCGAGTGAACTGGAGATATCAGTGAAGGATATCGTACATCGTGATAAATAGTACATATTCTAATATCGCCTTGATAGCTACCGCCCTCGAGTTTAAAACTGTTGTCATGCTCCTGTTGATGTGTTGTAGTGCTGCACTTGAGATCCAGTCTCCCTTGTAAAGTGTAGTGTGTTTACTATCCTAGATTATATCTTCATTTAACATCAGGAGAGATTATAATCAACCGATAAAACCAGTAGAAAATAAATTGTTCCGGTTTTATTGATCATCGCCTTTCAAGGCCAAAAACCTTATGAAAAGCAAACCTAAGAATGTTAACGGTTCTACAGTAGGTTTTATTTTCTTTATATTTCTATAACTTGATAAAAATCTTTATATATAAATTTCTTCTGTACGTGTGTATGTCATTGAACTCCTCCTAAACTGCTGGATCGATTTTGATGAAATTTTGTGTGCGTATTCCAATGAATTCGAGAATGGTTTAGAATCGACACGGTAGGTGGCGCTGCGGTCGGATTATAAGTCTTTTTTTTTATTATCAGGGTGTGACAACGTCCGCAGGAATCGCTAATATATATATATATATAAAATAAGAACTATGCTTATACATATTAGTGGAACCAATTTTTTATTTGTGCCCTAATAACATATTCAAAAAATAATATAAAAGCCAATAAGTGAAAATTCTGTAGATTACAGGAAATCTTTAATATTATTTTTTAATTTGATGTGTCGAATTGTTGTCATAACCATTTACATGTCTATATGGAGGGTGATTTATTTTTAATCTCGATGTCCTTCAGCATCTTTTTACCAAAAAATTATTTAAAGGATTGTTTATACGGGTGCTACCCACATTTCTTTACCTATATATTATTTCGATGTAACAAATACGTAAGTCGACAAGATACTATGTCCCTGGTGCCTAATATACCACGATCCTTTACGATCGGATAGGTAGTTGTTTAGATTCTTTACACCGTAAATACCTACCGATAAATTCAACAGGTTGTCCGATGACTCCTCTGTAGGTTGGTTTTACGATTATACCTTTGGCACCTCTATTGTTATCCCTTTGTATTGGCCTGCAGGAGAAGAAAAAAAATTCAGGCGTGTGTCTGCCGTATAGATTATTAATGAAATGTATTTTGTCCTTAAACTAGCAGTCCGTTCCGGCTTCACACGAAGATAAGACCAAGACATTATTTATAGTACGAACATGTAGTGAAATAAAATGATAGCTTATCGTCAATCTGTCAATATTTTTCAATACTTTTTTCTGTTTCATTTTTACATAGAAGTTTTTTAACCAACAATTTCCACTTTAATCCTACGAAAAAACCATATAAAGAGTGAATGAATCAGTGAGGCAGAATACAGTAGATCTTCCAAAATATTGACATAGTTGATAGATTAACAGTGAGTTGTTCAGTTACCACCTTTTTCATTACATGATCGAAATGTGAAGGGAATGTTTTGTTATTTAGGTATAAAAAATAGTATACAGTTGTACTTATTCGATTATTATACGTATAATTTGTGTGAGTCGTTAGTCTCTCACGGTGTTATTACAAAAAAGTTAAATACTTGGTTTAAAAAAGGTTTCATACGAAATGCACTGGGCTCGCCCGAGGTAAGTTCGCGTTATGCTTTTTTAGCAAGAATAACCTAATGTAACCAAAGCAAGACAACAGATAAGCAAGATGGCGAAACATTCCTTGAGCGCGGTCCATCTAAAACGTAACATTTTTATAGCAAGCTTTCAACACGTGTTTAACTTTTTTGTAATAACACCGTCAATGTTTATAAAAAATATCGGTACAAAAGTTATAAAAGACTATTATACACAAAATAACTATGTAGGTTTATAGTTAAGTAGTTTATTTTCTTACATATATACAATATAGTATAAACTGGATACAGAGATATTTTAATTATCGAAAAATTAGTATGTAAACAAATAATACCAAAAATACTACTATCAAAAGCACTAGAATAGGTTTGTATTATTAATTTATTTCAATACACCCAAAATACCTTTGAATATATCACACACGTCATTACTCCAGTGGCAATAAACATTGATTTATAACATCTCTTGTAACATTATCCAATATATACCAACTACAAATTATAAGTAAAATATATATAGCAAAAAAAAAAAACAAACGCATATTACAGATAGCGCAATAATGTATTAGAACGTATTCTATAACTGTTTATAAAAATATGATCATTATTTTACATTGAAATAATGTAGTTATAAAATCCTGATGGTTTTTCTACTTTTCATGTAACAAAAATTAGATAATAATGAAATACGATTTCGATATTACACCGTATTATATAAAGAGGAAGTATAAATTTACTTTTGTGAATTCAACCTATCGACAAGAATAAAACAAAAGTTGAATAAAGCGTAGAAATATATACGTGCGCAGAAAATTTCTAATCAAAACGTGAGTCTGTACCTGAAACGCGCGTGTGCCGCGTCTATTTCAGTGTAGGCCCCCCCGATCGGGTCGCGGGGGGGCCTATTGGATAAAAAAGACTGCTTTTGTTGTTCTTTCTCCTCCACACTGCTATGCGAAGAGTCCCTTACTACGTATGAACTTTCACGGATTTCACGCTTGGTGATCTCTTGCTGGAAACAAATTTAAATGTTGCATATATTTGCTCTTATTAGTATAATTTTTCATTCGATATTCTGGTTTGATAATTCACGAAGTATGAAAGAACTGTCTCAAAGTGAGTTAGATAGTTAAACCTTGTAATGGTTTCTATTATTTATAAAAATATATATGTTTCTTTTAAATTGAAAATATTATACTCTACATCCTTTTCAAATTATACATTACCCAATTTGAATAACGGTTAAAGGCACAAAGCATGAATTGTTCTTTTTCTGTGTTAACTACACAAATACAATCTTTATCTTCTGTCAAACTACAAGGCTGTAGTGAATGATAATTTTTTGACATAGAAAAACCAAGAACGATTTCACTTGTAGTTGTCAGAATTGTACACTTATGTCATTAATTACAGATTTCGACAGAATGATAGTGGATTTATACTGCACTACAAAATATCTTACCACTTTTTTTACGACATTTTCTTCTTAAAATCTCAATGTCAGTACTGAAGCATATTTTAACTTCATACATACAAGTAACTAAATCGCATTTCTGTTAATCGAGAGTTCGGATTAGGACGAAATATATGAAAATAACGAATTTTCTTGTGTAATTATTTTCTTTATCAAACTCAATCCCCACTTGATAAAGGCGAAGTTTGTCCTCATATTCAAAAGCACACATTGCTTGTAAAATTGTAATTTAAAATTTTGAGTGTATAATATAAAGCAATAAAAGATTTTCAACCTACACCACGTTTTGAACGCTTGCTTTTAAAAAGATCTCTCAGTGAATGTTCGCCGTCTTGCTCTTATGTCTCGCTTTGGTTAGGTTAGGTTACACTTGCGAAAAAAGGATAACGCGATCTTGCTTCGGGCGAGCGTGGTGCATTTCGTACGAAACCATTTTTAAACCAAGTATTTAACTTTTTTGTAATAACACCGCTTAATTTCTCCGAACCGTGCACAAACCGGGGTTTATAATATAATTCTGTGTTAACATAATTTTGTAAGCTCGTATGAGACCTACGATCTATATTTTGTGTAACAAATTTTCATATTGCTAGTGTTCATGCGAGATGAACGGATATGCTTTGGAAATGAAATTATTACCAATAATTTTTCATTTCGATGTATTATTATATCGCAGGGTATTTTCAAAAGTTAATAAACTAAGACTTAATTAGCGTTATATTAAAATCGATTTTGTCATTGAGGATGCGTTTAGATGATTTATTTTTGTGACAATTAATCAGATATGTACATTATAAAATTAATCTTTTTTTTTATATCATATAGGAGGCAAACGAACATGCGGGCCACCTGTTGTTAAGCGATCACCGTCGTCCATAGACACTAGCAACCCCAGAGGAGTCGCAAGTGCGTTGCCAGTCTGTGTTTGGGGGAATAGAGAGAAAGGAAGAGGGGAGGGGAGATGGGTCTCCGGCGTTCTCACTGACCGAACGAAACGCAACGTCGGTTTTCTGTGAGAAGGTGGTGCTACCCCGGGCGAGCCGACCCATTCATACTGAAACCAATATTAGCTTTAGCGTGGCTCTACCACCTACTAAAACTTTAGATTACCAAATTCTGAGAACCAAATAACTGAGTATTCTCTTTCTGGAAAGCTAACGAAGGCTACTACAAATCATAAAATAATAGAAATAGAGATGAAGAAATGTCATATTATACTCTGTATGTGCAATTAAAACCTTAAAATTATTACCAAGCCCGCCTACCTACCCTTTGGCAACTGTCACGTAAGTCTTTATGATTATACAATAAAATATAATCCACAACTATCGAGCTAAGCTTAGTTTGATATGAGTGAAGTTATTTCCAGGATAAAATCAGTGATTCCATTTTGCTTTACCTCAAGATAACGATCGGACTAGAGGTTTTTATACAGTAAATACAGAAGTAAAAATAATTAAGTATTAACAATAACTAGTGGTCGAAATTCGACCATAATTCATTTTGACATTTTATAAGACCAAAGAGAATAATAATAATTTTAGTGGCTTTATAAATTTATTGCAAGTCTATTATTTATCAATTAATTATTTAAGTATTTGTTTGTATTTGTTGTTGTATTTAAGTACTTAACCTACAGTTTGACCAATTAATTTCAAAAGACAAATAAGGTATGGAACATAAGTCATGTTAAAAATATTGAATATAGGGTAAAAGAAGATAATTGGAACGTAAGAGTACGTATAATCAGAAAAGATAATATATAAAACAAATTTACCCTAGTAGTATATGTTTCGGAGTCGTGGTCGTCTGCCAATCGATCTAGGTGACGGTTGAACGATTCTCTCGAGAAATCGGTGAACTTGTTGAGTTGAGTGTTGCGTTTTGTCTCCCTGTCCAGGGTGCTTTCTGAATGGTAGCGGTCAGGTGGGCTGTTGGTCGACTCGAGGCTACACACATAAGTTTATAATTGTTGCACGGAATGTAAATTAATGGCTAACAACAACACCACAGTATATAGGTATATTAGAGACAGTATGGAAACTCCCTATAAACGCTCGTACCGGCACACCCACACAAACATGCACATCGACGAGACCTCTAAGCTAAAACTTCTCGCCCTGGAAACGAAAGAGCAGACAAACCAGCTAAGGAGGCAGCCTTGTGTCCCATTTCTAATGCAGACTACGACCAATGTCCAATTTCAAACGTTAAGAATTCAATAAGACATAAAACTTCATTGGATTGGAATACAAGATATATAGATACTGGAGAAACAGCTGCTAATACAAAGATATTCCTAGCAGATGTAGTGCAGGCATACCAAACTATTCGACAAATAGAATTGACACCAATGTTGGTACAAATATTAACAGGCCACGGTGCCTTTGCGAGTTATTTACACAAATATAAAATAAAAGACCGCCCTGCCTGTGTGTGCGATGATCTATCGACTCAAACGGCATTACATGTATTATTAGATTGTTGTTGTTTGTTATTGTTGGTGTGATTGTAAAAAAAATAACAAAAAAAAAACAAATACTTAGCACTTATACCCCATACACAATTTACACACGCAATATCGCAGCTGAGACACCCCGGATATAAATGTTGTTGCGTTTTAAAAATAGATGCAATATATTTTAAATCCTAGATCAAGGTAAACATTAACACAACGCCACGCCGTTGCCTACCAAAACAAAGTCTCTGACACTATGTCAGAGGAATAGTGGTAGAAAATTAAAAAAAAAAAAAAACTTCTCGCCGGTACACATGCCGTTATCGAGCATTTGTAGATAGTTTCCGTACTGTCTAATATTTATACTGTGGCAACACTTCGGGTACCGAGTGCGAGAGATGTATTTTTATTTAATAGTGTTAAACGTATAGACTCTGTAGATTTCTGTATTATATACATTTTAATGCAGTAAACTTTTTGATTTTCAATTTTTTTAACAAAATATATATTGCATAAGTTTTTTTATGTATTGTCACATTGAAGAATATCTTAAGCAATAATAAAAATATCTATAGCATAAAATATTATTATCAATATATCATTTTTAATCTACAATCGCCTACTGCTGAGTATAGACCTATCTTCTTGTACCCCACTCATCCCGGTCCTGAGCTAATTTTGTTTCGGGTTGATCAGCGATTTTCACAATATTGTCAACCCAATGAGGTCCGAAGTTTTGATTACTAGTAATATATTTATGTAATATATATGTAATACTGCCCTCTGCCCGCAACTTCGTCCGCGTAGTAATAGTTACTTTGGGCTAAGGTTAAAACGCAGCGGTAGCTCTGAAGAGAAAAAAAATCCCGACTTAGAAACATTTTTCATTGGTGCTCCGCTCCTATCTTAGCGTGATAATATATAGCCTATAACCTTCCTTGATAAATGAGCTATATAACACTGAAAGAATTTTTCTAATTGGACCGGTAGTTCTTGAGATTACCCCCTACAACATCACAAACTCACAAACTTTACCTATTTATAATATTAGTATATATATTGCAACGATCATGTGTCAAAAAAAAACTATACCTGAAAATCCAAATGGAGTGTCCTATAAACGATTTAATTTTGCAGCTTCACTTGTATCAATATAGATTTGACCTACCCTTTGAAACAGCACTTTTTCGGAAGAAAAATGCTTACTCTATGCTCTTTTCTGTTCTTGGTACATTGTGCATATAAAATTTGTTAATGATCGGTAAAGTTTCTTAGTTTTTTTAATATCTTATTCGTTTAAGCGTTTGATCACCATCTCAGCTGATGTCGAATGACAATGTGGTCTAAAGTGATAAACAAGCTAAATCTGCGGGGGATTAACGCTCAAGTGCCGCCTGCACTTACTTAGAATACACTAGCAGGTACTTGGCAACAGATTTAAAATGTAAGAGTGATAGTTACCCAAGAGAGCTTAGAAAAAGTCCTATCACCACGTTATGGCTCTATCATGATGATTTACTTCACCGAAAGTTCCGGCTAACTTGCAAGGATTCTAACCTACATCGATCGAAATGATGTCCGAATACGCTAACAATAGAATCATCATCACTTTGAAACTTTAAAAATACGCCATAATAAACATCTCTGCTTCTACTTAACTTTACGCTATCTCTATTCTTTATAATTTTGTTTGTTTTTCGGTATTTTTCATACTTTTTTTATATCCTAGGAGACAAACGAACAGGTGGGTCACCTGATGTTAGGTAATCACCAGCGTCCACAAACTCCAGCAACATCAGATGAGTCGTTACGTTGCCAGCCTGTGTTGGCTAAAACGTGGAGGGGAAGGGGACGGAGGGAGGTAGAGGAGAAATGAGGAAGGGATGTTTATGAGAGAAGTTACTTAAATGTAACTAGAGAGAAATATGCATCCAACAATGAAAACCCCATCCAAATCGGATCTGTAGTTTCTGTAAAAATTGCAGACATACAAAAATACATCGGGTCGAATACAGAGCTTCCTTTTTTGAAGTCGATTAAGCATGAAAATATCTCCAGTGAATATATTCTTGGATGTACTTTACCTGTTCGTACTCAACATTTGTCGCGTCTTTTCCACGGCATCCCAGGAGTTTTTGCGTGAGTGATATGATTTTCCACCCGGATCACCCGTACCTATTGCAAAATCATAAGAATATTTATTTATTGATATATCTTTTGGTAACATTCTAATTGCGATTATTATAACTATATACCTAAGTATTAAGTTAACTTGTTATTCTGTTCATATATTTTATTTGAATGTGTATTGCTTTATTGGTGACAGATTTTCAAGTTCATAGTCTTACTACCTTTTGCTCGCGTTTTTGTTTACATTAAAGTAAATTTAACCTATCTCTCAGGAGAAGTATATTTCCTAAATGAAAGAAACCCTATGTTGTTTTCTGTACCCATGAACCTGTGTGTGCAAATTTCCTGATAATAAGTCGAGATATGAAAACTTAATAATAAACAAATAGAGTAAGGATTATAAGATATATATTTTATTATATCTTAGCTAGCAAGATAGAGTTGTATCGGTGTACCCTATAATAATAATGGCAAACAGAATAAAAGATCAAATAACACATCATTTATTGTTATAGATGACATGAAACCAAATAAGTCCAAACACGTGAGATGCTAAAGACCGAACTTAGAAAACCAAAAGGGAACGAAGAAGCGTTTTGATTAGCGTAACATTACATAGTACAATAATATACCTCTCAACGAGTCTTTTGTAATGTGTATATATACATAATAACAGATATCGGCATGTATGAGACCAATCATGAAAGTTGATACACGTGTAAATGTAGTTTCATGAAGAAATTTTAAATGCTGTCCGTTTTATTATAACTCCACTGCTTATCACAACAAACAATAAAATATATCTATGGATCCGTGACCACAGTTACTATATATATACTATAATATAATGCAATATTACGATAAAATTAATGCAGTGATTCGTCGTTAATCGATAATAAAATAAAACTGCATAAATTACGAGGGTCGTTCAGGTGAAGCGATTCATTTACCTTCTGCTGCTTCGAGCCGAGATACTGTCACGTGCAAAATTATAGGGTGCTGATTTATGAATTTTTCTTATCGAGGTTCACTTTTATATATTCAATAATGGCGGTTGTGAAATTGTTTTTATGTAATATAAAATTTTGCACACAACGTAGGGTATTTTTATACGCCTTCTTTAACAATCCGTGCAATTAACATACCTGTAATTTGTATATAGGTATCTTGAGGTATCTTTTTTAATAATAAAAACATGTTAAAAAGTTAAAAAAGATGTTTGGAATATAGAAATATGGACTAACATTTTTTTTTTTATATATCGTAATGTACAAAGATAGATACTTTAAATTGGATATCTATAAAGGTTTTTTCTAATAGCTACCGACTAATTCAATCTAATGTTAGAATATTGCAACATTCTCTATGTTTTGTTCCGTCATTTTTTTATATCATAGGATGCAAAAGAACAGGTGGGTCACCTGATGTTAAGTGACCACCACCATCCATAGACACTTGCAACACCAGGAGAGTCGCAATGCATTGCCAACCTGTGTTGTGGGTGGATGGGAAAGGGGTAGGAAGGGAAAGGAGAGTGGGAAGGTGAGGAGAGGTGGGTCTCGGGCCTCGTAAATTAAATGCACAGCTGTAATATTAGTTTTAGAATTTAATTTAATTGGCTTCACAGGCTAACATTAATACTGACCTGAGTGCTTATCCTTGAAGTGCAATGTTTGAACTTCGATTAATATTGCTAATTAATATCCATTATAGCTATACTTGACTCAGTCAAAACATAGTTATTCGTAACACGACCACGATAATTGTTATATTCAAAGTTTAACATAACTAAATTATGTTGAATACATTATTTTATTGTGATTCGTACATTAAATTGAAATGTGTTCGATCAGGACTTTTAACATATTTGTCCTACAATTTTCTTGTTTAATACGCTTTACTGTATATCAATAAAATTATATAGATTGAATTATATAGATTGATGTCATTGTGTTGCACATCACGCTTGACAGATTTAGATCAAACTATTTAATTTTACACTTTAGAAACTAGATTCTAATATAAAAAAACACGATATCTTCATTGGTAGTCCGGTGAAGCTGTTAAGACCTCGTGCTAGGTCAATAGCGTGATCATTTTGAAAAAAAAAAGATATCTTCAGAAACATAGGTTACTAAAGTTTTAAGAGACTACGACTTTTATTACCACTAAGTGTTTAGCTATGGGTAAACAGTGTGATGCGCGTGAGCAGAGGAAAGAATATAAGTGGATAATATTGTTTACAAAAGCATTTTATAAGTAATGTATATTTTTGCTTTAATTTTTTTTTTCTATTTCTATTATTTTTTCTGTACATAAATAGATTGTTGTTATGATAAACAACGCAGGCGAAGACGCAGGCGGGTATCAGCTA
>JACEII010000013.1:1753389-1798811 GCA_014332785.1 Antheraea mylitta | reverse complement strand
GCGAAAACCGAACAACTATACGTCATTACCGGACGAATACAAACTTTATATATTGTGAGCTTATGTCTGAGGGACAGTTTGCTCTTCTGGCAGAGTAAATAATGGAGGCGACCCAAGACCATAGCGGCTTTGTCTCGCACTCTCTTAATGTGTGGCTCGAATGTTAAATGATTATCTAAGGTGACGCCGAGATACTTGACCTCGGTGGTCCAAGGTATCTCGGAATCGTATAGCCTTATGGGCTTTAACTTATTATCGCGATATCTAGGGTCGAAGAGTATCGCGGCACTCTTATCAGGGTTAATTCCTATTCGCCATCGAAGAAACCAATCACCGAGTGTGCTAACGGCTTTTTCGATGCGATTCCTGAGAATTTTCGGCTGCCAGCCAGAGGCGTAGATGACTGTGTCATCAGCATAACAACCTACCTCGACTCCCGGGAGCTTAGGTAGGTCGCTGATGAACAGGTTGAAGAGGGTGGGCGCGAGAATAGAACCTTGCGGCACTCCTGAGCGTATCGGACGGGGCGATGAGAGTTCGCCGTCTACTCTAAAACGGAAGGTTCTATCGGCTAGATAATCGCGGAGGATATGAACTAACCTATCGGGTATGCCGGCTTGATTTAGCTTGAATATAAGCCCTTTGTGCCAGACCTTATCGAAGGCCTTCGCGACATCGAAAAAGACAGCTATTGTACGTTTCGGATTAGTGTTTCCCACGGGCGGATCCGGCGCCGGATGCGGATCTTTGTTGAAATTAGCGAATATGTACTCCGTGAGGCGGAGCACTTGATCCGGACAAGAGTGTTTGGCGCGAAATCCAAACTGCTCGGGTGGAATTAAATTTTGAACGTTAATCGTGACCTGGAGACGGTTCAGAAGGAGCCGCTCGTAAAGTTTCCCTAGTGTATCAAGCAAACTAATCGGACGATAGCTATCGGGAAGCGTAGCTTTCTTGCCGGGCTTGTGAATCCCTATCACTACGGCCCTCTTCCAGACGGCTGGAAAATGGCCCTGGGTCATGGCCGCATTGAAGATGCAGACCAATAGAGCTATGATGCGATCAGGAAGGAGCTTCAGAACCTCGTTCCTGATCCCATCGGGACCTGGGGACTTCCTAGGCTTGAGACGCTTGATGGCAGCCGAGACTTCGTCGAACGTTATCGGGGTTAAGGTATCCGCCGGCGGAGACGCGAGTGCATGCTCTACGGCTGTATCGATGGACTCTATGATGGAAGGGTCAGTATTATCAGTGTTTGGCGAACACTGTTTCTCTAAGCTCGCGGCGAGACATTCTGCTTTATCAGAGTTATCGAACGCGGGAGGCAAACCGGGGCCTCTATCTAGAGGGGGCATTGGGATGACCGTATCGGACTTGAACTTTCGCGTGAGAGCCCAGAATGCCAGGTGAGACGGCTGGAGATCCTCCAGAAACCTGTCCCACCTGTCACCCCGGATCTCAGAGATACGAGATTTGGCTGCTTTACGTAAGACACGTAAGCGTTCGCGGTTCTCAGCGGTCGGGTAAGCGTCGTGAGCACGAGTCGCGGCGTTCTTTTCCGTGATCAATGCTCTCGCGTCGTCAGGGAGTATAAAACGGCGTTCGTTCGCCGCTTGTACCTCTTTCGAGGTCTCCCTGACGGCGGTCTGGAGATAATCGACCAGGGAATCGATGGCCGAATCCGCGTCGGCTTTGGACACTAACACGTCCGGAATACTGTCTAAACTGTTAGGCGACGGACTATTTTTAAAATACTCTCTAAGTTTCGCGTAATCGGCCACTCTGATCGGCGTCGGACTAAAGTCAGAGTTGTGTCCTAACTGTAATAAAACCGGGCGATGGTCCGAGTCGAGTTCGTGTATGACTGATATGAGTCGTACAGGAAGCGCGACATTTTTTAATAAAGCTACGTCTAAAACTGACGGTCGGCAGTTATCTTGATAGTGTGTGGGTTCCGGAGGGGCTATGACGTCAAATGCGAGAGCCTCACCTAGTTCGTCGAGTATCCTCCCGTTGCGAGAGGTACGCGGACTATTCCAGATGACGTTCCCGCAGTTGAGGTCCCCCGCTATAATAACCGAATTACCTAAATTAAATAGCGCCTGCAGATCGGATTAGAGCAATGCTTTATTCGGCGGTTGGTACGCGGAGACAAGAATAATATCAGAGTGGCCCGTCATCGCGACGCGGCATACTGACGCTTCCATATGAGTGAGCGCGGGCGGATCTAACGGCATGCAATAAAGCGAACGCCTAAAGTAAATTAACGTGCCGCCCCCGCGGGCGACACGGTCATTTCTAACGATACAGTAGTTCGCGATTCTCGGATTTCGCATACTCGGTTTTAACATCGTTTCCTGGATGAGGAAAACGTCAATCTGTCTGTCGCGTAAAAAGTCAGCTACTAGATCGCGCTGTGTCCGAAGGGATCTCGCGTTAAAAAACGAGAGGCAAAGACCGCGAGGTTTAACTTTATTCATTCCCGTGAATTTAAAAATAATTAGTATTTGGGCGATTGTGAACGGACGAGGCGCTGTATGGTGGCTCCGATAGCCGGAAAGCGCGCTAGAGCATTAATGAGTTGTACCCCGCGGGGGTTCTCTTCTACCAGGGCGTAAAAGGCGAGCACCTCCTGCATGTCGTGCTCTATAAGAAGTTGCTCCATCCAATCAAACTTCTCCTCGAGAGAAGAAGATGATGAAGGAGCCTGGGTCGCCTTAGGTGGCGGCGCCAGAGGCCTTGAAGAGGCCTGAGGCTGAGGTCTGGGAGCCCAGGGGGCCATAGGGGCCCGCCCGGGTTGGGCCGCGCGCGGCACAGAGGGTGGCGAACGCGGTGTAGGTGCGGGCGCTACCGGGGCGCGGGAAGCGCCCGGCAGGCCCGGGAAGGCCTCCACGGACATGAGAGGTGGAGGCGGACGGCGGACGGCGGGTGCAGACGCCCTGGGCGCCTGCCTCGCCTGACGAGGGCGTTGTGTGCGCGGCGCGCGGGGACATCCGCGATAGTTCGCGGGGTGACCCGCGTTACCGCAGAGCACACAACTGGGAGGGTCGGGAGTGCCAGGAGCGCGCTCGCACTCCTTCGTGGCGTGGTCTCCCAGGCACTTGACGCACCTGGGGCGAAGATGACAATTCTTCGCGGAGTGGCCATAACTTTGGCAGTTATGACACTGCGAAGGAATGTGGGTCTTGCGTGGAGGCTCAACGGTGATCCCGTTGAGGCCACACACAGACGTAAGAGAGAAAATGGCCTTGCCCTCCTGCGACCGGTCGAGGATGGCGAGAACCATATTATATGGTTTGCGGTTGCGTGGGTGGTACATACGATGTACCTCACGCACTGGGTATTTATTCTCCTTAAGGGAGAGAGTGACTTCCTCGACCGAGATTTCGGCCGGGACGCGGCGAAGCACGACACGCAGGAGGCGCTCCTCTTCTAACGCGTAAGTAAAGTACGCGAGTTTCATTTCTGTTAAAAATCGAATCAACGCGCGGTGGTCGTCCGACGTAGTACATTTGACACGAATGCCCGCCGGCGTACTAAGGGCATTCGTGTAGTTGATGTTGCGAGTCTTAAGACTGTTCGAGATCGCGGTCCATTTAGACTTATCCTGTATCGTAACAGGCGGCGGCGAGCGCGGCTTCCTACCTGCGGACGGAGTGAGCGAGACAGAACTATTGTTGTTGTTGCCGGCCTGTTTTCGCGGCGGTATAGAGTCGGTCGACGGTACGCGCGCGCCGTCGATATTGGCTACTTTTTTTGTTTCTATGGGACCGGAATCCGTCGGGCTTGCCGGGCGACGCTTGTTGCGAGTGACGGTCGTATACCCGTCCTTGTCTGTTTGCGCTGAAGGCGCGGGAGACGCGGTCGACGCGGACGCGGACGAATCAGACGTTGATTCGTCTAATTCCATCTCGGCTTCGGACTCCGAGCTGGAAATCGGGGCCTCGAATAGGCCCTTTTCGCGCGCATCGAGAGGCGATTGCGGCGAGAGAGAATCGAATGAATTCGCGGTAGGCACCTGGGGCACAATTTGTCTATTTCCGTAAAATTGCGCGACGGAATTTTTTACTACTATATCGATCGCTTCATCGTTGAAGCCCTGTGCGCGAAGCGTTGCGCGCGTCGCATCTACAAAATCTTGGCGGTCCATACCGAAGGACTGAGAGGGAGGGGCCGCGAACAAACCTCCCTGCCTTAAGGGCAGGGGGGCACGCCAACGAGTAAACTAACGGGCTATCCCGAGCCCGGGCCAAGAGAAACTGTGGGCGAATGTGCAATGCCACACAGGGGGGTCCTAGCTTGCCTAGGGGGAGGCCCTATCAAGCCCGAGGCCGAGGACGCAGACCGGTAAACCGGGCTACGCCCAAACAGACACCCGGGGATGGAATAAGGGGAAAGGTAGGGTGGGAGGGAGACACCTGGACTAGACTAGGCGACCTCGCCAAGGCCTAGCTACCCAGGCCCGTCTACCAGTGCAGTAGGCCGCGGGGCCTACGGCGAGCGGGTAGGGCGCTCCAACCACCTTGCGTTGGCACCGGGAGGTTTCCGGCGGTTGGCCAGACGACTGGACTTGCAGACCGGGTTTGCACTAAAAAGTGCAATTTGACACGCTCAAAATGGAGCGCCTACGATTGACATTCCGTTCTTCAAAAACCGGACAGAATCGCGACGAGCTCGAAAAAGACTACGCGAAACGATGCACGAAGCACGCAGCACGCAGTCGAAGATCGCAAACACTCGCGGCAAAAACTTCGAACAAAAAATACCGGTTAAAAATAACGGTCACTTTTCGAGCGAGCAACGGACATACGTCTAACACGTGCGGCGGCACAGGTCGGACTCCGGCACAGGTCGGACTCGTCAGGTACTACTGGTGCTATTTGAAAAATTCTTTCAGTGTTAGATAAGTCATTTATCGAGGAAGGCTATAGATTATATATCGCCACGTTAAGACCAATGGGAGCGGAGCACCAATCAAGAATGTTTCAAAGTCGGAGTGGTTTTTCCTTTTGAGCTCAAAGTAGTTTTTTCACGTGGACGAAGTCGCAGGCAGAAGCTAGTTATTAATATAATTAAAAATGTAATATAACACATTTTAAATATGAACATTATGTGTATAAACCATTAGGTCATTGAATAATGCAAATATTTGTTGAAAATACATAACAGAGAGCTTATTGTGAATTCATCACGGAAATTCTGTTCCGAATTTCCAATTACGCGCAGTATAAATTAGCTTTCACGAATAACTTCTATTCCTAGTATATAGTCAGCATTCCACAAACCTGTTAATTGGACTGGCGGTTCTATTCAACGGGCTCTCTTTTCTCGTTAGAGGACTGGTTGTTCGGCCGACTGGACTTGTTGCTCTATGCGGACTTCCTCCTCTAAAAGGACTGATCGATCGATTGATTTCCAAACGAGAACCGTTTCCTAGATGTTTCGATGTTATTGGACTCGCTGTCCTGTTCCTGGGACTTTCAGAACCGTATCTCGTGCTAAAACCTTCCTTTTTGCTTATCTTCGAAGTTGAGTATGCTGAGTCCGTAACGTCGTAGATTTTCTCTTTGATATCTGAACCGTAGGACGATTTGTAATGCTCGCTTGGGTCTCGTTTGTCTTCGCGTCTGTCGATCGAACTCGTACTGTGTTTTGTTGTAGAGTCGTATACATTATACTGGTTTTTTGGACTTTCAGAGCGCAGTCGACTTACTGGAATAAAATAAATAATTAATATTAATACACCAGAGAATGCTTTTTCTTTACTTTATTTTTGTCAACCAATCTTTCAGGTTATTACTGACATTGTCGTGTAGTTAACAATATTACTAGCGTCATGTGATTATTTCAATATTCTAACAAGATTATGGCTCCCTTGTTAGAGATCCTTCCAGAGAGTTTTTGTGGCATCTCAGAATTCCATGCTCCGTGGTATTATTTTCCATTCACCTCACTTATGCACAATAGACTAACTATATTACGTAAAACGCCACCAAGTTTACAAAACATAGAGTCAAATAATACAAGATTATGAATAAAATATAAAATCCACTACATGACAGATTAAAATCCCGCCAAAAACTCCATCAGTGAGCGTTATAACTTCAAAAATACACTCTAAATTTTTTTTAAGACTGACAATTGCCTGCGACGTCGTCCGCCTTAAAATATAATATCTTCTATATATTTTTCTGAATAGGCGAATATAGAAGAGTTCAGTACCCTCTCTTATAACTCTCATCCAATTTTTTATATCTCTAGCGTTATCATTCCGAAATTTGGAAATAATTTCGTCTTTTCTATACCGTCAACTCTATTGTATGTATTTGAATGAATTGAAAATTAATGCGTATTCATGTATTCATATATACTCGTACTCGACTCGTACCTGACGTGAAAGAGTAAAGTTAAAAAAAAATGTAATATGATTATAGTGGTATACTCTTTGGCAAAAAAGGATGACAAACTATTATTATTAAATAAATTCATAAATCATAGTTAAATGTCAATGACCGGGTTAATTACTTTGTATAAATTTTAATTAACTTTTTCGTTTAGTAGCCATTGACCAGCTCAAATGTTATCGATAAAGAAAAATTTGGAAACATTTTTTTTCTTACCACCAACGAGTTAAAGGCTTTATTTATCATACATCAAATATTTACGTTTACTAATCTATAAAATAACTCTTGATAATAATAGTTTTACAACATTCTTAAGCACTATGCAAATTTAATAAGAATAAAACAAAGATTAACATTATAGTATGGAATAGCAGATAGTAGTTAGCTATAGGACAATAAATAGTGTAAAAATATTCTACAGTAAAATACCTTAAGTATACTAACTTTCGTAGCGACTGAACAAACGGTATTGGAGTCTATTGGTCTATTTCTGTTATTATTTTACACAACATAACGATGTAATAAATATAATGACTAACCTGGACTGGATATTCTAGCATAAGCGGGCGATGACGGACTAGAGCTGTCACGATGCTTCTTAGAGCGAGATCCAACTCTGAATATGTATGGCGAGCCGTGAACATCGTACCCGTTGAAATAGATGTACAACTACAATATTATTATTACTGTGTATTGTATTGTGTATTGACCTGTCCCAAGTGTGGGCGTACATTTATAGTTAAGGTAGAATATGCCAATCATTTACATGCACACGACAGGGCAGACAAATATACTGTTAAATTTCTCTTAGCGGTTGCTGTGACCAATAAGGGTTAGGAGCGGATTTTTTTTTTTTTGTAGCATGGCAAAGTGACTGCACTATGCCTGATGGTAAGCACAGTACAATCCAAAAATAATAGCGACCACTGATAGACACACTGTCCATCGCCGGTCGCCACTATCATGCCGGCCTGTAATAAGCTGGATATGCACAGGCTGATCCCGAAACGCGACCCGTAGAAGCGAATCACTATTACGGGCTTTTTCGCCATATACATGGTGGTTGCGACCCAGTCGGGCTGTTAAACCCTACCACCCCGCTTGCGCCATTGCCTCGTTCGTTGATTAGCAGGGTGCACCACGTGCAGGTGAGGTTGGCTTGGGTGTCTCAAGTCTTATGATGTTATTCGACACCCCTTACACCCCAACGATGATGATTATTATTACTAAATCTCACGACATTTAGAACTTATTTTGTTTCGTTGAAATTAAATTTTGTATCGCAATCAACATTTTAATTGCAATTGAAATGTAATTATCCTTATGTTATTTTTCTTTTGTGAGCAGTGAGTTTCATTTTGTTTCAATTTATTCATGAGACTGCCGACTACGTAATGTGATTTTTTTATGTTTGTAATTATTTAAATTTTCTGGTATACTTATGAATGTGGTCGTATCTTGTTAATATTTAATTTTAAGTGCTTATTAATCAATTAATATTGTGTAATATTATAGGTCCAGACAAACTATTGACACATAAATAAAATTTATATGTGTAGATAAAAGAGTATCATCGTCATATTATTATCACGTAAACATTACGCAAATAAAATCAAACATTTTTTGCTGCAATTAAGCGTGGCAGCGTCAATTGCAATCCATATGGAATTAAAAAGTAACGTCATTGTGATATTAAATCATGGTTTATACATAGTAACGCTTTCATCAATCAAGTAATACATGCTATCTTTAGCTTTATATTAGATGGCCGTGTGTGTAATCGTGTCCCCACACATATTTGTTTACAAAAAATCATACATGAGAATATACCCTAATCATTATATTTACTTACTCTGTGCTTTCCAGGTGCCTTGGGCATGAAAGTAGCGCGATACTTGGTTGCTGATAATTTCTCCAGAGCGCACATAACACTACGTTTATCATGAACAATATCCAATTGCAAGTCGCCTTTGACACCGCATCCACTTGTGTCTAGTTCGAAAGAGTGCGGCTTTAGAGGCTCAGCGCCATCCAAAGCTCCCGAACTCAGCCGGACTCCGGCCGGATCGAACACTTCACAGGTGAATGGACCACCCTTTTGCGTTAAAAAAGTGAATTAATAATTTATAAAAATAATAAAACCTGTTTTGTGATAACAATTTAATTAGAATCTTTAATAGTATGGATCATTTAATTAATAATTTTCTTTACTAAGTAACCTATTAACTTTTTTGGACAAGAGATAGGCTATAGAAAATTTAATACCTACGGGGACATGTAATTAAACCTTATATGTGATAAAATATTTCTATTAAAACATTAAGTATAAGATAACTACACTACATAATTTATTATACTCATGAGCACGGCGGACGTTGTCCTGCCCTGACAATGAAAAAAAAACCTTGAAAAAATATATACCTAAGCATTCCTCATAAATCACTTTATTTACTGGTGAAAACCGCATGAAAATCCGTTCTGCAATTTTTGAGCTTATCGCGAACAGACAGACGCGGGAGTGGACATTTTTATACAATCTAATGATGAATTATGAGTCAAACAGAAGCTTTAAACGAAATACCTGAATATGTTCGCCTTTGTAAGTGATAGCTATAGTCCACGTGCCTGCTTCATCGGGCTCGAATGTAGCGCTTGAGGCAGTAGTGCCTGGTGCTGAAGGTGGTGGGTGACGAGGCTCTAATGGGACTGTATGCCCGCTAGGCGAATGAGCTGTCACATCTATATCTTGCCTTCTTGGTGCACCTAGACAATGTTATGAAGTAATATTAAAAAATATTCGTTACAAATAAACTCTTCCAAAGACATTAGTATCGTTCAATAGCATTGTAGCTTCCAAGTATACTGCTCCGAGTAATTTATTTCTATAACTATATTTTGACTTAACATATTGTGATGCTGTTAAAATTTTGCCTTATATATCGATATAAGCCTATTTTATTTAAAAAGAAATATGAAAAGATCATTAACCTGTTGCGCTGACTAGGACCTCGACGATACTGCCCGCCGCACACGGCGCCATTCCCGGAGGAGCCACCGTTACCAAACGTGGCAACACTCGGAAGAAGTATCGCCCATCTACTCTATATTACAAAACACCTTAATTAATCTACACTAATATTATAAAGAGGTAAAGTTTGTGACGTTGTAGGGGGTAATCTCAGGAACTACTGGTCCGATTTGAAAAATTTTGTCAGTGTTATATAGCCCATTTATCGAGGATGGTTAGTATATATCATCACGCTAAGACCAATAGGAGCGCAGCACCAATGAAGAATGTTTCAAAGTTGGGGTTATTTTTCCTTCTGAGAGCTTTGTGTGTTAGCGTTAGCCCTAAGTAACTATTCCATGCGAACGGGCAGAGGCTAGTTACCTTATAAAATTAATAGTGTTTTACTTAAACTTTGCACAGTTCATTTCTAAAGTATTTCGCATTGCAAATACTAAAAGGAGCAGTATATTATTAATCTATAAGCCCTTTTGAATTTGCTAAGCTAAAGTCAAAAGAGTGCATATTTTTTTCTATTCTCAGATACGTTGCAAACATTTTCTAAGCGTTAAATTTAAAAATAATCCAAAGCTCTTGATATAAAACTCTATATAACGGCTCTGATATGCTCATTTTGCATTTCATATGCGATTTCATTAACCATAATTACAACAAAATAAAATAAAAAATACGTAATTAACCAGTTTCTTAAACTGGTTAACACGTCATAAATATAAACATAATTCTTTTTAAGCGTACGTATTAATAGGACTTCTAACAATATTTTTCCATAAAATGGAATAACTCTTTTCCATGTTACATATAATCTTATAGTACATTTCTTTGGAATCTTCAAAGTTTGAAATCTTTTGCAAATATCCGCTCTATTTAATACGCTGACGCTTCATCGTTCACATTACAGTAACTATGTATAATTCAGCCAACTCTATAAATTTCCGTAAATCGAAAATTCAGCAGAAAGAAATCTATGAACGTAGTTGATTTTGAAAAATCTCTTACACTGAATAATATTTGAACTAATATTTTAATTGGTACTAAAAACGTTTCCTTTAAATAGTTAAATCCTTTAATATCCTTTAAATAGTATAATGTCCGTCATCAAGGAGTAGAATAATTTGGATAATTTTCCAAAGAATATCTTTTGCTTCGGTTTTCTTGAATATTATATTAAAGTAAAATTGCACACATTTGAAGATCGGTAACAGGACTTTACGGGTGGAGTGAGTGCCGCCACGCTAATGGTTCTAATCCCACATATGACAATCATATTTGTGATTCATAAGTTTGTATTCGTCAATTGAGTATTTTTGTAGTCATCCGAGAAACAGGTTTGGTTCTCTAATGAAGTAAAAAAAAAAGATTTGACGTACAATCTTATTTGATGTGATCATTAGTTTAGATTTCTAACTTAAATTCTGAACTAAATCTGAGATATTTTAAGCTAGCCGTACCCGTAACTTCATCCGCGAGGAACTATATGTAAAAAACAGTGTTTAATAAAGTCATTTGAATATATTATCTTATGTACTTTTCTCTGGTACTTACGCCACGTTATAATTAAAATTACAATAACTTATAATAGAGTGGACCAACTTCAATGAATCAAAGACTAAGTTATTCTCGAAGATATTCTTTAGAATTTTGTTGTAAACCCAGTACTTTAGTAGTGTAGATAAACAAACTGACAGACAGACATTTCTAAAAATGATTGAAGTATATTTTATTACTTATTCCTAGACATCTGCATCAATATTTTTTATGAGAATCGAAAAATTGCAGGCACTTTATTATATGTATATATATGTATTCTTATTATATGTATAGATTTGTTTAAATTCAATATGAATTATGAGAAGAAACTTAATTTTGTTTAACTGGTTTTTGTTGTTGGCTTCGTTGGTGATAATATAGTTTTCACCTATACCTCGAAAACGGTACATTTTCTCTGGATTAAAAGTATCTTATGTTCTTTTTAGTAACCCTAACAACATTTACGCAAAATTCCATGGTTATTGGTTTAGTAGTTGATACGTGAAAGTGTAATAAAGAAGCAAAAACACCAACTGCCATGTTTATGATTATAGTTAGAATTCTATTATCGACTTATTCACTTTATTTCCATAAAATTATCTATTACCATTTTAAAGACTTTCCCAAAGTCAAACTACGCTACGTTATACCTTCTGAGATGAGAATCGGTATTCTATAGCTGCATCTTACTTACTATCACGTAAAGTGCATTTACTTTGCGGAGCTCGGATACAGAGACGGTATTATATCTTCATAGCGCTGTAACATACTATAATAGCTATTATATATACCTTATATCATCCACGGTGAGTACGATCTCGTGCATTCCAGCATGTTCAGGGACGAATTCTCCTGCACCTCGCGCGTCTAATTTGAGCCTCGTTTCTTGTTCCAAAGGATTGATAATTGATACTTTCACGTCGGAAACGGATAGTTCATTGGCTATACTCTCCACTTTTATATAGGTCTGAAAATTATGGTTTATGTTAAGATCACTTCTGCTTCACCTATACAAATAAAAATGTATTATCGAATGTATGTAAGCATATCACTTCAAAACGGTTGCAAATATTTGCCTAATTATTTTTGTAATTGTATTTATAATTATCAGGATAAATTATATGAAATATTTGTTGAAAAAAATGTATAAAAAAGTGATTAAAATTTGATTTAAAATGTCTTGATTTACAAATAAGTAAAAGGCAGTGCATTTAGAATGTTTATAGAGTTGTCAAATTGACGCTCAGTTCACTGATATTATGTAAGAGTCGTGCCATTTTATTTAGTTGCATGTACGTATTGAAAGGAAATATTTGGTCTTATTTTATTAAATAGTACACGTGTGAAGCCGCGATACAACTAATTACTATTAATATTTGTTTATTTACCAGACAACAAGAATCTAAACAAAAAACAAATGTTATATCAATAAATTACAAGGTACAAAGTCTAAAAAATAAAATTAAGTAAATAATATTATTATTAATATTATTTAATTTAAAGTTGTGTATAGATGAAATGCCATATAACAACACCATAAAATATATTACAATAAATGATATTTCTTTATTACAATTTTTATATTATAGGAGGCAAACGAACAGGTGGGTCACCTGTTGTTAAGTGATCATCACCGTCCAGAGACACTTGCAACACCAGGGGAGTCGCCAGCCTGTGTTCAGGAGAGGAAGGGGTGAAAGGGAAGAGGAGAGGGGGAAGGTGAGGAGAGGTAGGCTTCCGGCGCTCTCACCGACCGAACGAAACGCAACAATGCAAGCACTGTTACTTCACGTCAGTGTTTCTGTGGTGGTACTACTCCGTGCGAGTCGACCCATTCATGATGCAGCCAGTAATTAGCTTTAGCGTGGCTCTACCACCTACGAAACTACTTACTATATTACTTATGGTAATGACGGTGTGGTCCAAGATTATAGGTAATTGTAAACACCTTAAATCTATAGAATAAACAAACTCACATACACGTTTATAATATTAATTAGGATTATTTGTCGATATAAGTCAATATTTAAATCTCGTTGTTATAATACACATGTACTATGAGATGTTTGTATGAAAATGATAAATAAATAAATAAATAGCCTACAACAGCGACGGCTGTCGATGGATTGTAGATCTCACGATGGTCGCCGTTGTTTTTGGGTTGCACTGTGCTTACCATCAGGTACAGTGCCGTCACTTTGTCGTTTTACAATAAAAAATGAAAAATTACAATGGTACATCTGCTTTAACCTATAATTATTTACTACATACATTTAAATAAATGTTCCTATCTTTACAAAAGTAAAACGTTTACAATTATATTACTCTAAACAGCTTCGATTTTACAATTTTTTCTTACAGCTACAAATTTTTCTGTACAAATAAAAGTTATAAAATAAAAGTTCGATCGCCGAAAGTATGTACGAGCATGATTTCAGAACGGGTTTGGTTTACTTTTTTCTGTTTGTAATTTACAAGACAAAATTTGTATGAAAAAAATATGTTTGAAACATTGTATGTAAATATGAAAATTTTGGCATATAAAATCTCCATATAAAAAGAGAGTAATTAAGACATACGTGTAGGGAAATCTTCAAAAATATTGTTGGAATTGATCTGAAGTTAAAGAGTTGCCAGTTTATTTCATTTACATGATCGTAGTCTAAAGCAAAGATTTGCGCTGATTATCCTCATTATTACACTCGCCCGAAGCTAGCTAGTGTAGTTAGATAATGCAATAAAAACTTCTTGACATCCAATTCATAATAATGAAAGCTCACCGGTTCGCCAACCCTGCCGGATGTGGAGTCAAGTGCGACTCGTAGCATATCATGCACGGGCGGTCGCGGAGCCACGTTCCGGAATTGCGTCGCCCAAGCCATCACTCCTAAATGCTCCACATCGCTTTGGCTCATGTCACGCGCCGACAATACCGGCTGAACCCCTGCATTTCCAAAGCATTATGTAGATTCCCAAGTTGTTATAAACTGGCGATCTCTTACGGCTTTAAATTTCATTCTATATTTGTATGTATAAAAGATTAACTGACTTGCGAAAAATTTCGGATTTCCATCCAAATTTTTTCCCCTTTGTCACCAACTTAGAAGTTGATTAGTGCTCACCTAAAGCATGTGAAAGAAACTCGCATGCAAATTATACATGTCAGTCAGTTACTAATATTTTATACATATAGATAATAATTAATGTTAAAAATTAATAACTTAGTAACAAATTATAACATATTATCTTTAGATTGTTGTCATTATAAATAAATTCTCTATTTCCCTCCAATAACTTTTATATAACTCTCGCTATTGAGCAATAGGGATAGAAACTCAAAGTTATTGTTTTCTATGACATTAATTTAGTTGATCTTCGTCCAAGTCATTTTTTTATATTATATTTATGGTTTCTAACATACATATGTGTTTTATTTTTATTTTTAAGCACCCCATTAGAATTCTTATGATGATGTTATAGCTATTACTTACAGTGATCTCAGACTTTTATTGCCTACTAAATATGTTAAGAAAGAAAGGTTTTAATACCAAGTTTCTTAGCAGCATCAATAGCCATTTGATTATTTTCTTCCCATTTCACCGGGTCCCGTCGAAGCCTGCTCGGCGGCGGTGCTGGGCCGCCCACCGCCCGAACCAATTCGTTCGCGACGCGGCCATCATTCCAATCCGTCTATACACAAATACATGACATGACAAAACAGACTATGCTATAAATACGAATGCACCAACTTTTTTTAAACATCGTAAGAACTGAATACTTTGATAGTATTCAATATATACAAAATAACTAATTGTTTTTACAATATTGCATTTGTGTCATTTATAAGTATCTCGGTATTAGTCGCCTTTTATTTTTTATAACGATGTCTAAATCTTCCAGATTTACGAGGCTAATTCAACATGTCTGTTATCGTAGTCATAAATGAAAATGCTTGATACTTAACACTAAACTAAATTGTTATGCTGGTAGATACATAATTTCTTCAATATTTATGTTAAGTAAAAGCTATAGACAGCTAACAAAGCTTCAGCAATAATAAAATATATAAAGAATCACACTTTCATCCACGCTAAAATTGCATCTTACTAATATCACACAAAATATTAACAGTTAAGTTAAATAAACCGATGTTATGTCATTTAGTCGTTACTTTAACAGTACTTTCTTATTAACACAATATTGTAGCCAGACGAAATAAATTCTTGAATATTGATGTCAAACTTTTTATCAAAATTGATTATCTAGTAAAAATTCCAACGTAAGAAAACCAGAACAATTTATAAGTTACAAGTTTCATTGATAACATTTTATGGATTAAATTCTATAATAACTTATTATATTATATTTTTTTAAATGTTTTACGGGCATATATCTCAATATTAATCATACTGGTTACTAAGTCTAGATGAAGCCGAAGATAGATCACGTTTACCTAACAGATGCCTTGTCACTCTGCTCTTGAACATTTCCTAATTGTAGGCAGACTACATGACAAAACGCCGGTAATTAATTTTATAACCAGTCATAAAACAAATATACATTACGATTTGACAAAACATTATAATTCCATACCGTAAAGTTTGCAATTCCTCTCTCCAATCTCGAATTAACCCAGTCGAGTGTCGTTCTGACCCCAGCTGATCCAGGCTTCATGAAGTAAGATAGGTAAGTCATGCCTGATAGTTCGTCCAGCCAAGGAGATGCTAAGTACTCTGGCTCTAAGATCATGGGTACGTCGAGCTCACGTTGTGCCAGCTTCATAGCTCGTCTGCAGTTTTCTATTGCCTCGTGTCGATCTAGAAACATGTCAGTTGATTAATTCTTAAGTGCGTATTAATAATATCAATATTTATATACTATGTATTGTTTCAGATTATAGAGTCGTGGTTCCTAGCGTATAAATCGTTATCGAATATTATTATATCAAAAGTCATTTTGTTTCATTCATTCAGACGAAAATGTCTAAAAACTAAAATTAAAACATTGACATATAAAAACCCAAGACGCACAATCTCGAATAAATGTAGGACTGAAAACCGGCCAAAAAAAAATCCCCAAGATACATACGTGATTATGGTTATGCGATAAACTTATGATTTTAGAAATTCAACCTTACTTGAATGATTTAAAGTTGTTTTTACAAATAGGCGACGCGAGACTATTTGAAATGACTGTATACTCCAAAATGAGTGCATAACTCATTTTTGGGTACCACCTGTGAGATGTTAAGTGCGCATCTTGAGTTTATGTATATCAGTTATTAAGAGTATATAAAGTTGAAACGTTTGTTCGTTGAAAACTATGAAAATATTTCGATACGTTCTATCATCCATTTTTTACAATGCTGTTTCCATTATTTAATAATAAAATAAATACATAACTTTATAAAAATCCCAACATCCCTAATGTTGGAATAAAACGTAAACAAGATTTATTTCCATTTTATTCGTAAGAGCGATAAAAATAATGGTTCATAACAAAGGAAATTTAAAGACAACAGAAAGTGCCGCTATCCTAAACTGTTTTATTACAAAGGTATAACGTGAGATTAACCATTTTTTTACAATGTAAAAAAACACGCATTACATGTAACCGAGGACCTACTTTCAATGGTATGTGATTACATGTAAAACTGTTCATATGAACAAAAGAAATATGCAGAGGAATGATATAGCACGAACACTTACATATTTGCACTGAAAAAACTTAGAAGCTACCATTATTAAGACAACTTTCAGTAATAAATTATTCATACTTCATTTAAGTATCATTAACATTAATTTTGAAAATTGAAAAGTGTGAATATCGTGTTGTAAAGTTTTCTATATAATCCTTTTAGGGTGTTAATTGTTATTTATGTACCGTTTGATAAAATTTGATATGCTTGATTTATTTTCAAAAGGTGCTTCTAAAACTGAAACATTAATATTCAAACATGTCGTGTTTTTTTTCGTGTGAAATCAGATGCTTAATTAACAAAAAATATAAACACAATTGAAACGATTGACTGGAAAATTGCTGCGCAAAATCAATTTCTGCGATATTTAATTTTAAAGTAGTCGCACGACGCCGTTGTAAATTGCTTACGAGGAACGCTGTGGTTTGTAATGAAATCTGTCATAATCAATACTGACTGAGCTCGCGCCAGTGCGGGAAAACGCCGGGTTTGCAATAGTCGACAAGGGCTGAGAGCAGTACGCCGCTGTTCCAATCTGTCGTTAGGTTATTGACGCGGCACTCAGGCAGTGCCGTCTGCAGCCACGATAGCATCAACTTTCTGTAATCAAACAACGATAAGCGTGCAATTTGCAAGCCTGAGCGATTAACACTATAAAAACTGGAATCTCGTTTTTACAGTGCAGTTTAATGCTCTACAAATTTATGTCAAAACGAGTCTGTATTTGCGATATTATTTGTAGAAAAGAACGAGACAATATATGTTATAATTTATAACTTAGCAAACTTGAATTTGATTTAGTTTTCACAGAAATTATTGAATATATGTAAATGATGTAGATGGTACAAATAGATACAAAGAACACAATTATTTATAAATACGTTTTAGACTGAATATTACAAAAGGTATGAACAAAATTGAGTTGTCACGGGACGCCTGGCAGTTGTGAAACATCGAAATTGTTTTGTATAACTTATATCCATAAAAGAACAGATTACGTCAAACATTAGCTGCGGTACAATTAAAAGATAATATATTACAAATTTGTTCTAAAAAATTTTTATTTCATTACATAAGTTTATCATTTTTATTAAATACAAAACACAAAAATTCAACTAGGCGGAGGCGCGGTGTCTTGCGGGGTTTATCAAAGGACGTTAAGTCGTCAACGCGTGCCGCGTAACACTAGAAGAATAAATGGCCATCAAAACAATTTGAATCTTATGTTTATACAGATAGGATTGAAAATGTTTTTGAGTGTTTCTTTAATAGTGCAAAGTTCATGTTTTGCGTCGCCACGCTAACAATTAGGTTTACCCTCCGCCTATAGATGTTTCACATGAAAAACGTATACTTATATTTGATATAAAGTAATATGCCTAATCACTTTATTAAGAGTTTGTTAGGTATATTTTGTTTTAGAGCCTTATTTTGGAAACCTTTATTCCACACAAAATCCTCCAGTTGAAATGAATCTAACCACGTCTCTCTCATTCCATTTAATGCCATTAAATGCGGCCGGCTATCCGATTAGAATCTAATTCATTTGAAACCGTGGAGAGTGAGAAACGATTTGGTTTGCTCACACCGGTCATGTTGAGCAATTTATCTAAGAGTATCTGCTATGTGTTTACTTTAAATGCAACACTGTGATATGGACGGTTGCTTGTGTGCAAACTACGTTAATTGATATTAAGCTTGTTATTCACTGACCAATTTAATATATCAATATCTTCTTCTATGTGTATATGTATATTTTATATATATATATAAGGTACACGTTACCTGTTACAGTAGATGATGTGGGTGTGATACTTACAAATATTTTTGAAAGTGTATTATTGTAATTTACACTAGATGTGTTATCAGAATTTTAAATTTATTTAATATATAGAAAAAAATTCTGATAACACATCTAGTGTAAATTATAATAATACTCTTTCAAAAATATTTGTAAGTATGACACCCACATCATCTACTGTAACAGGTAACGTGTACATTATATATGTGAATAGTAATAAATAGATAAATAAATTTATTTATTGCTCATAAACATACATTTTTACATTTAAAAGTATGCGATACAATACAATACGGTGCTGTTTTATTATTTTACAAGTAATACTAGATTATTACAGTAATATACAATATGCTAACATCAATACACAATAAATCATAAAAATTACAAAAAAAAAGAAAATTATTATGCAACTTATCAAACTAGAATTATGAATCGCAAAAACTATCAAAAGGTAGATAAAAAATTGATGGATTCTACATATGACCGCTGCCACCTAAACTAGGTAATCCTGTATCTCAGGTGGCAGTACACATTATGACACTATTCATGGTCACGTTACACAACCGCAGTGGATAAAATATTTTAAAAAGCTGTATACAAAAACAAATGCATGTTAAAAACAATCTAAATATACTTAAGAATTAGTGCTAAAATATATTTTATGTTAAATTATGTAAAACAGATCTTATTCTATAAAGTAATCATTCTATCAAATCATTCAAAGTAATGATTACTAATTAATGATACTTGTGTGAGAAATTAAGTCTTGACAGTTATTACTCTTTATATATCTGCCAGTAATATTTTTTCCGTTTCATCGTAATCTAAGTTTTGAAGCCAAGATTCAATCTTCATTTTATATCTATGCTTGTTTAAATGTGTAATATCTAACAATCTGTCAATCTTGTTAATCAGTCTAGAACTCAGTATATAATATTGTTGTTCAGCGCAAGTTGTTCGGTGCTTTGGGACTAAAGATACAGATTTATATCGATGATTTAAATCGTTTACAAAGTCTACTGTCAGTGTTGAATGCTTGCGGATGGTAGCTTTAAGTATAAAAACCTGTCTAACCGATAGAACTTGGCACTCTGAATATAGTTTTTTAGATGGATAAATTCTTGGTCAGGATAACATTACTTTTAGAACAACTCTTTGAGCTCTTTCTAGTGCAATAAATTTAGACTTTGAAGCACCACCCCAAACTGGAATGCAGTATGATAACAGTGACTGGCATAACGAAAAGTAAACAGTTTTGAGAGTTTGGTAATCAGCGGAGTCTCTTAACTTTTTGAATATATATATTAATTTCCGCGTTCGATTGACCAGAGCAATTATCTGAGGGTTCCATCTTAGGAATTTATCAACATGTCCTTTCCAATGCTGGACAATTGCATATAGTTCCTAATGAGCACGTGTGACTTTTAATACATAGTGAATTTTCAAGAGGACGGGTTAGGGAACTCAAGTTGAAGGCTACATATTTTGTCTTACTAACATTTAGCGTAAGTGAATTTTCTGAAAGCCTTGACATTACAGGTTTAAGGACAGACTCCGCATTAGATGACGCTTCGGACCAAGAAGTTCCATAGACTAACAAAGCAGTATCGTCTGCAAACGTGAATATATGACAGTTTGGAACATTTAACCGGCACAGATCATTAATATAAATTAAAAAAAGTATAGGACCCAGGATGCTACCCTGGGGAACTCCAAACGAGATGTACTCTGCAGAGCTTTTGTATTTATCAATTACAACTCTTTGAGTTCGATCCGCAAGATATTCCCTGAAAATACTAAGGGTATTTCCACGCACACCTATCTTTTCCATCTTATATAACAGAGTAGGGATATCTACAGAATTAAAAGCCTTTGAAATATCTAAAAATATACCTAGGCATTTATATTTCTCATCAAGTTTTTTAGTCACAATATCTATAAACCCAACAACTGCATCTTCTGTACATTTTGAAGTTCTAAAGCCAAACTGATTATCAGATATAATGTTATATTTCGTAAGAAATTTCACTAAGGCATTACACAAGATTTTTTCAAGGATTTTGGACATAGCAGGTAAAATCGAGATAGGTCTATAATTATTGACTACATCTCTGTCTCCACTCTTATAAACAGGAAGAACAAGTGCCCTCTTAAATCCCTTTGGGAAAATACCAGTACTTAAAGACAGGTTACATATGTGAGTAATTATCGGACACAAGACATCACACGCAGCTTTAAGGATATATGTCGAGATTGAGTCACAACCAACAGCGCAATGGTTGCGGAGTCCAGATATAATCCCGGCAACCTCATAGTCATCAGTTCCCAAAATGACCAACGAGTTGGATATAGAAGAGGAGATAGTTGGTACTCTAGGTAGGTACCTATGTATATATATATATGTATTCAACAAGGTTGTTACTAGTTGAACTTAATTTATCAAATAAGGTTTTTCCAGTATTGACAAAAAATTGATTTACCAGATTAATGGAAATTATGGGATCTTCGCCTTTTTTAAGAAGCTCGAGGGGAGGAGTTCGATTGTGTGCAGTATTGGTGACCTTTTTTATAACATCCCAGGTAGCTTTAGGATTATGTTTGGCCTTGGCGAATTCTGTTCTCTCATATTCAGTCTTTAACTTTCTCAAAAGGTGATTACAAAAATTGCGATAGCGTAAATAGGATGTTTTTATTATAATATTATTTGGACATTTTCTTGACTCTATATGTAATCTATCTCGGTTTCTTATACATCGGAGCAGTCCGGGAGTAATCCACGGTTTAATTATTCTTTTTCTGTGTGCAAAATTTTTCGTGCTAGTGTGCATGGATATAATTGAAGACAAATTCGAAACTAGGTAATTAGCATCTAAGTTTGCATCACTACATGAAAGAATATAAGAGAAATCGAATTTTTTTTATGTCACTTAGAATATATGGATAATTAGTAAAAATAAAATTGGAAGAAGGTTTATATTCATTACCACACATATTCAGAGAAAGAAGAACGGGTAAATGGTCCGTAATGTGAGTGTCACTTACAAGCGTAGTAGATTTATTTTTCGACTAGCTGACCCGTGCAACTTCGTTTGCACAAAATTGGTTATCACGCGAAAAAAAATTGTTTTTTTTTTTATCGTAGCACGGCAAAATGCCTGCACTATGCCTGATGGTAACCACAGTATAATCCAAAAACAATAGCGACCACCGAGTGACACACTATACATCGTTGGTTGCCACTATCATGCCGGCCTACAGAAAGCTGGATATGCACAGGCTGATCCCGAAACGCGAAGCGTAGAAGGAGTCACTATTACGGATTTTTTCGCCATGTACATGGTGGTTGTGACCCAGTCAGGCTGTAAAGCCCTACCACCCCGCAAATAAAACTGATACCCGATTGCAGCCACAACTACCATTTCCAATTGTGAATCCAAACTATCCACGGATTCACTCAAACATATACCCAGATTACATGTTTTTTTTTTTTTTAAATAAGCTTAGTACCCGTTCGTAGCGTCATGTACCAGGATCAATTAAAATAAAAACTAACCTACATAAAACTGAATAAACATCTCTACCACTTACTTTATCATAACTATCTTCAAATTGTATTAAACCTTTTTATACTCCATTGTATTAAAGAAAAATATATGAACACCATATCGAAGCGTCAAACATCGCGCCGAAAACGTCAAATGTCACTTGCTTGAAACTATTGTCTAAGAGTTATAAACTGTTTTGAAAACGTATTTGAAATATATTTCCAATATATTTTTATAAATAATCTCTGTACCACTCACAACATAGTACTTATCACCTTCAAACCAAGCCAGTTTTATACATCAGGTTCAATACCTCGGTAGGGATCCCTTGAGTGCGTTGCTTGCGCGATACCGTGACACACAAATATACATCACTGCTACAACACTACACGATCACCCCCACACACGTGCACGCCTACACGCTTACACATGAAAGTGGAAGGGTTTACTTTTTTCCGTTATCGAACTGAAAAGCTCTCAATTTTCTGATAATAAATATATGCAGGAGTTGTTGAGGCGTGTATGCTTGGTACACTTATACGTTTCAACAACTCATACATATATGAATAGTTAGTTAGGTTAGTTAAGATAGGTCGCGATTTTGCATGCAACAGGCAACATCCAAGCCGAGGTGTGCCGTGCACCCTTGAGCTGGTGGCCAAAATAAAACCGGCTGAGTGCCTTAAGCGCTCGCCTTAGTAGTCCGGTAACTTATATACGTATATAAGTTGTTGAAACATGCATGAGTACCAAGCATGCGTGCCTCAACAACTCATATATGTATTTTGTGTAGGAAAAATTCCTCTAAACTACATAGGATAGGATAGGATAACGAAAAATAGGGGTAGAACTCTTGTGTCACTGTATTGTGTGAGCAGCGTACTCAAGGGCTCCACGCCGAGGGAACAGATCTAGGCTTGAGCCGTTGCCGAGGAGGCCTAATTTAGTGTGCGGAAGCGAAATTTACTCCCAGACCACGACGGCGTGATCTGCGGTTATGCGGGTGTGGGCGAGAATACGCTCTGTTTGAAAAAACAGGCTGGTATTGATCGTTCGCTAACGTGATTGAATCAGGAGGGTTGGTAAAAATGTGTCGCGGTCGTCTTCTATACTGCGCAGCGTTGGGTACGGGTTCATCGTTCGCGGGGGATACCACTAACGGGCTAGGATGATACGCGGTTTTATTTTTCGAAATAACTACGTGTGAGTGATTTTATGTACGCCCAGACAGAAGGCATATCCAGGTCCCCGTGGAGATCCTTATTCCGGACGTATCATGGGGCACCGGTGATTTTACGTAGGGCTCGGTTCTGGAGAACCTGCAACTTTTGAATACGATTTTGCGCATGTGCAAAGATCGAACAACTTTACGTCATAATCGGACGGATGCAAGTTTTATATAAAGTGAGTTTATGTCTGGGGGACATTTTTCTCTTATGACAAAGCAAATGATAGAAACGACCCAAGACCGTACGGCTTTATTTCGCACTCTTTCTGTGTGTGAATCGAAATTTAAGTGTTTATTTAAAGTGACATCGAGATATTTCACCTCGCCGGCCCAAGGTATTTTGGTTTCTTATAGCCTGATGGTCGACGACGCATATATTTAAGATGGCGTCAATCCCAAGTCATACGTTTACGTTTATCGTTGTATATGGTGGTCAATAATGTTTAATAAAATGAAATTTGTTCTTTGCTATGGAAAAAATAATTGGTTTGAAATGTATTATTGGAACGAAGTTCCTTACGGCAGGCTTGGAGGAGATAGGGATTTTGCGCGACCGAACTGAAAAAAATGTGATAGTAAAACCGTAACGAAAAGTGCATGGAATAAAACAGTTAAATGAGACGTGCGCAGGCGCGACAGTCGTATACACAAGCGAGTAGTGTATAATACCTTTCCCTTTCTCCTTTTTTGTAATTATTTCTACTTCTATGTAATTTTATGTTGTCAACCAAAAATAAAGAGACATATTTTGTTATTTTAATTGATATTTTGAATTACGATTACATAAAATTGAGCACGATTTTATTTTTTTTTGCAAATAGTGTCGATTCTACATTAGGCGAAGGAACTTCGTTCCTACCTGGTGTCCCACGACACCACATTCTTTTTTTTATTTATAAAATATATCAGCGGGTATATATATGATTGTTTATAAAAAATGTGTATGACTGTTTAATTGCCTTTAAGAGTTACTGAAAAAAAATGTTCCTAAACTTATTATTGATTAATCATAAATCAAAATTAATTAAATCAAAATGCCTATTAAAAATACAACGTTAACCCTATACCAAGTGTCCTAAATTCTGTCTATTGATATATTGATAATTTCTGTAGGTGGTAGAGCCACGCTGAAGCTATTACTGGTTTCAGCATGAATGGGTCGGCTCGTTCGGGCTAATACTGCCCTCTCACAGAAAACCGACGTGACATAACAGTGCTTGCATTGTAGTGTTTCGTTCGGTCAGTGAGAGTGCCGGAGGCCCACCTCTCTTGCCCTTTCCTTCTTTCCCTTCCCTTACCCTCCCCCATTACAGGTTGGAAACGCACTTGCAAATCCCCTGGTGTTGCTAGTGTCTATAGACGGTGGTGGTCACTAAACATCACGTGACCCACCTGTCGTTTGCCTCTTATGATACAAAAAAAATATATATTCATATATAAAAGAATCAGGTACTCTAAAATTCTTGTTCTTCCAACGTTGCCGACTCTTGTACTAAGGTGTCGCAAAAAAGTTTAGTTACTTTAACTACAAATTTTTACTTTTCGTTATCCTGGAGAACCCCTTGCGTTTTATGGGACAAAAACTATCCTGGATGTAGCCTTGTAATATCAGTTATCACTGTGTTAAGTTTCGTTAAAATTGGTTCAGTACTTTCAGACTAATACGGGTTTAGATTCTAGACTTTAATCCTTTATCCTGAAGAACCCTTTGAATTTTATAGGACAAAAAGTACATTTGATGTAATCTCGTTATATTAGGTCTCACTATGTCAAGTTTCGTCAAGATTGGTTCAGTACTTTCAGAGTGATGCGTGTGCATAGGGACAGACAGACAGACAGACAGACAGACAGACAGACAAAAATTGTAAAAAGATTATTTTTGGCTTCTATATCGATAACATAGTCTACCCTGATTAAAATTTTCAAAAAATATTTAATGTACAGATTTCGCCTTGTTACAGTTTTATTATAGTATATAGATTTTAAAATAACATGGTCCAGACAACTATCCTTCCTAGTAGCAATAAAATGAGCAGAGAGAAGTCCGTAGGAAGCACTTAGATTGAGGTAGTCATTGGTATCCTCATTACTTTTGATAATATCAATATTTATATCTCCCACAATTACTATATTAGAAGCGGTGCTATTTTTAGCAAGTATATCGTCAAGACTGTTTAGAAATACACGAGTATTCTTGTATGCAGGAGAACTATAAACGGCGATAATAGTGTATCGAATGGGATGGGATTTATCATCAGCCACATAACTGGAATTTTAAACTACTATACACCACACTCAGTGCTCACTTACACTATATAAGAAAGTAATGAAAACATTAAGCTAAACATTATCAAATAATATGTGTTAAATCTTTTATTGTATAGATATAATATGTCCATAGTGTCGATATAATTAAGTTATTATTATACCTTGCTATAATTTAAGTCGCATATAAATATACGACTTTCAATTATATTTATTCTTGGAGTCTAGCACAGCGCACGATACACGCGCATGTTTACAGTGAACAACATATTTTTGATTAATTTCACATGGACGAATGCACGGATAACATCACTACATAGTGTAAAACAAAGTCCTGTTCCACGTCTGTCTATATGTCTGATCGCGATAATATCAAAAACTACAGAAGGCCTCTTCATGTCGTTTTCACTAATATATATAATTATTCTTGGGCAAGGTTTAGGTATAGTTTGTCTTATTATTAGGGCGGGCAACGTTTGCTGAACCCGCTACCTTAAAATAAAACAGCTAATTAGTTACTTATTTGCCCGTAAAATTGCCGTTCAAATATTACTTGTAGTCCGGTGAAGCTGTTAAGACCTTGATAGATCAATAGCGTAGTCATTTCTAAGAAAAAAACAGTTCTAATAGGTCCAGCCGTATCTAAGATTACCCAAAAAACAAATAAAACAACAGACATTCGACAGAATTAAAAAAAAATGTTGATATTTGTAGCATCACAGATATATTTATTCACCAAAAAGTATTTATTTTAATATTACATACACACACTTTATTTTTATAATACGTAATATATCACAAATCAAAAATTGGGAACAAAACTAACGTAGAATAAACTTTTTGAGGAGTTTTTGGCGGGATTTCAGTCTGTCATGTAGTGGATTTTATATTTTATTTATAATCTTTTGTTACTCGTCTCTATATTGTGTAAATTAGTGACGTTTTATGTAATATGGTTCATTAATTGTGCATAAGTGAAATGAATGAAAAATAATACAATGGAGCATGAACTCTGTGGTCTTGAAAATTAAGACGACAAAATTTATGAAATATTATTTAGAGGATTTGGCGCTTATACCTTTACATTAACTTAGACATAGAAGAAAACTACCTATATTGACAACTTCATAATTGGCAGTATGGGTTAATTCCTTCGACTGTCTTATTGGACGAATTTTATTACTACTAAAGTTTTTGAATAGCAACACAAAATAAACTTTAGAAATGTTTGCGATATAAACGTAAAATGAATAATTAAAAATTGTAGACAAAACTAACGTAGAATAAACTTTTTGAGTAGGAACACAAAATAAACCATGAAAATATTTGCGATAGAATATTATCGCGTTACCATGGCAATGCATATAATACTGACATTAACTGAACCAAGGATAAATGTCGGTCTTTTGTTTTATGGGAGCAAATAAATTAATAAGCAAACAAATTGAGAAAACATGGTAAAGGGTTCATAGAATTTAGCCTATAACCATCTACGATTAATTCCGCGTCGAATGGTTGTGGTTTCATGCTGATCGGTTCAGTAGTTTTCGAGTTTACCTCGGACAAAGAAAACAAACTTTGCTTATATACATATACAGTTATTTAGGAGTTCAACTACATCGCAACTACTAAACGTATCGGTACAGGACTAAGAATTTTTGATGCGAAATTTATCGTAGATGGTTCCAATTCTATCACCTTTTTTGAAGATATACTTCTTTTGGCGCATTAGGGAAAAATGATGAGAGTAAATTATTGTGATGCGCGCGCACTCCGTCACAAAAAACCGATACCCTGAAGTTAGCAACATTTTGTTTATTTGTGTTTTTTGTTTATTTCTCTGTATCCTTTTTTATATTGTAACTGTCATTTTTTCTAGAAACGTAAAATAAGGCGAAAGGTAAAATTTTTGAAAAGATTTTTATCTTGTTAAGCTAAAGAAGTATAACTAACGCGTGTGCATAACACACACACTTTTTTAAAATTAGAAGTATCTTTCATGTACAGTGAAGTGAACTACTTCAGCTAGCTATAACATTTACTTAGGTGAATAAAGTTTAGCTTATGCGAATTCAAAACATAATCTTCACTTTAACCTATTGTGAAATTCGGTTAAAGTTTTCAATAGCAAAATAACTTTTGTATCCCAATTATTGATTTACAGTATATTTTGATAAAATATACTTTACATATGTATTAGCAACATCGGATTCACGTCTTGGTTATGAATTATACAATATATTGCTTTCTATAGCCAGAGGCGTCAGATTTTTTCTGTTTAATGTAATTTGTTTAGATTAAAGATAGACAAAATAACTTTCACAACTTGAAAATGTTTTTGAATGACTTTCAAATATTTACTTACTTTTAATAATTACGTTAAAGTTTTACTTGAATGTAATTAGTCTGTTATATATACATAACATATTGAAGAGAAAACATTGACAGTATACTAACTAAAAATATATATAACACTATAAAATCTGAGCGTTCATCTTTATGAAAAAAACGTTTTATGCTGTTTAGACACAGTTAGTTTCCAAATTCAAGGCTCAACAGATACTGTACAAATAGACGTGCGAATTACATCACCTCAACGTTGCGTGAGTATACACTTCGTGAGAGAATTTGTTTATTTTTAATATTATTTATTTATTACTGCAGTAGCTCGGCATAATACATGCATTGGTGATACATACGCTAAAATTAAATAATAACTATGACCTAAAAGGACCAGATATCGTCAACCATCGTTATTGTAATGACAGTCTACTAAAATTATCCTTCAAATCTCGTTTAAAGGATCAAAATTATTTAATATTTTTACGAGACAGTAAAGATAATAATTGACAAACTCTTTCGTGCGTTTGATAGCTGGAAGCTTCCATCTATATGCGCTTTGGTAGACCAACCCACGTAGTAGACCAATGGAAAGAGAGTGTTCCAAAGAGAAACAAGAATACTTTATAAGTTAGTTGTATGTATAATTGATGAACGGACGGACGGCACAGTGGTTTAAGAGTTTACCTCGCCGCCGCTATTATGTTGTTTAAAGTTACGAATACCATACAAGACAATTATATGCATAATTCACAAGACTTGTGATTCTATCTTATAAAATCCGGTAGAGTGAAGATATTACTGGCTTCAGGATAAATGGGTTGGCTCACCCAGGATAGTTCCACCCGATCCACAGAAATATCGACCTGAAATAACAGTGCTTGCATTGTTGCGTTTCGTTCGGTTAGTGAGAGCGCTGAAGGCCCACCTCTCCTCACCTTCCTACTCTCCTCTTCCCTTCCTCACCTCCACCTCAACACAGACTGGCAACGCACTTGCGACTCCCTTGGTGTTGCACGTGTCTATGAAATTTGGTGATCACTTAACATCAGGTGACCCATCTGTTCGTTTGCCTCCTATGATATAAAAAAAAACCAGCAGAGGCAGAGTGTTTTTCCCCTAGTACGGGAGTTATTTTTATGAAAAAAAAAAGGGTTAATTTATATGCCTTAAAAATACTTTGTTTACGATGTTCTTTGATATAAATATTAGCAGTTTTATGATGATTAGAAACACATTAATCACCATTAAATATCCAGAGACTATATGTATATTTTTAGTGATATAAATAATTATTTATATTTACTACGATATAAGGATATTACCTCGGTGGGAATTTGCTTCTGCCTATTTGGTACCGCACAATCAGCGACCAAATTAGCCCCAAAATTAACTTCAGATTCCCGTTAACGATGTCAATATTACCTGCAACAAACAATGTTAAGAATATACACAGTCATCTCATTATAAAGTATTGTTTAACCCGCATATTATGCATAGTTAAGTCAACAACAAACCAATTAAATTAGACCTTTATTTGTGTTGCGTTCTCACGGTGCTTCCTTACCTCAAACTTATCTTTAGGATGAGTGTTTATAAATTTTGTTGTATTTTCATTACAATTTTCGACTAACTTTATTGATTTGGAATGCCGCAGCACTTACGACTTCCTTCTTGTGAAAATGGATTTATTACTTCATAAGAACTACGTATTTTGTCTATATTGTGGACTTACTTTTATTTGTCAATTATAATTTGATCATAAATATTAACTTCTATAATATTTCCAACGATATAAAGATGCCTTTTTTAAACTTGATTATTTCACAGATCCTATGGAAAAGTCCTATGGAAAAATGTAAGAATATGTATCCTACTAGCATCCTGAATATTTTAAGTGACTGGCAAGAAAAAATCTTGTCAACATCGATTCAGTCGTTTCGGAGAACCGAATAATTGTGCATATATATTTATTAATGGAAATGTACTTGCAATATAGACAGGTTATTATAATAATGTAATTAAAGAAGTCTTATATAGCAGACCCAGTACCGATTTACTCAAATATCCGTGAGATCCATTGTTTTCAAAGTGAATTAGAGTTTTCGTTTGTTGTTTTATGAGATTGAGTGATCGTCCAGAGGTCGAAATTCAATCATAATTCTATTTTTTTAATATTAATTCGAAGAAAAAACATTTTTTTTCTTCATTTTTTCTACTGAGTTCTTTAGTTATTTAGTGTAAAGCTCGTCAATAGCTACTAAACAAAGAAATAATTAATAAATTCGTATGACAAACAGAGGAAGGAGGTGTTTTTAACAATTTCCCCACTGTCGATTTATATATAGATAAATTATATCCAATTAGTACGTACCAATATTAACAAGCTTGACTCCGTCATCTTCAATAGCTTGTAAGGCTGTGGTCACATTTTCTAACTTGTGATGCTGATTGCTTGGGTTCGGGTTCCAGCCCTTAAGTCGTCGTCCTTGTAATGCTTCTACTAACGAGCACAACACCCTGCCATCGCGAAGATCTTCTACCAAATCCACAACCTTAGGTAGTATAGAAAATGTATAAATTGATTTTATTGCTGATATAGGATATTATCATGATTATTATGAATGTTTTATAATAGAGCTTAAATAAAAATATCTGGGTGACCGAGCCTAGCTCGGTTCTTTAAAAACATTTTTAAATTAAAATAAAATGTAAGGTTTGCTTCACAAAATTAGCATTTTTCTACAAAAAAAAAAAAAGATTTTTACAAAAAAAAAAAATCTATTTTGTTGTCACACGGATTCGAACTGGGGTTACATAGATTTTCGAAACAGCCTATTTCTATCTGAGCTATTTTTGTTCAGACAGCGACGGCAAAATTTACCTTTTCATTCTAGCTATATTTTTTCATTGCCTAAAAGCTCATTTAAAAAGTTTTCTGTGAATGAAATCTATAATAGCTAAATCGATTTATCGTCCCCGAAACTACCTACATACTAAGTTTTACGGAAATAGATGACGCCGTTTCCGAAATCCTGAATATATACAAATGTAAAAAAATACAAGAATTGATCATTTAAAGGTTAGATTATTAACTAAACTATTCACTTGTAAAATATTTCGAAATGTTCATCTAAATATTTATTACCTTTATATTCACAGGCTTTAGCGTCTCGTTAACCCAATTTCTGAAGGTGGTAGCTTGAATTTCCACCCAAAGATCTTCATGTCCTTTAATTGCCATACCCTTTGCAGCTGTCCCTTCAGGACTACGAGCAGCAAGCCCGGCTTGTGTGATCCGCCCTGCCGAGCCTTCAGCCGAATGGCCTTTGAGCCCTTGATGAGTAACTCTCACTCCTTCCATTTTGGTAAGCTCTTCAGTTATTTAAAAATAATTGAAATACTCCACTCATGTTCTTTGGCACGGCGCATCGTTGTCATCTATAAAAAAAAATGTTTAAACTAAGAATGACAAGCAGTTATTACTCTACATACAATCGAGATATGGTATCACTACCTAATAAACTGTGATTTACAACCTAGTCCATTGGGAACGATCTATTGCTATTGTAGAAAAGATAACTTTCACAGTATAGATTTGCGAATTCGACACAAAGTATAGAGACATTTATGTCTTACTAGACTTTACTCGCGGCTCCACGCGTTTTAAATTCGTCTAAGAATTTTTTATGCCTCAGGGACAGTACTGTTTTTGGATAAAAGATACCCTATCTCATTGTCTGTATCGCTGACTATGTGTATGCAGAGATTTATTACGATCCATCTAGTATTTAAGACGGTAACGCATAACAAAGAAACTAACTCACATTCCCATATAACATTAGCTAGAATATAAATAACTTTTCCAATCGTTTCTTCAATTTTCAATCGTTATTCTTCAACTTTATTTCTTTTGTGCCTTGTTACTTGATTTAGATATCTCACATATTTCAAGTTAAATTGCTAATGAACTGCCAATACGTTCCAGTATCTTAAAGAAATCTTATTTAAAAATGTAGGTACATTTATTGGAATTCAAACACGTATGAAATTAATTATCTTAGAGAGTTTTTGTAACATATTTATCTATAAAAATTTCTGCATGTAAAAAATACGTAACTTTTAATGACCGACAATAAAATTAATTGTGGGTTTTTAAAACATTAATACGAACAAGATTTAACCAAATCTATTGTTACTCGTATGATCATTTACTTGTGTGAACATCAGACACAGTATAAATGGTTTCTAATGTGTCTTCTCTCCATGATTGATGATGGTTTCCGTTACTCTTGAGTGATTTGTTGATCTTGTACTAAAGATACAATTTTTGTAAGCGTTATCCAATCTGGAAGCTATTATTAAGTATACTTCAACTCAAAAATTTTTAACTGTGTGGTATATTATTTTTTTTTCCATTTTCAGATCAATTTTCAATTTAACAAAAAAGTATTAGATTCTGGTTAAGTATAAGGGCAATTAATATGTATCTAAATAAGAATACTTAAAGACATAAGATGTTAAAAAAAACATTAATCCTTCTTCTTGGTATTTGAAAGGTTTATAAATACCAAAAAGATTTGAATAGCCTCAAGTTATTTTGCTTACATTTTACTTTACAAAACATGAGATTAAGAGATCGGTAAGGCACTAGTGCTCATCTCTTCTTTATCTGCTGCATGAATTAAAAAAATCACTAACTAACACTTAATTGTTTAAATCAGTCAGTAATAGTGTTGTGTTACTCTGTGTGGTGGTGGGATTTTTAATATGGGCAATATGGGTCCAACCAATTATCAATTTCTTCATCTTCGTATTCAGCATCTTTGTGTATTCTGATACCGTATCTACAATCTACTTTTACAATATTCAATATATAGACAGCAATAACGGCCTATGTATATGTGCAATAAACTGTTATTTGATATTAGATAGTTTGTTGTTTTGTGCATATACATGCGTAGCTAGGGGTGTGGGGATATTGTGGGGCAATGACCTGCCTTGATATCATAATGCCCTACTTAAAAGATACCTAAAATTAAGAAAAAATATTATAATTAAATTGTTTGTTCACAGTTTGAGATAAAAAAATTGTAGTGATAGGTATTTAAACATGTCGTGTTCACCTTTAGTAGAGTTCGTGTCCCTTTATGTTCACTGAACTCAGTTTTGTGGACCTAAAATAAATAAATTAATTAAACTTTTCCGAACATACCACAGTTTGTGACATTCATTTCATATTAAATAATTCTTTGTTCTGTATATACGTCGAGGACAGATCAATTATGAAAATTTAACTTCAGCCCTACCTGTAACCAATGCTGGTCTACCTCAAATTCGACTCTAGCTACAGCCCTGTGTGCATAGTGTTTTAATTAAAGAATATTACATAATAATAAAACTGTTAATAATGTTTTTAAAAATCAAAACAAAAGAGGAAATTATCCAAGGTATTATACAAGGCATAAATAACAGTACACTGCTTTGTTGTCATATCGTAGTTAAATTAAATAACAGATAATTTACAGCAGAATAATTCGATTCTCAATAATTTCAAACTGCGTAGAAATGATGAATTATATTGATTGTCCCAATAATGAAAATCTCGAGTTATTTTTTTATATCATAGGAGGCATACGAACAGGTGGGTCACCTAATTTTAAGTGATCACCACCGTCCATAGACATTTGTAACACCAGAGGAGTCGGAAGTGCGTTGCCAGCCTATGTTGGGGGATGGGGGGAGGAAGGGAAGAGCAGAGGGGGAAGGTGAGGAGAGGTGGGCTTCCGGCGTTCTCACAGACCGTACGAAACGCAACAATGCAAGCACTGTTACTTCACGTCGGTTTTCTGTGAGAGGGTGGTACTACCCCGAACGAGCCGACCCATTTATAAAGCCAGTAATAGCTTCGGCGTGGCTCTACCACCCACCTATTTGACTAGATATCGCTATCATTTTGCAATTAAAAGCTAAGACAGATCATTTCCATTCTCACTATTTTCGGTAATAAAATTTCAGCCTAACAATAATTCTTTTCCCGGTCATGTAATAAAAATGGTAGTCATCCAAAAACATAAAGGGCAACACTAAACGATCAATCACGTCGTTTAAATTTAACGCGACATTAGGCACGCGTGATTACGGATTATCACGGTTCCCCTGTTGGAAATGACGAAGAACCAGGACTGCTTTATAAAATTGGCTAACTATATCTATAAGTATGTTTTATGAACATCAGCAACATTAAAATTAACTGCACCGATAACTTTTTTGACAAGCAGGAGACAGAGTAGTTATAATTTTACCATTTGTATTTAGCATTGTTTTTTATCCGACTTCAAAAAAGGAGGTTCTCAATTCGTCTGTATTTTTTTAAATGTTTGTTACCTCATAACTTTGGACTAGGTGAACCGATTCTGATGATTCCTTTTTTATTTAAAAGCTGGTGCTTCCCATGTGGTCGCATTTTTCTCATTTCATTTTTTCGTTTGGTCCAGTTCGGACAACGGGATCCAGTGCAAAACCGTATAAGTGTTAAATTTGCATAAAGTATATACACGACAAATAGATAAATAACTGAATATCCCGCCAACCGATTTCGATGATTCATTTTTTATTAGAAAAGATGTACTTCAAGGTTAGTTCGATGAGAGATTGGTGAAATTCTGATTATGGGATCCATGACAAAGTAACACAACTTTCAAGAATCAAACCTACTCCTTTCTTAAGGGCCAGCAACGCATCTGTGATTCCTCTCGTGTCGCAGGTTACCATGGGTGGCGATGATCACTTACCATCAGGTGACCCGCATGTTTTAGTAAAATATATTTATGCACACTAAAAATGGAAAAATAAAGTAAATTAAAAAAAAATATTTACCGCCTACAATACATCTCTGGGTAGCACACATATTCATATGTTTTATTTAATTTGGTTAATTTGATAAACTATTTATTTTCCGCTTTTTAATTCCTTATTTTTAAGCCTTTGATTAAAATTGAAGTTGGTTTACTCTTTTTTTTTTTGAAAATTTACTTTATGTTTCTATATACTTCTTTATTATTATTGAAGTTATACTTGTTTTGGCGCGTTAGGGAAATATGGTGAGAGTAAATTTTACGATGCGCGCGCATATCGTCACGAAAAACCGACACCCTGAAGTTATTACGATGCGCGCGCGCACTGTCACGTAAAACAGACACACTGAAATTAGCTATAATCAACATTTTGTTTCTCTGTATTTGTTGTTTGTATTAAAACTTTCAATGTATTAAATACCTTTTTTCTATTGTTAGTGTCGTTTTTTCGACCAACGTAGAACAAGGCGAACGATAAAATTTTTGAAAAGATTTTTATCTTCTTACGCCAAAGAAGTATAACTTCTAACGCGTGTACATAATTACATACACACTTTTTTATCACTAATATTTATTCATGTAATTAGTATTTAGTTATTAGTAATTATAATATATGCGTAGATTTATGTTCTGTATGAATTGACTTTATCTATTTAGTACGTTATTTATGTATTTATATTTTAGCGTTATGTAAGTGGTAGAGCCACGTTGGAGCTATTATTGGTTTCAGCATGAATGGGTCGGCTCACCCGGGGTACTATCACCCAACCCATAGAAAACTGACATGAAATAACAGTGCTTCCATTGTAGCGTTTCGTTCAGTCAGTGAGAGCGCCGGAGGACCACCTCCTCTCACTTCGCCCCTCCCTCCTTTCCTCCCCCTTAACACTTCCCCCAAACACAGGCTGGCAACGCACTTGCGACTCCCCTGGAATTGCAAGTGTCTATGGAGGACGGTGATCACTTAACATCATGTGACCCGTCTGTTCGTTTGCCTCCAATGATATAAAAAATTCAATTTTTATTACAACTATGACATTTATTTTATACATTTTTTAAATATCTTTATTACTTGCAATATTATTTATTGTTCTCCACAATACCGCTAGTTCACTGAATGAAAATGCCTTGTGGAATTAAACTAGCCAATGTAGAAACTAAAAAGTGTAATTGAGTTTTCATTTATAAATGATTTTTCCTCCTTTCTTAACCACATGGGTATAAGCTTAACTTACAATTATGCTTGAATTATAAAGTTTTAAGACTGAATACAATAAAGTTACAATTAATAAGACAATATGCTGTTGAATACATAATAAATCGATTTATATATTTATATATCTGTGTATATAAAGACATAAAGTCTGTTTATCTTAGAAGGTAATCTCTGGATCTGTTGTTACGATTCGGTATAAAATAATTCTACTAATAGAACTGGCAATCTTTTTTTATAAATGTTCATATTATAGTTAATAAACACGAAGTCATGGGAATTGTTAGTTATGTGTACTTATGTCTTGACACACACATAATAATAACTAACGTTGTCCAGCCTTGATAATAAAAATACCTAGAAAAATTATATACCTAAACGTTCTTCGTGAATCACCCTATCTACTAGTGAAAACCGCATGAAGATCCGTTATATAGTTTTTGAGTTTATTGCGAACAGACAGACAGAGAGACGCAGTAGACCTTCCTCAGGAATCAATTAATCAACTGGTGCAAACCACATAAAAACCGTTCAATAGTTATGAGTTTACAGTGAACAGACTGACAGACGTGGCAGATGACTTTGTTTGTGTACTATGTAATAATAATTAAATCTTTGAGCACCATTTTCTCTTGAACAATTTTATCATGTTACATGAAAAAATATTTGTCAAAAACTACTGTTAATTCTATCCTAGTCAGATTCTTAAAACTCGATCAATTAATACAATTTAACTAACTAAGATATATTGAAAAATATTATTCTCAACTATCGATGTTGCAAATTTATTTACCGGGTTTTTTCATTTAATTCATTATTTTGTTTAACCGAGTAGTGTTCCTAAAAGAATAATTGATTATGTTTGACCACACAACTTGTTTATATTATCCTGTACGTAAATTTACCCTCCCTCGCTATAATACCATACATTAAAATCGTTAAAACCATTTTGCTTTATCTATGAGTGTACTACTTTAGATTATCTGCTGAAACTTTTTGGATCGTATAAACTGTGGTATATTTCTACATAGATTATCTAACAACAGAGAGCAACGTATAAATACAAGATTAAAATCTGAGAAATATTGTGCCGTAGGGATATTGCAGCCCAAGCATTATTTAAATTTATACCAAGAATATAAATTTGTCCGAATTAAATTCCAGAACAACGGCAGTAAGAAACACAATAAATGAGAATATGATTTGGGAGCCCCACATGCATTTTTCAAATTAATTAATTCAAAATTCATATTGTGTAGAAGCTTTTATTTAGTTTACAATATACCTTAATTTGTTTGAAAAGACTCACACACAGACAAGCTGTATTAAAACGAGTTCTTCTAGACCCATTTACATGTTTATACATTTTACATGATCCTAATTCTAATTATAATACACGAAAATGACATTAAAACAACGTGATGAATATCCAAATGGCCATCATCACATTCAAAAACAATCCGATAAAGCTTTTCAGCGTATTTGTATGAAGGCTTTCTTTAAAAAGTAGTTGTTAAATATTAATTGATTTTATATTATACTAGCCTCTGCCCGCGACTTCGTTCGCGTGGAATAGTTTCTTTGGGCTAACGCGCAGCGGAAGCTCCCACAAGGGAAAAAAATGATTTGATGCATTCTTCATTGGTGCTCCGCTATTATTGATCTTAGCGTGATGATAACTATAACCTTCCTCGATAAATGAGCTATATGACAATTACAGAATTTTTCAAATCGGACCAGTAGTTCCTCAGATTACCCCCTAAAACGTCACAAATTAACAAAAAATACCTATTTATAATATTAGTATAGACTAGCTGCACCCGCGGCTCCGCACGCTTTTTTTAATTGTATTAAAGAATTATAAACTTGTGAGACTATGTGCAATTATAGAAATGCTCTTTAAAAACAATTCTATAATAATTCTAGTGAGGTTTACCATCAGCAACATATTTGGGATTTTAACCCACCATATAAGAATCTTCGTGCTTACTTACACTGTGTAAGGAACTAATGAGATAATAACTTAAAATATTATCATAAAGATTTACATTTACATTACTTTGTCATTATAATTACGATTTTGTGTCTATACAAAAAATAAACGCTTGTCTATTCTGCAAGAAATTGTATTATGAACCTCTTTACGTAATACGCTTATGGTCTAAAATCTTATTAGGAAGACCTCTTCTATCTTCAAAGTTACTAATAATTATAATATCGAATTATAAACAATGAGTTGAAATCTTGCAAAATTTCATACAGACAAAGTCGCGGGTAATAGCTAGTCTAAAATAAAATAACCTTAATGACTATTTATAAGGTAAGGTGAAAGTCCTCGGCAAATCGGTCTAACCTTTTGGGGAAAGTACTGTCAGCAAAGCCACGGTTAACAGCTAGTATAAACTAAAATTGCCTGAATTACTTTTTATAAGGTCAGCTATCTGCCAGTGAAAGTCTCGTGAAGATTGGTCTAACCATTTTGGAAATAGTCTTACGGGCGAAGCCACGGTTACCAGCTAGTATAAATTAAAATTGCTTCAATTACTTTCTATAAGGCCCAGCTATCTGCAAATGAAAGTTTCGCTAAGAATAATCTAACTGTGTTAGAAATAGCATTGCGGACAAAGCCACGGTTAAAACTTAGTCTAATTTAAAGTAGCCTATGTCACCCGCTGTAATTTTAGCTATCTGCCAGTGAAATTTCAGTCAAAATTGGTTCAGCCGTTTCGAAGATTACCCGGAACAAACAGACAGACCGACAAAACTTTTAAAAATTGCATTTTTGTTATCAGAAGCGTGTATACTTTCGTACTTAATCAGTGAATTTTTTTTATTTTGCTGTTACATACAGACACTTCATTTTTATTATATGTATAGATGAACAGCAGTTTATCATAACAATGTCAATGTGAAAATTTTGTAATATTATTTTTGTACCATCTTAACAAATATTACAAATGTAAATGTGAGTTTGTTTGTTTGTTACGCTTTCACATCTTATATCTTCATTCGATCAGCATGACATATTGCATATAGATTGTAGGGGGTACAGAAAACTAAGAGAATGGGGCGGAGGGCCCATCTCCTAATTCCATAGGTCTAGCGGATGAGGGGAGGCAGCTGGTCAGTACCCAGTCTGTCTCCTTATAAGGTAGGAGGCTGGTGGTCACCTTCCACCGGGCGGACCGTTGTGGCGGCTATCCAAGGTGATTAGCAAACAACGATCCTTTGCTTGCCCAAAAAATGGTCTGTCGGTACACCATGGGGTTTTAGTCTATGCGAATTGAACACAACTCACCTTCTCTCCCGGGAAGGTGGGAATCCATAAAGGATTTTCCCACGTTAATAGAAAAAAGATACAGAAAAGGAAATAAAAAACCTTTATTCCAAAAAAAAAAAGAAAACTATTCCCGAGGTATAGGCCAATTTTAACTTTAACGGAATTGACGTCCTAAGCAAAAACTGCATAATTATAGAAATTGATTATTGTTGTTCTAACAGGCTATACAATTATCCATAAATCTTTTCTTCCAAACTGAAACTAATATCCATCTATCTATATCTAATACTTTTAAACGAGCACTTCTTGTATATTTTTATATTTGTGTATATATTAAGGATCTCGGAAACGGCGTCATCTATTTCCGTGAAAATTTGTATGTATGTAGTTTCGGACAGGATAAATCGATCTAGCTAGATTTTATTCATAGAAAACTTTTTAAACTGAGTTATCAGCCAATGAAAAAATATAGCTAGAATATAAAGGTAAATTTCGCAAGCCGCTGTCAAAACAGAAATAGCGCAGATGGAAATCGGTTGCTTCGAAAATTCGTATACCCAGTTCGAATCCGAGTGACAACAGAAGATATATATATATATTGTAAAAAACGTTAATTTTATAAGGCAAACCTAACAGTTTATTTTAATTTACAAATGTTTTTTAAAGAACTGAGCTAGGCTCGGTCGCTCAGGTACTTAGCACTTAATAATAATATTTATATCTTATTTACTCTTATATTATAAAGGTCAAGAGATTGTTATTATGTTAGCTTGAACGTCTTAACATTTGGAATTATCAGACCAAAATGAAAAAAAAATGTGAAATATATAATCCCTTTACTATAAGCTAACAAAGATCACACTACGACTCGTTAGAGTGAACCAATTACCACACAAAATATAGGTTACAAAGTACGCTAACCGAAAACATATTGCGGATGGGCCGTATGTCTTAGCGCGGGGTATTGGAGGGGGAATAATAAAATCCGAGTGAAGCCGTTAATAAATGTTAGATAACGAATGAATACTGATAGTAAATTTGTACAATAATATACACTTAAGGTAATCAGTATAAGTGTTAAACTAAAGTCACTCTCGGGAGCGCCTACACCTTGAATAAACCCGTACGGTGTTATTACAAAAAAGTTAAATACGTATTAAATAGTTGCTTTAAAAAGGTTTCGTACTAAATGCACCGCCCTCGCCCGGGCCAAGTTCGCGTTATACTTTTTCGCAAGTCTAACCTATCCTAACGAAATCGAGACAAACCAAAGAGCAAGATAGTGAACATTCAGCGAGTGCCGTGCATTTAAAACGATACTTTTAAAATCAAGTATTCTTTAGTAACTTTTATTATTAGTAGTTTAGTATTATTAGTATTTTTTTTGTAATAACACCGACCATGTTTAAAATAGTATGGTATGAGAGAATTGAAAACATTATAGGACAAGAAATATTTATTACCTATTGCAATAAAACTTTAGCATTCATGTAACATACAGGTTCTCATAGAATACTATAATTTGCATATATTACGTAAGGTACCTCGTAATTGTGTATATTTAGCGTAATAGCTCAATAAAAACAATTGAAAATTAATACACATTTTACGTAATACCATTGTTCTATAAATGTCTGTTGTCTTGATTGTTCAAGAAATATTTATTTTATAAAATATATATATTTACTAAAAGTCATATAGCAAAACAAAACATAAAGCAAACTGTGAACGTCTTTGTCAAATTTTATGATAATATTATATCATACAAAGTTCACAAGTTTACACAACATCGACGTTCAAGACACCAAGAGAATTAACTTAATAGTTGAAACTTTTGCAATAAATATATCAGTATTGCTCCACGAACAATACCCATAAATGAAAATTATGCTTACCCACACCGCAAATCTGAAGGCCGACAAAAGAGTACAATAAGTGTTCGAACGTTATGTACGACGCGTGGGTCTAGCACGTTTAAATTGGACCATATATGTGGTGGCAATTGTACATATATGTTATAGTTATGTATTGTTTCATATCTATAATCGTTTATTTATAACTAGTAATTTCTTCGTGCGTCTTCTATGCAGAAATTACACTCTTTATTTTATATACATACTAGCTTCTGCCCGCGACTTCGTCCGCGTGGAATAGTTTGTTTTGGCTAACGCTAATATGTAGCGGAAGCTTTCAAAAGGAAAATAAACCCCGATTAAAAAGAAACTTTATTGGTGCTCTGCTCGTATTGGTCTTAGCTGATAAGTCTTCCACGATAAACTATGTAACACTGAAAGAATTTTTCAAATCAGACCAGTGGTACTTGTGATTAGCGCCTTCAACCAAACAAACAAACCCTCCAGCTTTATATAATAGATATGCATACATAATATAAAATAAAAACTAATCATCAGTAGTAAAAATGATATATATTTGTTAATAATATAATGATGTATAGATAGATATATTTGTTGAGGTTTCGCATTCGCTTCTAAGCTAGGATTACCAATCGTCCTGTTTTCCTAGGACTTATCCTGTTCCAGGGTGTCCTATATAGTTAGGTAAGATTCTCCAGTATATTCATTATGCACATTAGAGTGAATAAAAAAAACGTCTATTTTTTTCTTAAATTTATCGAAAATATTGCTGGAAACGATAAAAAAAATCCTGTGAAAGCCACGGCCCTTAATATTAATATTAAGATGCCCCGCTTGGTAAATTTCAATTTCCCGTATGATTAACATGGGAAAGCTTGTTTTTTTTTTTTGTTTAGAATTTTATAACTCTTTAATGGTTCATCAAAAAGGCTAGACCAAATCATTGTCTTGTATAAAATTGAACGCTTTCCAAATAAATTATCTTATATTCTGTTTAAAAACCGACGCGTTTCGAAGTTATACAACTTTAAAATGTAACTTATAATGTTTTCTCATTTCTTTACAATTCTTTGATAAAACTATCGTTTATCAAAAAATTTGGCAAAATTTTTCTTTTTTTTTTTTTTGTATACTACATTTGTTTTGGTTTCACAGATCCTTTTATTTAACTGTCAAATTTCTAATACTAGGTACCGTATCTATGAACGAAAGAAATATAGGCATACTATACCTACGTAGGTAGGTAGGTAGGTATGTATGTACATATAAGTATACTTCACGTACATATTATTATTTAGGTACAGAATACTGTGGTCCGGTGAAGCTGTTAAGACCTTGCTGGGTCAATAGCGTAGACATTTCAAAAAAAAAAGTACAGAATTTTATTACCACAAGTGGAATTTAACAGATCATGCAAATGTAAGCAGTATCTGCTTTGAGTGCAAAGAAAAAATATTACACTGTATAAAGCCAGACAAACTGGTTTCAACAGTGGGAAAATTAACGCAATGTATTTAATATACATATATGTTATCTGACCGCGTTAGGTATATGACCACACAGGTTAGTGTCGTAAAGAATATGCTAATTCAACAGACAAGTGTATGAGTTCGGAAACATCAAAGAATAATTGATTACGGTACGATTTTTTTGCGTTTTTGTGTATAGTTTTGTTCTTTGGGATACAACAATAAACAAAAGTATGATTGCTTCAACTAATCCCTTAAATTAATTCGGGGTGTTATTACAAAAAAATAAACACGTATTGAATACTTGCTTTAAAAAGATTACGTTTTAAATGAACCGCGCTCGCTGCATGTTCACCATCTTGCTCTTTTGTCTTGCTTTCGTTAGGTTAGGTTAGACTTGCGAAAAGGGATAACGCGAATTTGTCTCGGAAGAGCGCGGTACATTTAGTACGAAACCTTTTTAAAGCAAGTATTTAATACGTATTTAATCTTTTTGTAATAGCACCGATAATGTTTCCTTATTTCGGTATATGTATATCTGATGAAATTGTATTATTTGTGCGGAAGTTCAAAATACAAGACAACAAAATGTGTTATAAACCAACTAGCTTTTGGGTGCAGTTTCATTCGTATTAATGTAGATATAACATATTTCTTGAGAATGGTAATTTTGTTCTGAATAATATAGGACTTCTGCCTTTCTTTTTTAAACCCCTACCTGTATGCAAAATATCATAATGGTTGATTGAGCAGTTGTAGTCAAGGCTTGAAAGCTTGTTTGTTAACAAATAAATAACCAAACAAACTCACATTGACGTTTGTAATACGAGTAAAGATAGTTAGGACTGGTCAGCGTTACTGCAAGCAACTTACTATGCGTAAATTATGTTGGGTCAGCAACGTGCACTTTATACCTCCAGTGTTGCAAGCGGCCCGTACGCTTGTTCAACACCACCATGGTATAAAAAAATATAAATATTAATTATATGAGGTCTTATTATTGAAAATTCTTATTAGTGATAATACTTTTAGAATCGGAGATTACTTCCTCCAAACCAAGAAACATATATAAGTAAATAGTAGTAAAGTAGTGGTAGAGCCACGCTGAAGATATTATTGGTTTCAGCATGAATGGGTCGGCTCGTCCGGGGTAGCACCACCCTCTCACAGAAAACCGACGTGAAGTGACATAACAGTGCTTGCATTCTTGCGTTTCGTTCGGTCAGTGAGAGCGCCGGAGATCCATCTCCTCTCCCCTCCCTCTCTTCTCCCTTTCTCTCCATTTCCCCAAACACAGGTTGGCAATGCACTTGCGACTCCTCTGGGGTTGCTAGTGTCTATGGACGGCGGTGATCGCTTAACAACAGGTAACCCGCATGTTCGTTTGCCTCCTATATGGTATAAAAAAAGTAAATAGAAGTGTTTGTTTGTAATATCAAAATAGTTTTTTTACTAAATGAATATGCAAGTATAGACAATACATACAACAATGAAAAAACTATTTTTTAATGTCCTGTCTATCTGTTTGTTCCAACTAATCTCCGTCACGCTTAGACTGATTTTCGTACGACTTTCACTGGCACTTAGCTGATGACATAATAAGTAGTTTAGGTTACTTTTATTTTTAAGAAAAAATTACCATGCAAATATAACTCTTTATAGAGATCCAAACGCAGACAAATACGTAGGTGGCTGCTAGTTTATAAGTAAATGTTATTATAATAGCAATCTTGATACAATTTCTACAACAAAATGTTAAAAGGTACTGCTATTGCTAGGGCTTGAGATGTTCTAATTTATTTCTTATGCCCATGCATTGCATTTATGATTGACCGCAGTTAAAACTGCATAGTGCATACCAATTTAAGATTAGAGATAATTAATTATATAATAAATATATTTTACATATTTATTTAAATGTTCATTTTATAACTTATCTGATAATTTTTCAGTAAAATGCTATAGAATGTGAAAAATCCTTTGATCATGAAATACGACTATCTTATTTTATAGAAGTAGAGATATAAGTATAAGTTACTTCATAGTCCTTTGAGATGTTGAGTTTATATTTCTCACATCAGATAAAAGCACTTGGTGGGATCAACTCAGTCTAAAATAGTATATTTTATGTTTTTATCTTTTAGATATTTTAATAATAAATTATATAAGTGTTAATTATTATTTATCCACTTTTGACAAATCATCTCCTATATATATATCCTATATATATATATATATTATGTATATGTATAACGTGAGAAAGAAAATCTAACGTTATTTAACTTACTTTTCAATTTTCGTGAAAAAAATTGTTACAGGAGTCTAGAAATAAGTGAAGTACGTTTTAATTAATTTCAAAATTGTATGTCTGTCTGTTTGTAGGAACACGTATCATTGCTAAAGTACTGAGTTAACAGCAAAACCTCAAGAAAATCAAAAAGCTTATCTTCAAGTAATATTAAGTCTTTTTTCATTAAAATCGGTTCAGTATATTGAAAATTTGTATTGTAATTTTAATGACAACACGACTTAAATACGAGAGAAAGTAGATAACTAGACTTAAGTAGTCCGGTGAAGCTTTTAACCTTGTTAGGCCAATAACGTAGTTAGTTTAAAAAAACTAGACAATACATTCAGATGCCTATGAAGTAATAATAGTCACTGTTTGTAAATCAGGTTAAACACGGACGAAGTCGCGGGCACAGCCAGTATTTTTATAAAATTGGTTAGTGCTTTATCTGGTAGAAGCGCAGCGCTGCAGTTTTATTCATTCTCATGTAATTTTTTTTTCGATCTTACTACGCTATTGGCCCAGCAAGGTCTTAACAGCTTCACCGGACTATTCTCATGTACAATTTTGTATCACTGTCAACACAATTAAGTTTTTTTT
>JACEII010000013.1:1736370-1753379 GCA_014332785.1 Antheraea mylitta | reverse complement strand
AATTTTAAATTAAACATTACGCAAGCAACATACGAGTACGAAAGAATGTTTGATTAATTCTAATTTCATTATTTATTATCACATTTCATTAACACAGAGCGTCGGCACAAACAGGACAAGTCTGTGGGTTGTTTGTTATTGAGTGCCGATGGTACCGCCACCTACGAATCGTCGATTTGAATCGATTTATGGCGCTATAATACTGCGTGTGATCTTAACAGCGAATCTCATTAATTATGGACTAGGATATTATACATATAAATAATTGCATAGTAATTTATTGACTGATTAATTTGATTTACATAAATCTATCTCATTATTCAATAGACTTTGTTTATCTATTATCATTTTTTTAAATTTAGTTATTTCATTTGTTTCTAGGTATATAGTCAATATTCATTTGTTATATACTAATAATATCGTAGTCCGGTGAAGCTGTTAAGACCTTGCTGGGTCAATAGAGTAGTCATTTCGAAAAAAAAAAACTAATAATATAGCCTTTTATTTCCCAAAATTTTAATATCACGTAATTCAGTGTGTCTAATGTGGCAAAGGCCTTTTTTTTAACTTGAGGAAATCTCTTATGGATACACCACCCTCTCGGGGGAGAGGGTGGGTTATGTCCGAGTCCCACGGACTAAAACCCCACGGTGCACCAACTGACCGTAATTGAATGTGGCAAAGGTCTCTCCAACTCTTTCTATTGTTTTCTGTCTGCCGCCACTCTTATCCAAAGAGGTCCTAAGGTCATTTTAAAATCATCTTCCCATCTTTTTGATTGGCGACCTCTACTTTTAGAGCCATCCCTTGGATACGAAGTCTTTACTTGTTTGCTTTTTTCTGTGTTGCATCGGAGCATATGTCCAGTTCACCTGCATTTTAGTTGGTCGATGCGTGTCCTGACAAGATATCTGTTAGTTTCGTTCTGTGCCTGATGGAAATCTTATACTTCTAATTTAATCCATTTGTTTTAGACCTAACGTGCTCCTTTCCATACCTCTCTGACATTTGTTATTCTGTCCCTATGGCGTTTCATTTGTTATATTACTATTTTACTAAAAAGTAGTTTATTAATTTATTAAAAACATAACGTAAATCTATAAAAAATAACATATACATAATTTTCATACACACTTCTTGGTAGTAGTATTGAAACGTAGTTAGAAAGAATCATAGGGTGTCCTTTATTTAACAATTTGACTTGGGTGTCGTTAGTTTTAGCCTAAAAACGTTTAAGAAAAGATTTATTTTTTCCGATGGCGTTTTACCGTGCTTAAAGGACGTTACTATTCCCATTAATCTAACATAGAGTTTATTTCACTTATTAGAAATTATTTTTTTATCTTGATTGTTTCATTGATTAACTTACCATCTACTATTAGGATAAAGAAATTTTGATACGGGCATCAAAAATAGAAATTTAAAATTTAATTTAATTTAACAAAATATACAAATATTTTGTTTAGGTCAAAATGTATTTTAACCATTTTACAGTAACAGTAAAAATTGATTTATCAAATTAAAAATAAATAGTATCGACAATTAAGCACAGTTCATCAGCATCAGATTTTTTCCCTATATATTTTAGACTCTGGGGTGTAAGGGGTGTCGAGTAACATCTTAAGACTTGAGACACCCAAGCCAACCTCACCTGCACGTGGTGCACCCTGCTGATCAACGAACGAGGCAATGGCGATAGCGGGGTGGTAGGGTTATACAGCCCGGCTAGGTCGCAACCACCATGTAGGGGAGAGTAGAGTAATTGAGAACGGTGGGTAATTGGGAACAGTTAGACAAATAGTAAATCTCCCCGGACTACACTGTCGCGAACCTATTCTACGGCTGAATGCAGAGCCATTGATTGCGTATGCGAAAGTGGGATTGAAAGGACGCACTAGTTTTGTCACGGTAAATCGAATAATTATTTTTGTATTTTTGATATAATTTTTGTCATCAGTTATAACATATGTAAGTATCATATTTTTGAGTTCAAAGGTATTGTGTTTTTGCTCATGTCATACACACAGTATCTGTTTTCAAATGCAGCATAGATTGAAGGTAATAAAAATACTTTTGAGAGTGGCGGCAGTTTTTTATGTATATTGACTGATTCGGGTAATTGGGAACGGCAATAGGTGATTAATTTGAAACGTTCCCAATTACCCCTTACCTTCCTAATTACCCATAGTACTGCTGGTTGATTGTGTAAAAATATTTAAACTTTACAAATTATTTCAGATGCCTCGTAATTACGTAAGAAAGATCGATCAAACGTCTTTCTTAATTACCTCATACCATTTCCATTTCCGCTACGGGATGATCTCATTTACCCCATAGGGTATCGGGTAAACAGGAACGGCAATGTTTTTTGTTTTAGTTTATATTTTTATTAAAACGTAAATTTAAAATAACGTTTTATGACTACTAAGTACCTAGATAACTAAAGTTCATGTAGCAATAAAATTTGATTTAGTTTATAATTTTTTTCTATTATTTATTAGCGTTTGAAGTTAAGTGTTCCCAATTCCCTCACTCTCCCTTATATGGCGAAAAAGCCCGTCATAGTGACTCGCTTTTGCGCGTCGCGTTTCGGGATCAGCCTGTGCATATCCAGTACCGGGTGACTTTCGTCATTATGGCCGGCATGACAGTGGCGACCGACGATGGATGATCGGTCTCGCGGTGGTCGCCACTGTTCTTGGATTGTACTATGCTTACCATCAGGCATAGTGCAGTCACTTTGTCGTGCTTCAATAAAAAAAAGAGACTATAAACAAACGATTTGATCGATACCCAAGTAAAAAAGGTAACTTGGTAAATAACGGACACTCTCATATATATGTTTTTTCGAATGGATTATACTATTGGTCTTGCAAGGCTTTACAGCTTCACCGGACTATGATACTACATTATTTTTAGCAACCAATCGTTTAGATTATTACTGCTATTGTGGTGTAGTTAATAATATTACAAGCGTCGTGTTATTACAATTAATATCACACGAGATAGACTTTGTTCTAAATCTATACTAATATTATAAAGAGGTAAAGTTTGTGAATTTATGACTTGTGATATTGTAATCTAATATTTGAAAAATTATTTCAGCGTTAAATAGCTAATTTAGCGAGGAAGGTTATACGCTATATATCATCATGTTAAGATCAATAGGAGCGGATTGCCAATAAATAATGTCTTAAAATCGGTTTTTTTTCTTTTTGAGAGCTTTCGCTGCGTGTTAACATTAGCCCGAAGTAACTATTCCATGTGGACGAAGTCATTTAATATATCTTATCAGCTCAATAATAGAGCGTAATTAATACCACTGCTTCACGATTCCCCTCATATTTATAGTATATTGTATAGTAGGATTTACATACCTTAAATAATAATTACTATTATTTTTCAGTACAAATAATAAGCAATATTTCGATGACGCTTCTTCATCTCATAACTATTTAAATCTTCTTTGAGATCATATTATGAAAAACTATATAATTTACAAGATAAGCCGGTGTCCCTTTGGTCAATGAGCATAAGACTTCGTTACATAATAAAATAGTTTTCTGAAATGGCCACCACACCTTCAAAGAAATGTAGGAAATCTTTTAGTGATTTAGTTCGGCATGATATAACGACCCTTTTCGACTCAACTATGTCCAGTAATTACGAATTCTTTATCGTGGTATTATGTAACAGGCTAACATTACGAGGACAAGTCAATGGAAACTCTTTCCTCGATAGTCGCCGTAGTCTTTATTCGACTGAGTAAAAGGATTTTTTTTCGAATGTATGTCTAATTTTTTATTACAGGTTGGTGCCTAAACAGCTTGATATATTTAAAATAGGAAATGTAGTTCTTCTTCTTCTTGTTTTCGACTCCGCAAAGCACTAGCCAATGTCAATGTTCTGTTTCACTAGACGTTATAGTACAATAATAATATATTACAAGTGTCGTGTAAAATGTATTTTTCTACGCATTTTACAGTAACAGTAAAAATAGATTTATCAAATTAAAAAAAAAGAATTAAATAGTATCAACATTTACATCAGACTTTTTCCTATATATTTTAAGACTATAAACTAACGACTTGAACGATACCCAAATTAAAAAAGCCAACTTGGTAAATAACGGACATTCTAATATACATTTGTTTTTCGAACTGACTACGATATTGGTCTTGCAAGGCCTTTACAGCTTCACCGGACTACACTACTACATTTTTTTTAACTTTAATTTTGGCAATCAATCTTTCAGATTATTACTGCCATAGTCGTGTAATTAATAATATTACAAGCGTCGTGTGATTATTTCAATATTCTAACTAGATGGTGGATCCCTTGTTAGAACCTTCCAGGGAGTTTTTGGGGCAACTCAGAATTTCATGTTCCGTGGTATTATTTTCCATTCACTTCACTTATGCACAATAAACTAACTATATTACGTAAAAAACCACCAAATTTACAAAATGTAGAGTCAAATAACACAAGATTATGAATATAATATAAAATCCACTACATGACAGCCTAAGGTCCCGCCAAAAACTCTCGGAAATGTAGTTAGATACGTTTTAAATTTAGAATTGGTTATATAATATTTAATTTTGACGTCTGTGAATCAAAAAAGAGTACGGAGAGAAATAAGTTTGGCTATGTCCAACAATAAAAAAAATTTTTTACAGTCGTCTTTTGTTTTTTCCTCATTAAAAATTAATTATGTATGTTGCATTGTAGTATCCTAAACATTAAGTATTTCTCATACGTTAATAACACTAAACTGCCATTTGTTAATATAATATTTGTAACATGAGTCTGTATGCATAATGAACGAGTAGTAGGAAGTCGTTTTTCGTTCCGGTATCGTGGTGCTAATGCGTGCGCGATGCACAACGTGACTAATCTACTCTTGTCACGGGAAAACATGTTTTTACTACTTACATGTTACTTCAAACATTGTGAAATTTCGTTTTAAATGTGAATGGTCTAACTTATATCTTACGTATACCCACAGAGGTATTAGAATTTAAGTGGTATCACAATTAGTTGGGAAATGTAATTGTTGTAATTTTGTTAATAGTAAAATTTCAATATTTAATTATAAAATAAATACAGTGCTTACTATTCGCCAATAAATAATTTTAAAGATGTTTAAAATTTTTACAGAATAAAAAAAAAAAACAAAAATTGATTTAAAGGAATCATTTTTACTTGAGCACTTGTCGTTATATTACAATAGACTGAGCTTGAGGTTTTTATCTAGGAATAATCGGTAACGATAAAATTACAAAAAAAAACACAGCATATATCAAAATACACAAGAATTTATAAATCTATATATTAATACGTGAAGCAAAAAAATTGTACCCCTATTTAACCTATTTCCCATCAACGGGTGAACTTGAAAATTAAAGTTTATATGGCGGAGAAGTGCAGAAAGTTGTTTATTTTATATAAAATGCATTAGAAGTACATTAAATTAATTAAAATATGCACTACTCACATTACTACTCGAATTTTACACAACATATACACACATGTAAATAAAAAAGACATTTTGAGACCCGTCAATAAATACGAATTTGAAAAAAGGTTGTAAAGGAAGGAGGTTGCTGTGCTCGACTATATGTATTTTGTAAATCTTACGTTCTAATTACCATTTTTCATCCTACATTCAACAATGATATAAAATGTAACTATTACTGTAATGTTTATTATTTTTTATGGGGAACTCACTTCTAATGGAGTTTTAATAAAAAAATGAGCCAAATAATAATTTTTATAATCAAAATAAGAACTTCGTTCATAAAAGTAATCCATGACTTAGACCTCCGCGGTTACAATTTTGCAATTCAACCTCATGTAGCAACAAAAAAGGATTTATTTTCAAAAGCTAATGGTAGTATTAAAAACATCTTTGTCTTGGATTCACCATTTGATTGTATTGTGGATCCAATACTTTTCCAAACGATGATACTGGGCATATCACTATTTGTCATAATGAACAGACTACATTTAATTTAATATCACCCAGAAATACACCCACCCATGGTGTCGTGTAAAGTTAATTGAAAATTGTGTCATGGGTTGCGATAAATTTCTTTATTTTCGTAAAGTTGTTTGCTTAAAATTTGAGAGCTTTACCACGTGGTTTTTGTTTCAAATTTATAATTAATTTCAATTTCTATTTACGCATAGATTTTTTTTATTGTTTATATAATTCAAGACCATGGCAAATGGCAAATAAATGAGTAGCCATGATGAAAACCTTTGATTATAGAAGTGTACCCTTTGACAAAAGAACTCTAATAAAGTTCAAACTTTACAAAATCAATTAACTATGGTCGAATGTCGACCACTGGGCGCCCACTAGTAGGTAATAAATTATTTAGTTTCTAGTGCTGTGTACAGAAATCTGCAATGCCTTGTAACGTTCTACTTGAGTTGTTAAGTGGCTACGAAGACTAACTACAAAGTTGTTAAGTGCTGTGAATGAGGCGTTTCGTTTTTCTTTTCAATTATCTCTGCCTGTGGAAATCGTTATTAAATACAGATTTATGTGTTAAATTTTACATATCCCTGTTAAGTATTGACTTAAGTAGTAACAAGAATGCAAGGACATTTTTCTACAAAAACCTCAGCGCACTCGTGGAAAGATAATTTGTACAAAATACGATGATTTCTTTATATTTAGGCACTGACGTTTTTTATTAGCAAGCCACGCCATTGTCCGAACGGGATTTAGTAAAAAAATCTTTAGTATGATTATACGCGTGGTTCGTGCGTGAATCTAGACCCTACTTCTTTAGATTATTATATTAGTGCGAAAAACCTACTTTTACTAAAATAGCCTAAGTTACTACCTATAATATTAGCTATATGCCAGTGAAAATACAGTAAAAATCGATACATTCGTTTCAGAGATTACTCAGAACAAACAGCCAGAGACACAAACATTAAAAAAAAAAAATTTTTGTTATTTCTATAAGAAGCTGTTTGTTATTTTGATATTACAAACAGACATTTCAATTTTCTGAATACATTTTTTTAATGACTTGCAATGTAGTTACTAACGTGTAATTAATTATCTTCCAGCATAAAACCGTACGAGACTAATTAAAGCTAACTTGTACCCTTTTTTTCTCAAACTGAGTACGCTATTGGCCTAGCAAGACCTTGAAAGCTTCTCCGGATTACTAAGGCGAGCGTTTATAGGACTCAGCCGATTCATTTTGACAACTAGCTCAAGGATGCACGGCACACCTCGGTTTGGGCTGTTGCCTAATCCATGCAATTCGCAACATAACTGAGCTACTATAAGCTAAGCTACATATTCATACGTATATGATTTAGTGAGGTACTACATCACTCGCTTTATTGTTTTGTAGATTGGATCTATCCCTCGGGAATAGTATTTTTTTACAAGACAGACACTGTGTGTCCTTTTCTATACCCCTGAAAATGTTTATATAAAATTTCATGATAATTGGTTGAATAGTTAAAGCATAAAACACAAATAAACAAACATACATTCCTATTTATAATTTCATGGTTTCGAAATCAATCTGTAAAAGTATTTCAACCCTAAAGATATTAAAATTTAAGTATATAAATTTGTAGAATATAAATACCCATAAATAAAAATATATATTGTAAATGAAGATCTTGCAATACTAGCGGGATAGAAAAAGTCTTGAAAAATCAAAGTTAAGCATCTGTACATTTCAATAAATATGGAAGTTGTGTGGGTGTAAGAAAGGAATAAAGTTCAACAAGGGGTGCTAAAATTGTATAATTTTATTTTTAACAAGCGGCTCCCTAACGATGTAGTTCGTGCTTCGTTGCCTCCAATAATATGCTAGCCAACCACGTAGAAACGTTCCAGTACCTACGCGCTGTTATTTGTATGGAAACTCTATGTTAACGATGCAAGATATTTTTCTAATTTATTTAATAACTGTTAAGATACGGAACATTCATTTACTTTGGATGGTTTTATTTAGAAATCAATAAAGTTAATAGTTTATTTTAATATAAGAGAACAATTAGATTAATCCCTTTATTTTCTGAAGTCTACTAAAAGTTATAGAAGCTTAATATTTACGTTAATATTTATTAATCAGTCGATTAAGTACATGTCTTACTAAAAGTTATTGAAACTTAAAATATTACGTTAATATTTATTTATCAGTTGATTAAGTACATTTAGATATGAATTTGTGATTACGGCTCAATGTTAGCACACTCGGGCACCGTGTCGACAAATGTAGTTTTAAATCCTGTAATGAGCCGGAGATTTTAGTGAAGAAAAACGAGAGAAATAGATGCCAAGATTTTTCTATTGTGAGCCCGTCATCACTATCACCCACAAGTTGAAAATTCATCGTAAAATACATAAAAGTGTGTTATATTATATATTAATATATAATGAATGCGAATATTTGTTTGTTACGTTTTTAGACCTTAACGAACCAATCCAATCATTGTGAAATTTTGCGTAGAATCTATACTAATATTATAAAGAGGTAAAGTTTGTGAGTTTGTGACGTTGTGATGTTGTGACGTTGTAGGGGGTAATCTCAGAAACTACTGGTCCGATTTGATTAATTTTTTCAGTGTTATATAACTCATTCATCGAGAATGGTTATAGACTATATATCATCACGCTAAGACCAAAAGGAGCGGAACACAGATGAAAAATGTTTTAAAATCGGGATGTTTTTTTCTTTTGAGAACGCGAACGAAGTCGCGGACAGAGGCTAGTATATCGTAAATATATCATGGGTATAGAAAAGATCGTAGGGTACTGATAACAGCTAGTATTATTGCAATATGAGGGTCACATATCCTATGTTCACATCCATAATGAGATTATGGACAAACATTAAAACCGAAAAGTACATATAAAAAATTAAAAAATTACATATTAAATACATATTTTAGGCCATAAAAAGTGTCGCATTATGACAGAACTTTTCAATGATCATTAAAAATTTACTAAATGATAAATTGAAACAGCCAATGTTTACAAGTGTTACTATTATTTAACTCTGGTAAATGTTCACTGGTACAGATTATTCTATTGTATCGTATGTAGAAACGTATATGACAGCTTTACAAGCGGGACTGGGTCCTGATATTGCTATACACACATCGTTACCCCCAAATACCTACATAAGGTGAAATACGAGACGTCAACAACAACCTTTTCACACACGACCACTGCAATTCCATTGTCATATATAACGCACTGAAGCCTGTTTAATTACATATTACATTCTTACGATAATACAACTTAAAAACACCATATTAAATCATTAGGTATTTATTATAAGCGATGACTTCATGATTGTCTCGATGACGGAATGATTTGAAATTAATTTTGTATTGCTTTAAAATGCATTTACATTACAAATTGTATCTTCTCGTGCTAATTCTATTCTTTATATAATTAATCAAATTGTTATCGGATTATTGTTAATTTTCAATTTAATTACAAATTATAACACTTATATTCTAATAACTGATGGTAGTGACTTCGTGCGCATATAAATTGTTATGTTGTGACATAGGAAAACTGATCATTGAAATCCTGATCGGCAATCGTTTTGTGTGACAAAAGTTGTGGGAGTAAACATTGTGTTGCGTAGAGTGTTGAATCCACCGGTTCTCGTCCGATCACTGAAGTTAAACAACGACCGGTGCGGTCAGTACGTAGATGGGTGACCTCCTGGGAATAATACTCCGTGACGCTGGCTTTTTATTGTATTTTTTTAAATTAAAATGTTTCTCCTGGGATACAAAAGTTTCTCCTATATCATGTGTCTTTTTGTTTTAATTTTAACATTACTCCTGTGTGTTTTAACATAAACATAATTATAAGTAAACTAGATAGTTTCGTAAAACAACAGAATCTTCAAAACTATTTATACTAGCGAACCCGGTAGATATTAATAAAAAAACCCAGTCAGATTATATACTCAAACCTTACTTGTCATTTAGTCTATCTCCTGGTGAAAATTCATTCACTTGATGTTAAGTGATAACCGCCGTCCATAGACACTAGCAGCGCCAGAGGAGTTGCAAGCTCTCACTGACCGAACGAAACAACAATGCAAGCACTGATACTTCACGTCGGTTTTATGTGAGAGGGTGGTACTACCCTGGGCAATCCGACCCATTCGTGCTCAAACCAGTAATAGCTTCAGCATGGTTCTAAGTAATTTAAAGTACTGAGTATTTTTTAATTTATCACGAACATACAGTCAGACAGATGTGGCAGAGGACTTTGTTTTATAATATGTAATTTTTTCTTTGTTATGTTAATAGAGAAGTACATAACAAAGCAGTTTGATGAGCTCAGAGTCACAAAGATCACAATACTCATAATTGAACGGATGATCGGATGAATAGTTGTAAATAACAATCATATAATACAAATCTGTAAGCCTAATAATAAGTATTAGGCCATAAACCGACGTAGGTAAGTAACAATGTGGATAACTAAAAGACTCTTAAACGCAACCACACTGAACACAATGATCAATGGGAACGCATTTGCAATTTGAGGATAATTTAAACGAGCAATTCTTGTATATTTTATATTGTTATATATTCAGGATCTCGGAAACGGCGCGGAGCCAGCGATTTCCGTGAAACTCAGTATGTATGTGGTTTCGGAGATGATTAATGATCTAGCTAGATTTCAAACATAGAAAACTTTTTTATCTGAATTTTTCGGCAATGAAAAAATATAGCTAGCATATAAAGGTAAATTTCGCCGGCGCTGTAAAAACAAAAATAGCTCAGATAGAAATCGGCTGCTTCGAAAATCCGTCTAATTTTTTTATATTAAATTGTGTTATATATTTCTTGTATATAGAATCCCAAAATCAATTATTTTAATTACCTATTCATATATAGTATTTCGAATCTACATCCTTCAAAGCGATATGTAAACTACTTTATGAGTCCTTCTTTCATATGAAATAAGCAGATTACGTATTACCAAAATCGAGACATAGGTACCTGTTGGTACATACGTGTAGCTCACTAATTATTATTTGTATGCTTAGCTTGGCTAACTTAGATTAGTAAAATTCGTATTGTTGTATTCAAACTGAGGTTATTTGTTTAAGGAATGAACGCAAAAGAGGGATGAAATTTTTTATCTTACACATTCATACAATTTTGGAAATAGAAACGAGAAAATCGGTATGTATGTAATATATTTTGATTGATAAGAAAATTAAATGAATTTACACTTCCACAAAATCAATGACTGTATTATGTTGTAGTACGCATCATAATATTTTTTTATTATTTTGCATTTATAATTATTTTATGAGTAATATTAAAGAAGAAAATGTCCGTAATTTTAAAATTATACATATTTATTTAGTAACCGCGACAATAACTTAACATTTAATATTTAAGTTACTTTATTTACTTCACATTTAATGTATAATTCAACTACAACCATCATTAATCATCCTTATAACCTAAAGACACGTGTATCCGTGGGTGGAGTGCGAACATACACCGGTGATGTCACTACCTTAATACTTTGTAATCTTGTCCACTGTTTTCTTAGAAAGGTACCTTATTCATAAGGCCCAAGCTCCGATGACACACTATTCTATTTAAGTTCAGTTATGCAAGCAAACCGGTCGTCAATACTTCGCGTCAATTCATTCACGAAATTCGAAGCACCTGTTACAAAATTACTACGCTAATTTTACGACCATAAAAATAAAAATTAACGCTTATCCATACATAATGTTATCGTGTCTAAGCTATGAGATATAATAATATTACTATTGAAATGCACGTACTGCAAACGTCCTTGTTGACAGTGATCCTGCATTAAACTCAACTGTACAAATGCGTTACGAGAAAATTTACCTTGCTTATCTATTGCTACGAGCACATGATTAGTTTTTTCTGTCACTTCACAATCGATACACTAGTTGATTGTTTGTTTTTAGGGTTTTAGTGCACGGTTCGTATTTGATGGTAGAGCGCGTGTGCGCACAGAGTGTGCACGGCCGAGGCGGAGGCACTAGCCGCGAGGAGTGACGAAGGCAGCAGGTTCCGCTGGATGGACCCCGCGCCCCGCACTGAGGCTGCCTCTGCGCACGTCGAGGCATTCCAACTGTGACGACAACATGCCCATTTATGTCTTTGAACATGGTTGACGGTCACCGCGGCCATATGGTCGTTTGCACTCTATCATTAACTATTTCAATGGAATTCCATAATAACATAACTGTGGGAAGGAAAAATAAATAAACAAGTTTTCCCTAAATAACGACTGCGTTCCGCTGTTGTTTGACGCATTTCTGCAACGTATTCATGATGGAACGAAATTTTATAGCTTATTCTTTACTAGGTGCTAGTAGTAATTTTTACGGCTGACGTTCAGGAGATCGTAAAACTTAAAAGGTAATAAACAAAGAAACGGTTACTGTTGTGATCTAAAGGAAAGCTATTTTTGTTTACTGTATTCTTTATATCCGTACATTTTGTGGGTTTTATAGCCGACGTAACGTTCGAAGTTTGACTAATTAACTTTGCAGCTAAGTAAGAAAGCTGTTACAGTATGGTTACACAGAATCCTTAAGATAATTAAAAATAAAAAATGGAGGGAAACTTTGTACCAACTTAATAAAAGTTTGAATCATAAGTTTTTTATGATTAAAAATTCAAGGAAGCAAATACATGACATAAGATTTGGCTATATAATTCGTCATAGATATATTTTCAGTACTACACTCGGTAACACGAATATAGTATTAGGTCAATAATTCATTTGCATATTTTTTCTATCTAGTTAAAATTAGTGTAGGCAGATATATGCCTTCTGAATCTATACCTTTTAAAGCAACTTACTGCATTCACGTAATTTTTGCTTCTAGCGCCTTTTTAGGTGATATCCAATACTTATCTCTTTTTCCATTAGCCACATTTAATTTTTTTTATATAACATAGGAAAAAAACGGACAGCCGGGTCACCTGATGTTAAGTGATCACTGGAGCCCATTGACACTAGCAACACCAGCGGAGTCGCAAATGTGTTGCCAGCCTATGTTTGGAGGGTAGGAGGAAAGGAGAGGAAGAAGAGTGGGAAGCTGGAAGGGGAAGGGGGAACGGGAGAGGAGAAAGCGGGAGAAGAGAGGAGAAATGGTTCTCCGACGCTCTCAGTGACCGAACGAAACGCTATAATGCAAGCACTATTACTTCACGTCGGTGTTCCTGTGGGCCGGATGGGTTGTACCTCGGAAAAGCGGACCCTTTCATGCTGAAATCAGTAATAGCTTCAACATGATTGTACCACCTAAAAAATCTAATTATATCATAGGAAATGACTGCAGTGGTATTGTTTACGTAAAGGATATGAAGATGTCGAATAATGCTTCAAATACCGATGCCACCTTCACAAGTCTGTGGTATAGCCTGCTGAAATAAAATTGAAACAAAGTGAAGAGCAAGGTAAAGGACTTGCGGCTGACTGGACTACGCCCTCAAGCTTGTTTCCATATACCTCTCAAACTAGCTCGGTTCAGTGCATTACGTTTTGGTAACGACCGGTGTGTGTATTCAATATGTAGCACCTGGGCGACCGAGCTAGCTCAGTTTATTAAACATTTTTAAATCAAAATAAACTGTTAGGTTTGCCTCATAAAATTAGCATTTTCACTTTAAAAAATATTTACAAAAGATATCTCTCTTATAATTATAAAAATATAATTATTTATTTAATTAAAATAAAGTTAGGTTCGCCTTACAAAATTATCATTTTTACAATAATAAAAAGTATATATAAAACTCGGATTCTAACCGGGGTTACACGGATTTTCGAAGCAACCAATTTCCACCTGAGCGATTTTTGTTTTGACAGCAGCGGTGAAATTTACCTTCATATCCTAGTTATATATTTAAATGCCTGAAATCTAAGTTAAAAAAGTTTTCTATGAATAAAATCTAGCTAGATCGATTTATCGTCTTCGAAACTACCTACATACTAAGTTTGACGGAAATACATGACGCCGTTTAATCCTTATTATATTAATCCTGAATATATACAAATATACAAGAATTGCTCGTTTAAAGGTATTGGATAGATAGATTCAGTATTCAGTGGGCCTTTTATAGTTTGTAGCAGTAGTAGTTTGACGTTAGTCGCTTCAGTAGTTAAAATATAAAAATAAACAAACAAACTTTCGTATTTATAATATTACTTAGAATGACTAATGTTATATTAATAAAAAAATATGTTCTTCGATACGAAATTTTAAAATTTTTATCTGAAGGTAATATTATAAACCTGGAAAGTAATAATTCAGGACCAGAAAATATATACGAAGTATGTAGAAAAATATTGCAAAACTCTGATTGAATTTTCATGTCTACGGTCGCAGGTGAAAATTTTCTTTGAAAATATGTGAAAAGTGTGACGTAGGAATGAAAATGTTAGCGGAAGCGTACGTAACATATTGGTTGCAAACTTTCATATGTTTGAGCTTTCATACTATATTTATTTAACCACGTATCAGAACATTACATAAACGCCTTTGAATTAAAAGGCATAATTTAAACTCATTTTTTTAAATTATTGTGCGAAATGTTTGTTTAATATTATCATTAAATAGTATTAAGAATAGATTTCTTCGTTATATACGAAGAATGTTTCAATTATTTCTTAAAGTTATTTTCATATTGTTCGTATATTATTGGATATTAAAAATAAAGTCGAGACAGTTTAAGGTCCGCGGACAGCAATGAAAACTTAAAATAAAGTAATAACTGTGACACGAAATGATAAGATTTTACCCTTCCAAAAAAGTCAAACAAGCATGTGATACAGTGGAGTATATACAATGTATTAAATGCATACACGTGTACACAGGCTTCTATACTTCGCTAGTATTAAAAAAACGCAATACGTCACGAGCATGTCGATGTTATGGGTGACGCGAACTCATAAATTTTCCTCCTTACAAAGAATCACTCAATGCAGCTAAACAAGTTTTACGACAAAACTAGTAATTTTAATTTTACTAAGAAGACTACGCTTTGGTACTAGTTTGTAATACATAATATAATTATATATAAGACTAGCTGTTACCCGCGGCTTCGCACGCATTTTTTTAAATATATTAGATGTTTAAAATTGTGATCACACATGTAGTGTAAATTACAATAATACTCTTTCAAAAATAACTGTAAGTATCACACGCACATCATCTACTGTAACAGGTAACGTGTACATTCATATATGTGAATACTAATAGTGAATCGAATGGAATGGGATTTATCATCAACCACATAACTGGAACTTTAAACTGTTATATATCACCCTCAGTGCTCACTTACACTATATAAGAAAGTAATGAAAATATTAAGCTAAACATTATCGAACAATATGTGTTAAACCATTTATTATAAAGATATAATATGTCCATAATGTCGATATAATTAAGTTATTATCATACCTTGCTATAATTTAAATCAAATATAAACATATGACTTTCAATTACAACAGCGATGCCCTTAGTGTTGCAGTTGTTCATAGGCGATGGTAACCACTTACCATCAGGTGGGCCGTCAGCCTGTTTGGTGCCTTTTGGCATAAATACATGTACATATGTATATATTTATTCTTGGAGTCCAGTACAGCACACGTCACACGAACGACGAATGCACGGATAACAGTTTATCACTACATAGTGTAAAACAAAGTCCTATTCCACGTCTGTCTATATGTATGTTCGCGATAAGATCAAAAACTACAGAACGCATCTTCATGTCGTTTTTACCAATATATAAAATGATTCTTGGGCAAGATATAGGTATAGTTTGTCTTATTATCAGGGCGGGCAACGTCTGCTGAACCCGCTAGCTTAAAATAAAATAGCCAATTAGTTACTTATTTGCCCGTAAAATTCCCGTTCAAATAGGTCTAGCCGTTTCGGAGATTACCCGGAACAAATAAAAAGAACACAACAGACATATCGATAGAATTTAAAAAAAATGTTGATATTTGTAGCATCTCATATATTTCTAATATAAAATACACTCACTTTACTTTTATTACACGTAATATATCACAAATCAAGAATTGGGAACAAAACTAAAGTAGAAATAAATTTTTTGAGGAGTTTTTGGCGGAATTTTAGTCTGTCATCTAGTGGATTTATATTTTATTAATAATCTTGTGTTATTTGTCTCTATATTGTGTTAAATTTGTGACGTTTTATGTGATATGGTTCGTTTATTTTGCATAAGTGAAATGAAAGAAAAATAATACCACGAAGCATGAATTCTGTTGTCTTGAAAATTAAGAATATAAAAATTTACGAAATATTATATAGAGTATTTGGCTCTTATACCTTAACATTATCTTGGACATAGAAGAAAAATACCTATATTGACAACTTCAGAATTGGCAGTATGGGTTAATTCCTTCGACTATCTTATTGGACGAATATTATTACTACTAAACATTTTGAATAGCAACACAAAATAAACTTTAGAAATGTTTCCGATATAAACGTACCACGTATAATTAAAAATTGGAAACAAAAGTAGCGTAGAATAAACCTTTTGAATAGGAACACAAAATAAACCATGAAAATATTTTCGATAGAATGTTATCGCGTTACCATAGCAACGCATATAATACTGACATTAACACGCAGCTGAAGCTTCCAAAGTAGCCCGATTTTGAGACATTCTTCATTAGTGCTCAGCTCCTTTTGGTTTTAACGTGATGATATGTAGCCTATAGCCATCCTCGATAAATGAGCTATCTAACACTAAAAGAAACTTTTAAATCGGATCTGTAGTTCTTGAGATCATAGCGTTCAACCAAACAAACAAACAAACTCTTCAGCTTTATATATTAGTATAGATGTGGAAGGCCGCTCGTTGTCCCAAATGAATTAAAACTTTTCATAAGTTACGGGCTTGATGAATGATTTATTTATTACATTTATATACTACTAACCGCCCGC
>JACEII010000013.1:1718585-1736360 GCA_014332785.1 Antheraea mylitta | reverse complement strand
GATTTATTTATTACATTTATATACTACTAACCGCCCGCTCTGGATTCGCTTGGTTCTACTGACAAAAATTGTGGGATCAAATCTTCCTTTACATTACGGTCAAATAATGACATAAAGTGGAAGGCCGCTCGTTGTCCCAAATGAATTAAAACTTTCCATAAGTTACGGGCTTGATGATTGATTTATTTATTACATTTATATACTACTAACCGCCGCTCTGGATTCGCTTGGTTGTACTGACAAAAATTGTGGGATCAAATCTTCCTTTACATTACGGTCAAATAATGACATAAAATGGCACCTAAACAAATGAACATCAATTATGAGAATATTTTTGAAGGTATTTTTATTGTCCTTCTGTCTCGCTTACCACGTTTTTATATGGAGACTTTTTTTATCCCAAAATTATTACTTTTCCGTACGATTTTAAAAAAAAGCTTTTTATAGAAATCTTGTCTTCATAAATAATTACAAAAGTTTGAAAAACAATTAGCCAAATACGCAGCCGTTCTGAAGCGATGCGCTTGACTATATTCAGTTATTGATTTTTATTTGTAACGAGCTTCTACCCGTGGCCCCGTACGTTTTTTTTAAATTGTATTAAAGAAATATAAAAGCCGCGGGTAAAAGCTAATAACAAATAAATCTGTTAGTGAAGTCCCGTCAAAATCGGTTCAGCTGTTTGGGAGATTACCCGGAACAAACAGAGAGGTAGAGCGATAAATTTTTTAATTGCATTTTTGTTATCAGTAGCCTGTATACTTTCATATCCAATCATTAAAAATGTGTTATTTTAATATTATGAACCGAAGCTTCATTTTTGTTATGTGTATTGATTGTACATAAACAAATACAGTGCATATATTATGTATTACGGATAATGTATACTAAAAGTACGGGGTGGAAACTTAATCAATAGAACGCATTACACGGGAATGCTCACTTAGAAAATACATCGATTCCCCACATAACCTAATTATTCTTACCAACGGCGTCCCAAGATGGCAGAAAGAATTAAATATTCAACTATAAAGATGGGTTACTCTCATTAGCTTTACGATTAAATAAATATAGTTTTTTCCAACTAAAATAGGATTTTAGAATCCGAATTCATAGAAGAAATAGGAACTCTTTTAAGAATCATTACCTCATTGTACGATTTAAATTTATTTCAATAGGCTGTGTGCCTTAAACGCTCGCTTTAGTAGTCCGGTGAAGCTGTAAAGGTCTCCTTGCGAGGGCAATAGTCAGTTGGAAAAAATGCTAGGTCATTAGCGTAGTCAGTTCGAAAAAGAAACAATTTTTGGTCAAGTGTGATTTGTTAAATTCATTCAAAAATAATTTCATTGTATGAAGGGATAAAACGGAACTGCAAACGTCGAGTACATTCAATGAGATGTTTTTATTTCACTATTTTAATAACATGGTATCCTAGTGTAAGTTATTTATGTTGATATTAGAAAAACATTATATTTAACAAACAAAGACCTACCATATTTAAACAAGTGTTTAGTTTTGTAATCTCATTGAGATTTCCTTCATTGTATTGAGCGTTGTTCGAGTTTGTTGTTTATCATAAATACATTTAACTCTTCGTCTCTCTGCTCTGAGACTTACATATTTTTATATAGTTATGAATACGTCGTGGGACTGCGAATGGACTCAACTAAGTTATAACTTGGCCTCATTTCGCTCTTTTGCAGTCCCAGAATAATTTTATGTAATTTTAATTAAGTTACTGCGTAACATTTTAACGTTTGTTTTTAAAACAAAAGAAGAACTATAGGTATAAAAATTGTTAGTGTTTTTTAATTTAGGTACTATCGCTTTAATAAACATATCTTAATTATTTTGTGTTGTATTATGTAGTGACTTATCATTGATTATAGTGTTACTGTTGTGTGTATAGAAAATAGATTAGTCACGTACAAACCGATTATTATTTTTTTATATCATAGGAGAGAAACGAGCAGGGGGGTCACCTGATGTTAAGTTATCACCACCGTCCGTAGACACTAGTAACACCTAGGGGAGTCGCCTGTGCGTTGCCAGCCTGTGTTTTGGGGAGTGAATAGAGGGGCGGGGGAGAGGAGGGGAAGTGATCCTCCGGCGCTCTCACTGACCGAACAAAACGCAACAATGCAAGCAGTGTTACTTCACGTCGGTGTTTCTCTTAGAGGGTGGTATACTAAAACCAATAATAACTTCAGCGTAGCTCTACCACCTTACACAGTAACTGACCCGTGACCGAGACCGAGTACTGAGTGCTATGTATTTTGATAAGAATTCACAGTTGTTTGTAACATAACCAATAAACATCACTTAAAGATTTAATTTATTTTTTTATTATAAAAAACGACTTCTGGAAACTTAAATATAAATGTCAGACATATGCTGTCCGTGACTTTTTTGTAGGTATTATTAGGCTCTACAACTTTTCTCTACAACTCAATCATATATCTCTCATCGTTAAGGCAGCGTTCGTAAGAAACGTTTTCGTTCGACTGTTTTTCTCCGAGTTACTTCGCAAAGCCAACAACCACAAAAAAGTCTTTTAATTTTTCGGGTTAATATACATATAGCCTATGGCACTCACAAATAATGTGAATGTCTATTGGTAAAAGTATTTTCAAATTTGGTTTAGTAGATCCAAATATTACTCTTTCTAACACTAACTATACATTTTTATAATATTAGTAGGTATAGATTATGAACACATATCGCGTCTTTTTATTTCTCTTAATATCTTGAATTCATTTCGGACTTTCAAAGGTAATAACTTCGAAATAAGACAAAAGTTGTCAAAGTAGGTACAATCGTAAGCACAATAAATAATGGTTAAAGATCTGCAATAAATACAAATTAAACGAAAGAACTAGAGCCCAGCGAACAATAGAAAATATATACCTACTATACTATGGATGTGGTTTCTAATTAACAATTAATTATTGTTTATTTACACTAGAACATTCTGTATAAACATATCCTATACATGATATTCGAAATCCCGACGATCAAGTTATAATTCTAAGAAAGAGTTAGTTCTAATCTAACTATATAGCGTATATTCATTCAAAGTCGCCCGAAAATGAGTATTTTTCACCTGTAAGATAAAATGACGAACATTTGAATTGAAATACATAACAGATAGAGCACTGCTTTAATAAGATCATCAGAGTCGCCGTCGCGTCGTGAGCCCATTATAAATTTCAAATAAGCTTAATTTATGGACGCCAACTAATGTTTTAATTACGCGCTTTAAGTTAATTGAAGCTTCAGTAAATTGACATTGGAAAGTGAAACAAATGACCACATTTTGAAACCTTATATACCTTCCAAAGTAAACATTTTATGTAGTAGGTAAGACCCGTAAATCGTTTTAAAATTAACCTTTTTTTATTTTAAATTCTAGTTCCTTGAATTTATCGTCATAATATTATCAATAAAAAGGCGAGGACTTCACTAATTGTTCACTTTCATTAATCCGACTGTGATTAATTGTGTTATTAATGTTATTCATTATTTGTACGTGGTAGAGCCACGCTGAATCTATTGCTGGTTGCAGCATGAATGGGTCGGCTCGTCCGGGTAGTACGACTCTCTCACAGAAAACCGACGTGAAGTAACAGAACTTGCATAGTTGGGTTTCGCTCCCGCAACACAGGTTGGCAAGGCCACTCGCGACTTCCGTGGTGTTGCAAGTGTCTATGCACGGTGGTGTTCACTTAACATCAGGTGACCCACCTGTTCGTTTGCCTCCTATGATATAAAAAAAACATCTTAGACTAAACATTATTAGGGGTTTGTTCAAGTATAAGCAGCTTTTAAATTTGCGTTTGATCCTGGACGAAATGGGAATGTTCGTTGTACGTATAATTTTGTTTAAAAAATATATAAAACTGCAGATCCATACACATAGATTTTATGATCGATTTTAAAAGAAAAGCCTTAGCTTTAAAAGAAAAGCCATTTAAAAGTTAAAATCTAAGAAATGAGTACGAGCTGTACCACTTTTATGTTTTCAAGTAACAACAACCATTTCAATTTATACAGTAATAATTGCATTTGTTATTTAAAGTCCTAGCTTACGCTTCACCTATGTAGCTGCAGGCTTCTTAAACATTCTAGAGGCATGCTGTCGTCCACTCGAAGATACGTGATTCGCTTGGAGATAAGCCGCCGACTTCCCCTTTCGAAGCGGGCATATCTCCTGTAATCAGTGAGGTTATTTTAAACAAAATATCATGGTTGACCACGACAAAATATGATGTAACATACACTTATATATAGATCAAATAATAAAGATAATTTGAATAAAAAAATTACAAAATACTTTTGAAATAAAACCTAAATACGATCATGGATAAAGTATACTAACAAAGACATTTTTTTTATTTTCATTATATAAGTTACAAACATTATAAAGTTTTTTCGCGGCCCTTGGAAACTGGACGATTTGTGGCAAACTGTTGGAGTAGTTAGTGAACTTTGTGAAGATTTGCAACAGTGGTGATGAAGACTACAAGGTGAATTAACCTTGAGTAATTTGGCATGTATTTTCTGAGGTTCGTTTTCTTCTTCTTCGAGGCATTTATAAAGTAGAGTTCACTGCCTAGAATAACCCGGCCTGTGTGAATGTGGTGGTTTGCCTCCCACATAGTCCACCCAATACGTTTTTAGTTAAAAAAAAAAAACATTTATATTGATTGTGATTGACCGTAGCGTACAATAATTAAATAATGTAACTAAGGCACGTAATTCAAATTATAGCTCGACGTTTCAGGTAATTGAAACTGTTATTAAATTATGATAGAGGATTGAGCTGACACCAATCAATGCAAATTATGATAGACGTTACTTAGACACGAAATATAGTAATTTGAACTCATGTTCTTAATAAATTGTACACTACAGTTATTGTTATAACGTAGGCAATGTTTAAAAAGTAACTTACAATAGCTTAAATGTACAAATTAATTATTATAGTTTTTCTGTAATATCTGTAATATTTATACTCGCAAATATATTTTAATAGTTTATTTTAAAAGGGACGCCAACACACACACAAGACTTTCATTTATTTACACAAGCTTTTTTTTTTTTTTTTTCTCGAACTGACTACGCTATTGACCTAGCAAGGTCTTAACAGCTTCACCGGACTACATTTACATAAGCATGGCCATCGGGATTATACAAATTTTTGATAGCCAGTAAATACACTACAATATCATTGAAAATATTTAATAACGTTTATAACTACATTTTTATATTATTTCTTTAATCATATTGTATTGATTAATGTCTAATAAAATTTTCGATATGGTAATGATTACGTCATTAGAAATATATCTGATAAGATTCTCCATATTTTTGTTTACTTAAAAAAATATCTAATCCCTACATTTTGGTTTACAATTACTTGTTTGAGAAAGAATATATTTCCTTTCTTCAAATTAATTGTGTAAAACTTCCAATCCAGTTAATCTCATCATAAATTGCAAAGAGTATTACGTCACAATAAAAAAAAACTTTAAAATAAATTATGATAACTGTATTCACTGCAAAGGTTTCAGAATTCAATTTGACAAGTTAATTTATAATATCCGTCGTATTTCAACGGAAAAATATTTTATAAATATAGAGTGAAACTTCAGGCCGGTACACTCGAGCCGGTAATTAGTTTTAGATTGGTGGCTGGCAAATGTCAGAACGAGCGCAAAGATCACAAAGACGCTTATAATAATGGATTTAGCGAGAAATTGTCACCGCACTCGAATTAATGCGAATCCTCGAAAATTCCTGTTACCTACTTACTGTTACCATAGAACCACTATTTCTGCTTGCAGTTAAATTTGTTTACTCTTTAAATTTTGTATTTTTTTTTCCAAATTATTTCGTTCTATATGCATATATTATTTCTTTATTATCTTTAAAAAAAAGCATCATGTATTGACGAAATGTGTAACGGAGTAATTTGTTTTAAACAAATAAGTGAAGAACAATATGATAAATATATGTTTTATATAATACATAATAAGTATAGTATATGAGAAAATAATCTCTTAGATATTTTAACCGTTTTAAACTGAGTCGTAAGTTCAAATGACCAAATGAAATACTACAAATAAAAATGTGAATAAATAACGTGCAACTAATGAGATAAATTTATATATATATTATATTTAAAAGAAATAGTTTTGTATTTCAAAAGAGACTATTGATTAACGTAATTATGTATTTATTACATGGCCGTGTGCATCTTCCGTTTTAAGCTAAAACTTACTTCATGGTGTGTTATATCAACACATGCAATATTCGTTTCAAGCAAAAAAAAATCAGCCGTCATGGGACGCTTGGCAGATGTGAAACATCAAAATTTATACATTATATACATAAAAGAACAGACAAAGAACGACAGGAATCAGTTATGGCACAATGAAAAGATAAATCTAAAAAAATAACAAGTTAGTTCCATAAAATAATGACTATTTATTTTGTTACATAAATATTGATTTTTATTAGATACAAAAATTCAGCAAGGCGCTAGCGCGGTGTGTTTGACGACATTTATCAAAGGGCGCTCGGCGCGTGCCACGTATCACTACAAGTACAAGTTAAATACAAGATAGAGCTGCAGATGTTTTTGAATATTTCGTTAATAGTGCAATCCTCGTGTTTTGCGTCGCCACGCCAACAATCACGTTTACAATCTACCTATATATGTTTCACATTAAAAATCACTCTCAAGAACTTCTCATAACGAGCAAAAAACATTATATCTTTATAAGCATGGAATAAATAGAACATTTCTTTTAAATCAGCATTTCGCTGAGTAGATTCCGATTACGCATACTTTAACTATAAAGCTGTTAACTTAATATCATACTTTTATATTTATCATCTTATGCCATTTAACTCTAGATTTATTTACATGTAAGGCTTCAAGAGACACGTACATCACAAACGCCTGTTGGAGCATGACGTGGGTTTTGCTTTTATTTTGTACTAGGATAAAAAGTTCTCTCTCTGGCTTTCCGCGAGACATTATTAACGTTATTATTTTTTTAAATAAAAGCTCATGTGGATGTTTTTTAGATTCAAGTAATATTGTAATATTTGAGCTTTGAGATTTGAACACTGTGATCAATTCAATATTGATAGGTATAGAAATAACTTATTATATAAGTTTTTGTCATCATGTAATTTGACACAACGCTTTGAAGTCTATGAAAATAGCTCTAGACCAGTGTTTCCCAACGTATGACCCAGGCCCCACAGGGGGGCAATTTGATAGTTAACGGAGGCAATCTAAAAATAGACTCCACACGATTAACCCTTTCATTTTGGGTTATTTAAATGCAATGCTAGATATCGGAGACAAATTTAACAAAAGAAGAAAATTCTTAAAAAAATGCTGTAAATAATTATTAGATATAATTTCGTTTGACGTTACTATAATATCAACTGGTTAATTAGAATTGTCAAGTCAAATAAGTTTTTCCTTATATGTTTTGAAATTTTACTTACGATGTTCAGATATCATTTTCGTTGTGATTTCTTCCTAAAACCTACCATTTATATTTCTTAAGGGAACAAAATATTTTTTAAAGGTTTAAATTTATATATGGGGGGCATAAACATTTTGAACTGTGCAAGTGGGGCATGACCTATAAAGTTTGTGATACACTGATCTAGAGACCTTTAGATTGGATGTTCACTGATTGCTTGTTCTTATACTGTGTTGTTATTTACAATGAGCACTTGACAATGATTACAAGGGATAGTTGTGGAAGTTATTAAAATGGTAAGTGTTGTAAAGAAACTTATACCTGTACTTTGGAAATATATACGAGCAAATGCACATACACAACTCTATATATATCTTGATTTTGCTGTTTTATTTCAGGTATGGTATTTCTATATATAAATCAGTGGACTACTATAGTATCATTGATAACACAAAGCTATCAGATAAATGTTTCCGGGTCAACCCATTATGCGCTTTTCCGCCTTTCATCCCTTTTAATGACGGTACAACTTTTATGTCACGAAATTCACAGTAATAATTGTGGAAATTCCCAGCACTGTATTTATAATGGTCACCGGATTCCACAATAACCGATCTGTCCGTCATCGCCGATAACGTTATGGTTTTTGTTTTCCGGGAATGTTTCCTGTCAAGATAACTCTCGTTTCCATTGATTTGCCAGCAAAAGGATGGAATACAAAATATATACAAATATAAAAGGATTGAAGTATCTTTTGTTTGCTGATTAATCATATTATTTCGTATAAATTTTCATTCACTTTTTAACATACATTTTGTACATTAATCAATGTACAATACAATATCTAAAATAGTTATCTAAAGGACCTACATGTTAAGCAATATATTATCTGACTTGGTAGTTAAAAACATTAAAACCATCCAAGCATACACGTGGTCAGTAAATAAGGAAATTTATGTGTAAATTTTAATAAAATAAAATTACAAGTTCTTAACAGCTTTATCATTATTATATGACGTAAATAATGTGTAAAGGAACATAGCAAAATGGAAAGAATAACAAACTGCAATGCAACGCTTGTCACAACTAAATCTGATTAGAACTTTATAAGTGACAAAATATGATATATTGATACTGAAGAAGTTTTAATTATAAGACAAATATATCTTATTATAACCTACAAAGTTCTAAACTCTTGCCAGAACGACGTGGGTTATTTATACGATATCACAGAGAAAATATCTACGACATTAAAATAACATTGTAAAATAATATCGTATAAATAATTATACAATAAAAATCTGTACGGTAACCGTAATATTTTATAAAACAAGCAAAAAACAATATCATTTAATATTTTTCCGTATGTGCAGTAAAATTACAAAGGCACTACGTTTATATTTGAGTATGAACAAGTCCTGTCCGAATGATGTCTAGACAACAGACAGTGAGCTATGTCGGTGCGGCGTCCGCATACTGCACCCCCACAAGCAGACCGAGTGCAATTCGTCAAGAGACCGCACCTCACTGTAACAAGACCATCCCATCGTCTGCACCCGCTTTTTGTTCTCGACTAAAAATAAATGGCACGAAATGCAAAACAAGCGACACGATACTCTGATACAGGAACGTTATTGATGGAGCCTGAATAGTGCTCCGTCATTTTGTCTGAAGTTGCAACGAGGTACGTTGTTAGTGTGAGATCTATTGTACGTATAAACTTGGGTTAGTTATATCTCGAGCGGCATTTGTTTCGAAATGCGATAAATATATACAAATTATATAGTTACAAAACGGGTAATATAAAGCGGGTCATGAGTATACAGTTGCATTTGCCAAAATAAAAATAAGATTTTGGAAGCACATGGTATAACATTGGCTGTTTGCCACAAGAAGGACTTAGGGAAAATTTACTGCCCACAAAAATTTTGCGTCGGTAAAGCGCGGCTTCCCCCGGGACACACCGGTTAGATTAAAGTTTCGTTAATATGGAATGGTTTGTTGCGGCGTATTTCCCACGAGGTTACAATAATACCGTTTCAAATACAGAACCACTATGAAGGGTTGAGAACACGTAAACACATGGTACAATTATATATAACTCAGAATTAAGTTATTGTTAATGTTTAGTAGCGAACGCGTTTAAATTTTCCGCCTTTTGGAAGAATAAAGTTTAGAATAACACAATTACTATGGGTTTTCAATTAAATATTGATAATTTGTTGTGGGAGATAGCAGCTAAGGTGGACACCATATTTCTATTACAAAAACGAGCAGTTCCAGCAATTTATAATATGGGGCCTCGCGAATCATTGTAGACTATGCTTCAGGAATTCCGTATCTTAACTCTACCCTCCCAATATATTTTTGATGATTTAATGTATGTCCGGAAAAATAGAAGCAAAACCTTAGATATATTGGATCTAGTAAAAGACCAACGTAATTTAAATACTAGAAACAGCAACAAATTGGTAATTTCATGCTTGAAGCATACTAAGGCCAAAAACAATTTTTAGGTAATAGTGTAAGATTTTCTAACAAAGACCCAAAAAACATTACCGATTTGTCGGCTAGTGGATTCAAGAACCATATCAAGCGGGTCTTAATATTTAAAGGCTATATAGGCTGGATCAATATGTGAATGATTGTGACGTCTGGAAATGACGTCCCTCTCTGTTCATTAAAAACGAATGTAAATATTTATGTTTTGTAAAAAAATGTAACATGAAGAGATAAACCAGATCGAGTCTCGTACCGGTTCTTCTCGATGACTGGGTTATTTTCCGAACCGGTGGCAGCTTTGATATTCATAAGCGCCTTCTTAGGGCCTAAATTGAATAAAGGATATTTTAATTTGATAATAAGATATTTTAATACACAATTGTAGTATAACTACTATTCTACACTACGTCAAATATCTTGTTGTACTTGTAATTAGCTATAATGTATTTTTTTGAAACAATGAAGTTTGACTATGATTTTTTAATGAAAATAATGAATATAAAATACATTAAACACCAATATAAAAAGTTTAAAGAAAGTCATTTATAAGAATTGAAAAACCTATTAAAATCTAAAAAAGAATGGTAATTCACACATAAATTCACTGTCAAAGTATACCAATCTCCACATTCTGGAGCGAGAGATTTGTTTAATGTTTGAAGGTAGTTCCAATCATTGGAATTGGCAAGTGCCTCAAGAGCATCCAGACAATCTTGGCAAATGGGTTCATTAACTGAGTGCGTTCAGCCCCCTCCGCCGTACCTAGTAACGTCTTCGCTTCGAAATTCACAATCATTGAATATTTAAATAACACAAGGAACAGTTCGTAATCCCATTTACAGAAGATACGAAATTAGTGACTCAGCTATTTGATTTAGCGGACAGAAAAAATCTACATAACTTTGTCAATTTCCGGCATTAAAATAAATCGTAAAATCATCATATTCTTGGATTAAAACATTAATAAAATAGAATGATCATACAATCTACACTAATATTGTAAAGAGGTAAAATTTGTGAGGTTGTGAGTTTGTGATGTTGTAGGGAGTGATCTCAGTAACTACTAGTCCCATTTAAAAAAATATTTTAGCGTTATATAGCTCATTTATCGAGGAAGGTTCTAGGCCGTATGACGCTAAGACCAATAGGAGCGGAGCGCCAATGAAAAATGTTTTAAAATCTTGTTTTTTTTCTTCTTGACAGCTTCCGCTCCATGTTAGCGTTTTTCTAAAATAAGTATTCCACGCGGACTAAGTCGCAGACAAAGGCTAGTTATTTATAAAAGCGTTTACCTCAATTTTACTCACGGACTAAGGCATAAGTGCTGCCCTGTTCAGGTCACTAAGTAGTCTATTGTTGATAATGGATTGTCACAATTTGTATGAAGCGTTAGAAGGAAGACTCTAGTTGAAGTTTTAGAATTATCTTACACTTCTAATCGATTTCATTTAATCCATAAATTTGCTTACCATAAATTCTTATATCTGCAAAAAAGGTTGTGATATATTCAAATACATAAATTTTAACTAAATTGTATTAAATTATTTTAATGTATTTGATATAGGAGATACTGGTAATATATTGATAAATGTCATTTCGATAAGCTCAACACAACAAACTGGACGATAGTTTTCTCACGGTATGTATAATTAATCACAAGGTAGTCGGGGTAGGTGCCCGCCGCCGACGTACATAAATCATCTAGACTGGACCATAACGAGCAGATACTGAGCTGCTGGTATGAATTTACTTCCACTACTATTTCATGCACCAGCCCTTTTAATACGTTGACGTAGTATTTAATGAAATTTAAGTACGATATTTGGTTGTTTTGATTCTTGATGTAGGTGGTAGAGCCACGCTGAAGCTATAGCTGGTTTCAGCATGAATAGGTCGGTTCTACCGGGGTTGTACCACCCTCTCACAGAAAACCAACGTGAAGTAACAGCGCTTGCATTGTTGCGTTTCGTTCTGTCAGTGAGAGTGCCTTAGGCCCACTTCCCCTTCTTGCTTCTTTACCTCTCTCCCCCTTCCCCACTAATACAGGCTGGCAACGCACTTGCAATTCCTCTGGTGTTGCTGTTGTTTATGGACGGTGGTGATCACTTAACATCAGGTGACCCACCAGTTCGTTTGCCTCCTACGATATAAAAAAAGCTGTGCCTACGACTTTGTCCGCGTGAAACTTTATATAAAGTACAATAATTAATAAAGTTATCTGAATGTATTAAGTCCATTTACTTATCTACTTTTCTCTCATACTTACGCCGCATTATAATTAAAATTACAATAACTTATGATAGAGTGGACCGATTTTAATGAAACAAAGACTAAGTTATTTTCGAAGATATGCTTTTATTGTGAACCACGTAAGTACTTTATAGGCAGACATTTCTAAAAATGATTTAAATGTATTTTATTACACATTCTTACAGAACTACAATATTTTTTTACGAAAATTGAAAAATACACACACATGAGATTTAACTTCTTATTATATGCGTAGAAGATATTTGAAGATCTTTATCATTAGTTAGTATAAAACAAAGTTCCCTACCGTGTCTTTCTGTCTGTTCGCGATAAACTTAAAAACTACTGAACGGATTTTTGATTTGATTTATTTTAAGATAAATTTATGTTTTTTCTTATCATCAGGGCGGAACAACGGCCACCGAGCCCGCTAGTTTTGTATAAATATTAATGTAATAAAAAAGTTCTTACATTATGCGTTTGCGAAAATCTTGAATTCGCTTTAAAGTTACTGATAAAATCTGGTCTATAATATAATGAAAAAGATATATCAATTGCTCCTTTAAAATAAAAAATAAATAAATTATTTGTACAGAGTAGATATAAAATACATCGGTTTAAAAATAATACTTTTATGTTTATGTAAAAAAACTCAAATGAAAGTGTAATATCATATTTAAATTTTATAATCGGGGGACATAGCAAACGCCACAATTTTATCATATTTGCTTTGTAATATGCAAACGAATTTGCATAAGAAAATCTGGCAACGTAAGTATTTCCAGTGGCATAATATTACAGTTAGAAAAAATACTTTCTTAAATTCTGATGTATATTTTAATTGTAGTTTTTTTTTATGATTATGATGATTTTTATAATGATATTTATGATAGCATTATTTAATGCTAAATATAACAGTGATTATAGTGTATCTGAAATTTGTAAAAGTATTTTCAATATAAATTGTAATTTATGTACTAGGGAAACTAATAGAAGCGTATTCAAACAATAGATTCACAGTTTTAAGCGCTTGGGAATCCAACATACGAAAATTCATTATGTGATACACGAGTTATTGTTCTGAGTCTGAGTGAACTTTGCATTAATTGTACATTAGGTATGTGTACGATAGAGGGCTAGAACCCCACTACAGTATATCGAACCCTTAATAAAGTAAAGGTTAACTTTAAAAAGTAGTTTTTTAGGAAACGTCGTGATTACGTGATTACATTATTTTTACAAAATTTGCTCTAACGCCTTTATTTACAAATCCATCGTCATGAAAATTTGTACACTTCAACTTTCGTAGTTTATCTGTATTACCAATAATTTATATTGTAGAAGAGACGACTGTAAGTATATAATAAAAATCTATTCACAAAACAATTGCAAATTATGCCTCTATTTGACATTTTTCTGAGTTTGCCATTGTAAGCATTATTTAATTTTGCCTATATAATATAGAGGTAAGTCTACAGATTTGAGTGAATTTACTATATGAGGCACCTAAGTCTTAATAGGCCCTTACAATATTAACGCGATAATGCTACATTTACCGCAGATTTTTTCTAATGTAAAAACATAACTCCAACTTGCACAACGCGCGCGCATTCCGGCTTCGTCAAGTATTGACATAACATTAGTTTAGCCTTTATATCGAGAACGCAGGCAGCAGAATATAAAAATGAAAAAGGGACACATATGTTACTTTCATCTTATTTGTAGACGGTTTTCTTTGTCTGTGAGATCCATTTTGCAGAACTGTCTCTAATAAACTCTTCTATTGCAAACACTAGAATATCTAATATTTCGGTATGGGTTCTTACTTTATTAAAGGTGCAATATGTCTTACTGCACGGCGTGACTTATTGCTTTCCTTATTACTATACCAGTTTGTTTTTGCACAAATCACCTGATGTTGAGAGTATATCGGTTTTATATTTCTCGAAATAATTTGGTTAAACATTAAGCACCTGTTTTTTTTTTAATTGATTTATAAAGAGAATTTACTAATCATTATCCTGTAAAAATATTGCTGGCGACTAACCAGTCACGCTGTATAATTTAAGTATGTCTGTCAGCTGTCTTGGAAGTTGATTTCTCTAAAAATGTAACAATTTTTACGTAACAACAATTTTAACTTCAAACACTTCGTATGTTAATTCCTACGACGAAAATAATAAGGACTTTCATTAAAAATATAAAATGTAGTACAATTTTTCGTTTTATAAATATATAACGTAATGTATACTATAATATACCTGAAATGGTAAGCTGTGCATTATGATAAAGGTGCGCATAGATAAATACGTAACGCAAAAGTTAAATTAGTGACACTTAATTTTAACGGTCGGGAAGTCGAATTCATTTTTCAGTGTAAAAAGGATTTTAGAATGTCACAATTTAAATTAAAATACTTGGAATTTAACAAAGGGCATTTAATTTTTCGCTACAAATAAATATATTTTTCCTAAATTAGTTCATGTAAAACAGATCCCAGTTGTATTAATTAGTACGTAGATTAATTAACTATGCTATTTGACAACAAACTTCTCATCTATCCTCAAGAATCGGCCACTGCACTTTACTCCGAAGTCTGAGGTTTATTTATGTTAGTGCTCTGTACTTATTTCTGGAATACCGATCACCCACAAGCTAATTTAATTAACGGAACTCTATTTACATTTAAGGAAAGATAAATCCTACTACAAACTGCAATTTTCTGAGCGAACGAAACCATCTATATACATTATCAATACAATATTTTGAAATCCCTTTTTTAATTCTAACAGTGTCTACATATATATAATAATATGCCAACATTTTCAGAGTGAACAAATGATCTCGCATCTGTTTTAAAGGGCCATTAGCTTAGTGGGACTTGGGCAACACCGTGTGTTGGACAAATCGACAACATTTACATGGCGGTCAGTCGGCGGTTTTCAGACTTTGGGATAATGTTTGGGCTCTTGAAATCGAATTGCGAATCTTTGTGCACTAAATTGTTAGTTTCTCACTACCATTCATTTTGTTATCTCTTGTGTATTAAGAATACTCATTGGCAGATAATTCAAATGTTCTGATTTATACTAAGCTATCAGTACCCGCGGCTCCGTGTGCTTTTTTATAATTATTTGTAATTACAGTGTTTAGCCATAGGTAGTTGAGATAAAGTAAAATGTTAGCATAATAACCATATCCATTAAAAAACGCTACGTATCCTAATTTTAATGGTGGTAGATCAAACATCTAAGGAGTTTATCAATTTCTTATACCTATATATACATCCCTATTGGTGTATAGAAAATAGATTAAAAAAGTAACTGATCCGTATTATTTAAAATATATAACTTAGATATAATGCGTTAGCTTACGTTTTAGTGACAAATGTCATTATTTAATCTATGCATATAATACAAGGCTAACGGGACGAAAGCTGTATATTACATATTTTAAAGAAAAAAATACCCTGGCGGAGCTTAGAATCAATGTCAGAAAAAAAAATCCATAGTTTTTTAAAAATTTTGTCTGTCTTTTTGTACAGAATTCACGCAAAAACGACTGGACGGATTTTGACGAAATTTGGTATGGTAATAGTTTATATATCGGTATAATATTTTACCGATATAACACATTCGTATATATGTATATCATACTTATAAGAAAATACAAAAGAGAAGACCTATTATAGGATGGTTTAATATGTGAACAATTTTGATGTCTGGAACTAACACCTCTCACTGTGCATCCGTCAAAAATGAATGTCGCTCAAATGTTTTCCATACTGCGTCTCGGTGAACAAAACTGGTCACAAATGGTGACACCAATTAAACCGCCGATGTCAATAATACACAGTACAATCCTATAATTTGATAGATCATTGTTTATAATTGAAATTTCACGAAGACGTAATTGCGGATAGAGCTAATTCAATATATTGTAGATTGTTTAGCAGAGATATAAGTGTACTAGCGGGCCGGTCGGACGTTTTCCTGCCTTGAAAATTAAAAAAAAATCTAAAATTCAACTGCAGCGCCACCTACCGGATTCAGTTGTGAATCTAAATCATTCTTGGATACAGTGGAACACGCACACAAAATTTCGGCTAAAATCGGTTCAGCCGTTTTGGAAGGGTTCAGTGAGTGATGGAAGAGTTCACACGTAGATTTGCAATATAATCAAAACTATTCCATGATTTTACCAAACAAGATTCATTTAATAATTAAAACTAAATAATAAAATTACTTAGCAAACAAATGTTATGACTTCTGTCGAAGTCCATGGAGCGTTAATTTTTAATTGCGTTTAATGCTTTGTCAATTTTCACGTTTCCATTGAACTGTCCTACAAACTGAGGGTTTATTTGTATTAATAATTGAATGTCGGCGTGTTATATTTAATAACTAGCTGTTACCCGCGGCTTCGCACGCCTTTTTTTAAATAAATTTAAAATTGTGATTACACATCTAGTGTAAATTACAATAATACTATTTCACAAATATTTGTATCACACGCACATCATCTACTGTAACAGGTAACGTGTACATTATGTATGTGAATACTAATAGTGTATCGAATGGGATGGAATTATAATCAGCCACATAACTGGAATTTTAAACTATATATCACCCTCAGTGCTCACACTATATAAGAAAATAATGAAAATATGAAGCTACACATTGTCGAACAATATTAAATAAAACAGCTAATTAGTTACTTATTTTGCCCGTAAAATTCCCGTTCAAATATTACTTGTAGTCAGGTGAAGCTGTTAAGCGTAGTCATTTCTAAGAAAAAAAAAACATTCAAATAGGTCCAGTCGTTTCGGAGATTACCCGGAACAAATAAAAAAACAGACATATCGACAGAGTTAAAAAAATGTTGATGTTTGTAGCATCACAGATTGTATTCATTAAAAGTAATTTATTTTAAAATAAATTACACTCACTTTGCTTTTATAATACGTGATATATCACAAATAAAAAATTGGCAACAAAACTAATGTAGAGTAGAGTTTTTTAAGAGTGTTTGGCGGGATTTCAGTTTGTCATGTAGTGGAATTTATATATTTTTTTTAATAATATTGTGTTACATGATTCTATATCGTGTAGAAATTGGTTGCGTATTATATAATATCGTTCGTTTATTTTACATAAGTGAAATGAATGAAAAATAAAACCACGAAGCATTAATTCTATGGTCTTGAAGATTAAGAAGATAAAAAATTACGTTATATTATGTAGAGGATTCGGCGCTTATACCTTTACATTAACTTGGACATAGAAGAAAACTAATTATATTGACAACTTCAGAATTGGCTGTATGGATTAATTCCTTCGACTGTCTTATTGGACGAATATTATTACTACTAAACTTTCTGAATAACAACACAAAATAAACTTAAGAAATGTTTGCGATATAAACGTAACACGTGTAATTAAAAATCGAAAACAAAACTAACGTAGAATAAAGTTTTTTAATAGGAATACAAAATAAACCATGAAAATATTTTTGA
>JACEII010000013.1:1705129-1718485 GCA_014332785.1 Antheraea mylitta | reverse complement strand
TAGCCCGATTTTGAGACATTCTTCATTAGTGCTCAGCTCCTTTTGGTTTTAACGTGATGATATGTAGCCTATAGCCATCCTCGATAAATAAGCTATCTAACACTAAAAGAAACTTTTAAATCGGATCTGTAGTTCTTGAGATTATCGCGTTCAACCAAACAAACAAACAAACTTTTCAGCTTTATATATTAGTATAGATGAAACGTTGGCAATATTAACATACACGATTATTAGTCGCTTAGTTATTTCTCCATTAGAGTGTTATTTATCTATTTTAATAAAGTTTTTCGTGATTGAATTTTGCTGTGCAATATAATTCATTTGAAAAATATATCATTAATGTATTTAATATTCTTTGTTATATTTGCGATATTATCTAGAAAAAGAAGCTATTACTGGTTTCAACATGAATGGGTCGGCTCGCTCGGGGTACTACCACCCTTTCACAGAAAACTCGTCCCTCCCTCCCCTCGTCCCTCCTTCCTTTCCTCCCCCTTGTCCCTTCCCCCCAACCACAGGCTGGAAAAACACTTGCGACTCCCCTGATGTTGTATGTGTCTATGGACGACGGTAATCACTAACATCTGGTGACCCGTCTGTTTGCCACCTATGACATAAAAAAAAACAATGTTTTGCTAGCTAACTTCATTAATATCAGATGAAAGTACAGTTAGCAGATTAGAAAATGTTTATTTGTCACTATACTGTATTGCAGTCTAATAGAATATATTCAATATTAAGTACGAACGAAATAAACGAAGATAATATTATGATATGATATAAAACAAATTAAACAGCGAGCGCTAGACAAAGCTCAGTTGATGAAATAACGAAGAACAAAGAAAACTAAAATCTGTCTTGCTCTAAATCTTCTTGAAAGAATGCATTTGCCAATACTAGTTTTTGATTTTCAAACCTAATGGAGTTGTTATAGGTGATAATATAAAGTCACAACGTATTCAAGTAAAAACAAAATGATTAAAAATAAATATGTTTTTAACTAACCGTACTGAAACATCTTAACCCACTTAAAAGAGTAGAGAAGCACGTAGAGTTCTTTCTGCCTGAAATTAAATTATGTATTAACTATTGTAGGTACATTGCATCGAATTCTCGTATGTATTTTTTTACCTGTCGTTAGTTACACGTATGGATGCAGGTAATTGATATTAATTGGCACTATCCTTTGTCCGGTTTTTATTTTTAGTTCACAAAAAATGTACTAATATATATTCGTATTATCATTAACAAAGACATATTTTTATAGATAACGTTTTACAATTTATATAAATTAATTACTGAATGTATTTAAATGCCTCACTTCCGAACGGTTGCACGGTTGTCATGGTTTTATAAATGAAAATGTTTGAAATATCGTAAGGAAAACTGAAAAATTTTGATAAAAAGCCTCCATATGAAAAGTGACTGAGTGATACTGAAGACAGTAGGAACATCTTCAAAAATATTAACAGAATTAACAACTAGTATTTAATAAAAGCTTTAACAAATTAAAAGAATATAAGACTGACTACATACAATAAATGAGTCGTATAGAATCAGGCGGCTATCTATATATTTTGGGTAAAATTAGTTTTTTATGTGGCAACACAGCAAATTTTGAATTAATAATGATCTACAGATATATACTTTTTTATTAGTTTTAATCTACGAATTAAAATACAGGTTATACGTTAATCATCATTGCTACGTTTTTAAGCATTTTTTACAAACAAACATTTTTTCTACTTTGTCAAAAATGAGTTGTAGTGTAGATAGTCGCCTATGATTCTTACGACTGAAATGTCAAAGGAATGAATCAACAATTTCTCAATTAGGCATTTACTACTTTTTATTATGATCATTATTTTTTTCTACAATATCTTCTTTTCTAAATTATATTTTAATGATACGAAAATAAATAAAATGTTTTTACATCCATTCCAACTCGTATGAATCGGTAAGAAATGTGATTCGCAGTGCTCATTAGTGCCGAAGAAAATCGCGGAGACAACAAATGGCTGCCATTTGTTACATCTACACCATCCGCCATTTTTATAACTACGCCGCTACGGAATTTATATTTTGAATAACGTATAAAGAATTCGAGTTACATTTACTTCGCAATTGTAATACTTCGATAATCGCTTACTATTGAACAAAATAAACAGATATCCACTGAATATTTATAATGTTCGTAAACAATTTAAATAAAAGCCGAGAGCGGAAAACGGATTCGTAAGGCCTAAAGCTGTATTTATCATTCATTTATCTTGCAAAGTGTTTAGTGGAGAGTGTAGATTGCCGGGGCGGCGCGGCGCGCTCTTCTGTAAATTACAGATTGCAGTACAATATTTAAAGATAATAATGCCGGTGCTGCAAAAAGTTAAGCATTGGTTTTCTTTGTTTAGAGATCCTTATTATAATACTATGTAGTCGTAGTCGGTTGGTTTGACTGGCGGAATGTCAATTCGTAGTCAGCAGGTTCAAACGCTGGCACGTTTTGAAGAATGTATGTAAATTTAGTTACATTTACTAATTTAAATTGGTAACGTTATCTACTGTAAGTGAAATAAACATCGCTAGGAAACTTGGACTTAAAAAATGTTTGTGTAGTACCACTAGGTACATTTTGGAAAATATCTGTTAATACGTCGTGGGTTGGCGTGGCGATTATAACCGAATTCCTTATTAAGGTATTGATATTGATGATATTATTATTAAGCGAAAAGAGGCTGATGGCATTTGGTTTCTTGCAGAGTGACACTAAAAGACTAAGACTGTATGTATATATCTATGTATTAGGTTTACCATGGAGGATATTTTTAAACTAGTTTTATAATTTACTAGTTTTTAATCGCGTTAATGAACAGTTTGAAATTAAAATTGCTAATGTTGCTCGCTCATAATGGGACTTTCAATAGTTCCATTTTTTTTTTAATCAATTAAGTATTTACTGAGTTTATCAATTATAAACAAAAATTTAAATCTCTTCTCTTTATAGTAGGTAGCGTAAAAAATAAAAATTTCAGTTATTCCTGCAGTACAGTTTAGAGTTATCAACCGTTACTAGAGTTTTTGAGTACGTAAATACTAGTGTACGTAACTTTTTATCATTAAATCGTATAAACAAATTACTATTATAATTCCAAAATTAAAATTAGATTACGGTAATGACTTATAAAGGTATTACGATGAAAAGTTATGAAAATTTAAAGCGTACTCGGAAATGTGCTTCGCGGGAATTAATGATGTTTTTTAATAGCAGGCGGTCGCGACGCTTTTTTGCGTTACTTTAATTAGCTACATTCATAGCTTATCTATGAAGTATATAAGAAATTATTTTTTATTGCTAGTTTTGAAACGATGATGGCTCATTAAGATTTAGTGGTTAGCGTATTAGGAAACCTCATCGATGCACCGAGCTCCGAAACTTGGTAGGATTTTTCAAGTTCGCCTAATTAGCTTCCATGCTCAAGTTGAACATCTGTCACCTAGCACATATTCCGGTAACTGCACTTCACATTCAGTCCACCTCTAGGTTTCCCATCTTAGCATCTTAAACCACAGCGTCATATAGCATATCTTAGAATTGTGGTCAATTAGGTTTGAACTGGGCTGTTTCTGTCGGGTTTGTCGTGGATAAAACACCTGCCGCCGGACGTGTTACGGAGTTATTACTAGCTTCAGCATGTCGGCTCGTCCGGAGTAGTACCACCTTCTTATAGCAAAACCGACGTAAAGTAACAGTGCTTGCATTGTTGCTTTTCGTTCGGTCAGTGAGAGCCCCGGAGACCAACCTCTCCTCACCTTCCCCCTCTCCTTTTCCCTCCCACCTCTCCCTCAACACAGGCTGGTAACGCACTTCCGACTCCCCGTGTGTTACAAGTGTCTATGGACGGTGGTGATCACTTAACATCAGGTGACCCAATTGTTCGTTTGCCTCCTATGATATAAAAAAAAAACATTCCCATAGTGCGTAGACATTTTTTTTCTCGAGCTGATTTTTTTTCTCTTTTTTTATTATCAGTGCGCGGTAATATCCGCCGCACTTTTCAAATATAGAAAAAAATAGTTTGGTAGAACCAAAGCAAAACAATTAAGTTATAGGAATAAAAACCATATTCAGCCATATGCCGCAACAGTTCAAGTAATAAGCTCACCACTAATTTTCATTGGGAGTGCATAAATGTTTTTTTTTTTTATTTATTTTGTTGTAGTCTGCAGACTCTTGGTCCGCACCTTTTTTTGCTTATATGTAGTTTTTTTTTACGTAAAAATCGTATCCGTGAGCATATATATATTATTATTATTAGTAATTTCGTGCATAAATGTTTACGTAATTCATAAAAAAAAACAAAATAACTATTGAATGTGATTGAACAAAATTCAACATGCTTCAGAGTGATATTTCTTGCATCATCATCATCATTACCCTTATCCCACCTAAGTAGGGTCGGCACAACATGTTTTCTTTTCCATTCTCTCCTATCAAATGACATTTCAGTATTCACACCTTTTACGGACATATCATTTTTAACACAGCCCATCCAAACCTTTTTCGGTCTTCCTCTACTCGTATATCCGTCCACTATCATACTCAACACTTTTCTAGTTACATGGTTTTCATCTCTCCTCATGACATGCCCATACCATGCGAACCGATTACTCCTCAACTTCTCTGTCACTGGTGCTATTTTCAAACTGCCTCTAATATACTCATTCTTAACCTTATCCATTCTAGTTACACCCCACATCCACCTAAACATTCGCATCTCTGCCACATGTAATTTTCTCTTATCCGTCTCTTTCGTAGCCCTGCACTCAGATGCATATCATGCCGCATTCAGAGTGATATTTCTTAATGACTTGTAATATTTGGAAGTTCTATCATTTACAGAACCAACTGCTTCTAATCGTAGATACAATTTTTGTAGAATCAATTACCTTGAGATACTTTTTTTTAATGTAGTAACGACAGATAACATTTACTGTGGATTGCAACTGATCCTTTAGTTTGCTACAGTGAAATTCTACTACATTTTTATTTGTAGGTGGGGATGAATTGCCGAAGAAAGCGCATATGGAATATGCGAGGAATGGTATGTACATAATAGGTGTGATATTGATATGACATTTTATAGAAGAAAATGGAAAATATATTGTACCAACCCTACTTTCTGTGTGACAAGTGCAAGAAAAAGTAGACGATTAATATTTTATTATAGTATTACTAAGTGAGCTATTATTATTTGTTGATAATATATTTATATGGAGTAATATATACTTGTTAAATTTTCACTATACTATTTGATTTAATTAAAGTATTAGTAGTCCAGTAATCAACATTCAACCATAATAAAGAGTGTGAGATTATTTTGTATTTTTATTTTCGCCTATTTCTAGAGAGAACAGCTTTTGGTCTCGGTTTTAACTTGTTTAAAAGAGGAATTTAATTTTTTGAGTGCCTCATTAATTAAAACCTAGTGTCTTTTTTATCGTTTTATTGTAGTGCAATCGTCTCAAATAAGCTTTCATAGATATAAAAAAGTATAGATAGCATAGAAATATATATCTGATGTAAGAATTTATTTTTGATTTTAATTAAATAATAAACTTTTTATTTTTTTGTAGCTCTGGGAATGTAATCGTTTAAAAATAAGATTTTTAATTTTATAACTGTAAATTATCCCTAATATCTTATTTGCTTTATTATAGTGCAAACCTCATAGATAGTCTTCGAAATAGTCTAGAAATGTATATCTGACATTTTTAACATAATAATTTATACTAGTGGGCGCCCAGTGGTCGACATTCGACCATAGTTAATTGAATTTTTAACGTTTGAACTTTATTAGGGTTGTTTTGCCCGAGGATATACTTCTATAATCAAAGGTTTTCATCATGGCTACTCAGTTATTTGCCATTTGCCGTGATCTTTATTATATAATCATTAAAAAAAATCTATGTGTAAATGAAAATTAAAATTTATTATAAATTTAAAATAAAAACCACATGGTAAAACTCAAATTTTAACCAAACATAACTTTACGAAAATAAAGATATTTATCACAACCCATGACACAATTTTCAATTAATTTTACACGACACCATAGGGTGGTATTTCTGGGTGATATTGAATTACATGTAGTATGTTCATTATGAGAAATAGTGATATGCCCAGTATCATCGTTTGGAAAAGTAATGGATCCACAATACAATCAAATGGTGAATCCAAGACAAAAACGTTTTTAATACTACCATTAGCTTTTGAAAATAAATTCTTTTTTGTTGATACATGAGGTTGAATTGCAACATTGTAACCGCGGAGGTCTTAGTTATGGATTATTTTTATGAATAAAAATCTTGTTTTGATTATACAAAGTATTATTTGGCTCATTTTTTTAATAATTCATTATTTGAAGTGAATTCACCATAAAAAATTATAAACTAAATTTTATAATATCATTGTTAAATGTAGGTTGAAAAATGGTAATTAGAACGTAAGAGTTAAAAAATACATATAGTCGAGCATAGCAACCTCCTTTCTTCACAACCTTTTTTGAAATTCGTATTTATTGATGACTGTCAAAATATCTTTTTATTTACATGTGTGTATATGTTGTGTAAAATTCGAGTAGTGGTGTGAGTAGTGCATATTTTAATTAATTAATGTACTTCTAATGCATTTTATATAAAATAAACAGCTTTCTTCACGTTTCCGCCATATAAACTTTAACTATGCCAAATTTCAAGTTCACCCGTTGACGGGAAATATGTTAAAAAGGGGTACAATTTTTTTGCTTCACGTATTAATATATAGATTTCATTTTTATGTAATTCGAACTAATTATGATCGGTTACGACTTAGACGTTGATTACCGCACTGGATAGAGGAAAATAAATAAAAAATAAATTCATACACATTTACTTACATTTAGAGTATACACAATATGGAAATACAACATTTATGATCCCCTGACTACCAAACTAGGTTCCTCTATATCACTTACAGTTTTCTTGTACACGATACTTGCATTACCATTCACATGTACGGTAATCGTAATCATCTAGAAACGGCATGGGGTTGTATTATAATGGTGATACGAGCTTTTATTACGTATACGATATTCCTTTCTGGTGATAATCTTTTAATGTTTCTAGTGTATCAATAAAAACTAATGCTTCTTTGTCCTTATGCTTTCCTTTACCATAAAATGTGATAAAATTTTAGTAACTATTTTTTTTATTTCATATAGGAAACAAACGAAAAGGCGGGTCACCTGTTGTTAAGCGATCACCGCCGCCCATAGACACTAGCAACCCCAGAGAAGTCGCAAGTGCGTTGCCAGCCTATGTTTGGCAGAATGGAGAGAAATAGGGAGGGGATGGGAGAGGGGAGGGGATGTGAGAGGTGAGGGGATGGGAGAGGAGAGGGGAGGGGAGATGGGTCTCCGGCGCTCTCACTGGCCGAACGAAACGCAACAATGCAAGCACTCTTACTTTACGTCTGTTTTCTGTGAAAAGGTGGTGTTACCCTAGACGAGCCGGCCCATTAATGCTGAAATCAATAATAGCTTCAGCATGGCTCTACCACCTACAAAATTGATAATTGTATCAAGGTGTCTTCGTGGTATTAGTTGAAGTAAGAGTAAATATGTAATAGAGATATGTAACGTATTTAAATGAATATTTGTATTTTCATCTCTCTGTGTATTGGGCATACAACATTTTGGACATAGTCGTGGACGAGCGTTCGGTTGACGCAGTGCGGTTCCTACGTCAAGGGATCTCATTACCGAAATGCTATCAGTTTACAGTTTAAAATTAATAAATTTATATAACCACGCTGAAGCTATTAGTGGTAAAAGAAGTATAACTTCAAAGAAGGTGGTTTTGCTGTCGTGTTCTTTGTTTGTCTTTATAAAGCCATTTTAATTCTTGTAGCAGTTAAATTTGTATTTTTTTTATAGAAACTAATTTTCTAATAGAAGCTACGTAATCACCGTTGTGGTTTTATTTCTCTTCCCGTCATTGAAAAGCTATTAAAATTTTAATTCCAAGCATCAGAGGAAAGAGCGAAGACGTCGTAATAAAGCAATAAAAATTCATACTCAAACAAGATTACTTGAGGTTACGGTGATGACGAAAATAGTACGTTTATAAATAAGTACGATTTGTGTAGAATCTAATACCTTTAAACGAGCAATTCTTGTATATTTTTATATATTCAGGATCTCTGAAACGGCGTCAGCGATTTCCGTGAAACAGTATGTAGGTGGTTTCAGGAACGATAAATTGATCTCATGCTTAGAAAACTTTTTTTATCTGAGTTTTCAGGCAATGAAAAAATATAGCTAGAATATAAAGATAAATTACGCCGCTGCTGTCAAATCAGAAATAGCTTAGATGGAAATCGGCTGCTTCTAAAATCTGTCTAACCCCAGTTTGAATCCAAGTGACAGCAAAAGAGTTATGTTTTTTTTTAATGCTAATTTTGTGAGGCAAATCTATCAGTTTATTTTAATTTAAAGGTGTTTTTTAAAGAACCGAGGTAGGCTAGGTCGTCCATGTACTGTATTACTATATATGTATACATTTTTTGATATTCCTGTTTTTTCATTTATATACTGTAATCCTAAATTATATTCGTTTTGTTAGATATATAGAAACTTCTATTTATCTTTCTTGGAATACGCAACAAACTTTTTCAATGTTATTCTATTGGTTAAAATTTTGCTACAAACACACACACGTTGTGTTAAATACAGTCAAACAAAATAACACGCTAAGTGTGTGCGTTTTAAGGCTATAAGAGTATCAGATGTATATGTTGGGTTCGCTGAATTGATTGGTGAAAGATTTTTAACTTGAGAATAGTTTCTAGCCAGGTCATCGCTAGGAAATACCTTATCATTATACTTTGATTTTATTTCATGCCTAAGTTTTCACCAGTGAAAGCTCAAGCTCGTAAAACATTCTAATCCATATTTTACGATCTATGTCTACCACTGCACTGCTGTTCATACTTGAAACAATATTTATCTGCCGATACAACATTTTTAGGTATAAATAAAATTGAAGCGTTTAACCGAACTAATCTGTCAAATGAAAACACTGGTTTTGACGAGTTTTTTAATGATTGATATAGGACTTTTTAGAGCATTATCTCTACATATCATTATACTTTTATCTAAGACTAATTAGTAGTAAGGTTAATATTGTCATCAAGCCTGTAAGAGACCCACTGCAGGGTCATAGGCTACTTCCCGAAGGAAGGTATGGGCGTAATCACCACGCCAGTCCACGACGTATTGGCGATTTCACACTCTGAAAAATCCACAGTTCTATATGGGAAAAATATATGGCAATTATATGACAATATTATACATAATTACGTACATACATGCAGTAGTACGACAAGAACATTTCTCAGGTTCAGGTATCCTCACGATGTTTTCCTTAATAAAATTAACAAAATTCCTCCTATATTTTATCCAGATATTGTAACATTCTATAAAATGATTTTCACACCAATTTCACTAACTTAGTTAGGTAGTGGTAGAGCCAAGCTGAATCTATTATTGTTTACGGCACGAATGGGTCGGCTCGTCCGGGGAAGCACCACCCTCTCACAGAAAACCGACGTGAAGTAACAGTGCTTGCATTGTTGCGTTTCGTTCGGTCAGTGAGAGAGCCGGAGACCCACCTACCTTCCCCTTCCCCTTCCTCCTTCCTTTCCAGTATCCTCCGCCCTCCTCACAAACACAGGCTGGCAACGCACTTGTGCCTCCCCTGGTGTTGCAAGTGCCTATGGACGGTGGTGATCATCTAACATCAGGTGACCATCTGTTCGTTTGCCTCCTATGATATAATAAAAAAAAAAAATATGAAAATCGAAACTTACACAACATAACTTGTTGGTGACAATCATTTAATGCTTAACACATCACAAATGTATATCTCAAAAAGTACGTATTCACAATTCTAATTCATAGAAACAAATCTGCCAGTTCTATGTAATTCCAGTTCAACGTTACTTTTATACCTTAAACATCATTTTTGTTTTGTTTCGTTAGTTTTTAGGTCAGAGGTAATCCCTCCTAGTTTGTTGAAATGACGTATTAACCAACTCTAGATAAAATATTTTTCAATAACAAATAACAACAGTGCATTCGATAGTTTGTCAGTCAGCAACTACAATCCATTACCCATGTGGAATCAAAACTAACTAGTAGCTCTAAATATAAACAGGGTGTAAGCTATCTAAGTGAACCAATTAATAAAGGGGTTCAGAGTATAAATTCTAAATATAACATGTACGAGTATAGAGATAATATGACGTCATAACATTTCTATCAGCGTTGCTATTTTCTTCGCAAGCATGTAGGCTTTTTGTATGACGCTGTGCTGAATAATTGCAAACTGCTAGAAAATATATTGTATATACAAGGAAGAATACAAAAATAAATGAGCAAAAATACAAGATAGGTACAATACAAGATTTTTTGTTATTAATGACCCAGTATACGAGTATAGTTGAGTATTGGTAAATTCAAACTTATCTCTACCCTTTTTCTACTATTGATTTGTCAATAAGCATTACTTAACTCGTAATGTTATCAGATTGGGTTAGAAATGCTTTATTGATGTTCTTTTGGGGCTTCTATTTTACTTGCCATCGAACTTAGGGAAATCATAAAGATAACTTTCAACTATGAACACGTATAGATTCGCAGGATTTTATATTTTTTATGTCTTCAATTGTTTTTATATTTAAGCGCAAATAATCGGGGAATTATTTCTAAGCATACTTGTAAACCTCTATTTTTTAATATTTCTTAAGTATTTTATCTAAATGAATTAGCAAAAACATATTTTTTATATCGTACGAGGCAAACGAAAGGCGGGTCGCCTGATGTTAGGTGATCACCGCCGTCCATAGACACTCACAACACCAGCGGAATCGTAAGTGCATTACTAGCCTGTGTTTGAGGAGAATGGGGGAAAGGAAGAGGAAGAGGGGAGGGTAGAGGAGGTGCGTCTCCGACGTTCTCATTGACCGAACGAAACGCAACAATGCAAGCACTGTTACTTCACGTAGGTTTTCTGTGAGAAGATGGTACTACCCCGGACGAACTGACCCATTCATGCTGAAACCAACAATAGCTTCATCGTGGCTCTACCACCTACAGAATTGAATTATAGATATCATACTTTCATGTTATACCAGATGTCACTTCCACATTAAAGAATAATCTAAAGATAGCTCAATTTAAATGTTAAAATACATCAAGCCACATAGTCGAATTAGCGTGCCTAAGAAATAAGTATTCGCACATAAATATATAAGAAAAACATCCCGTCCTGGATAGTCATATAAAAATCAAAGTAGACACGAGGCAAGATTAATTAACGATAAAGTCGTGTATAATATTATTATCGTAAATGCTACTTAAATAATTAACTTTTGATGGGAATTTACTGACGCTAAGCAACTTATAATATTATCAAGGAATTGAAATTGCCGCGTTAATTTATTAAGTGACGGGATTCCATTAAGATGTAACTTCAATATGATAGTCTTTACGTATAATTTGTATAAATTTTTTTGTTCAACTATTCCCATTACCTCTAGTTTTTTTTTGCAAAGTGTTTTGTTATAGATTTTTGGTAAAGCAGTTTTTCATCTATACTATAATGATATTATAAAGCTGAAGAGATTGTTTGTTTGTTTGTTTGTTTGGTTGAACGCGCTAATCTCAAGAACTAATGGTCTGATTTGAAAGTTTCTTTTAGTGTTAGATAGCTCATTTATCGAGGATGGCTATAGGGTACATATCATCACGTTAAAACTAATAGGAGCGGAGCACTAATGAAGAATGTCTCAAAATCGGGCTATTTTTAGAGCATCCACTGCGTTTTTTTTTTTTTTTTTTCAACCACGGCACACCTCGGCTTGGCTGTTGCCCGTTGCATGCAAAAATCGCGACCTAACTTAGCTAACCTAGCTAACTATTCATATATGTTTGAGTTGTTGAAACGTATATGAGTACCAGCATATCCGCCTCAACAACTCCTCCATATATTTTTATCGGAAAATTTCGAGAGTTTTTCAGTTCGATAAGGGAAAAAATCTTTCACAAAATAACCCTTCCACAAAGATGTGTAGCGTGTAGGCGTGCACGTGTGTGGAGGTGATCGTGTAGTGTTGTAGCAGTGATGTATAGGTGTGTCACCGTATCGCGCAAGCAACGCACTCAAGGGCTCCCTACCGAGGGATCGAACCTAGGCTTGAGCCGCTGCCGTGGGAGGCCTAATCGGGTGTGCGGGAGCGAAGTTAACCCCCAAACCGCGACGGCGCGATCTGTGGTTACGCGGGCGTGGGCGTGAACACGCTCTGTTACGAGGGACAGGCTGGTACTGATCGTTCGCTGACGTGATATCGTCGGGAGGATCGGTGAAAATGTGTCGCGGACGTCTTTTATAACGCCCAGCGTTGGGCACGGGTTCGTAATTCGTGGCGGATACCACTAACGGACTGGGATGAGTTGCGGCTCGCTCGAAATAGCTATTTGTAAGTAATTTTATATTCGCCCAGATAGACGGCATCTCCAGGTCCCTATGGAGATCCGCCTTCCGGACGAACCAAGGAGCACCGGTGATTTTACGCAGAGCCCGGGTCTGCAAAACCTGAAGCGTATCTAGATTCTTCGCGTGTGCGAAAACCGGACAACTATACGTCATTACCGGACGAATACAGACTTTATATATTGTGAGCTTATGTCTGAGGGACAGTTTGCTCTTCTGACAGAGTAAATAATGGAGGCGACCCATGACCATAGCGGCTTTATCTCGCACTCTCTTAATATGAGGATCGAACGTTAAATGACGGTCTAAAGTGACGCCGAGATACTTGACCTCGGTGGTCCAAGGTATCTCAGAATCGTATAGCCTTATGGGCTTTAACTTGTTATGGCGATATCTAGGATCGAAGAGTATCGCGGCACTCTTATCGGGGTTAATACCTATACGCCATCGAAGAAACCAGTCACCGAGCGTGCTAACGGCTTTTTCGATGCGATTCCTAAGGACTTTCGGCCGCCAGCCAGAGGCGTAGATAACTGTATCATCAGCATAACAACCTACCTCGACTCCCGGGAGCTTAGGTAGGTCGCTGATGAACAGGTTGAAGAGGGTGGGCGCGAGAATTGAGCCTTGTGGCACACCTGAGCGTATCGGACGAGGCGATGAGAGTTCGCCGTCTACTCTAAAACGGAAGGTTCTATCGGCTAGATAATCGCGGAGGATGTGAACTAACCTATCGGGTATGCCGGCTTGATTTAACTTGTATATGAG
>JACEII010000013.1:1642673-1700129 GCA_014332785.1 Antheraea mylitta | reverse complement strand
GTGCCAGGAGCGCGCTCGCACTCCTTCGTGGCGTGGTCACCCAGGCACTTGACGCACCTGGGGCGAAGATGGCAATTCTTCGCGGAGTGGCCATAACTCTGGCAGTTATGGCACTGCGAAGGAATGTGGGTCTTGCGTGGGGGCTCAACGGTGATCCCGTTGAGGCCACACACAGACGTGAGGGAGAAAATGGCCTTGCCTTCCTGCGACCGGTCGAGGATGGCTAGCACCATATTGTATGGGGCGCGAGTGCGTGGGTGGCACATGCGATGTACCTCACGCACTGGATAGTTCTTCTCCTTAAGGGAGAGGGTAACTTCCTCGACCGAGATTTCGGCCGGGATACGGCGTAACACGACACGCAGGAGGCGCTCGTCTTCTAACGCGTACGTAAAATACGCGAGTTTCATCTCGGTGAGAAATCGGATCAGTGCGCAGTGATCGTCCGACGTGGGACATTTGACGCGAATGCCCTCCGACGTACTAAGGGCATTCGTGTAGTTAATATTTCGCGATTTTAAGCTATTAGAAATGGCGGTCCATTTCGATTTGTCCTGTATCGTAACAGGCGGCGGCGGACGCGGCTTCCTAGTTGCGGAACCCTGAGTGAGCGAGACGGAACTATTACTATTTTGACTCGCGTTCAGTTTACGCGACGGTGTATCCGAGGTCGACGGTACGCGAGCGCCATTTATATTAGCGACTTTTTGTGGGCCTACGAAACCCGAATCCGTCGGGCTGCCCGTACGACGCTTCTTGTGCGAGACGGTCGTATAGCCGTCCTTGTCTGTCTGCGCTGAAGGCGCGGGAATCGCGGACTCGGTCGCGGTCGCGGTTGAAACGGCGGACGTTTTTTCGTCTAGCTCCATCTCGGAGTCGGCCTCCGAGCTAGAGCTAGGAATCGAGGCCTCAAGTAGACCTTTATCGCGCGCGTCTAGAGGAGACTGCGGCGAGAGAGATGCAAAGGAATTCGCGGTCGGAATATTAAAAAGGCCCTCGGCGGCCTGCGACGCTACGTTGCGGTAAATTGAATTTACAATCTCCTGATCTAAACCGCTCTCGAGGAGATTTTTACGATAATATTCTGCCACAGCTAACGGATCCATCGCGGTGGATCGAGGAGAGGGAGGGGCCGCGAAACAACCTCCCTGCCTTAAGGGCAGGGGAGCACGCCAAACGGTAAGCTACGGGACTATATCGAGTCCGGACCAAGAGAACTGTTTAAAACCAAACAAAGCGGATGTACAAAATGAATAAATGAGTGGGCGAGATAGGGGACCATGTATATGAATAAAATACTATAACATAAATAAATAATGGTTAAATAAATAGATAAATAATAATAAATAGGTACTTACATGTATACGGGGGCACAGAAATAGATTACTTTATCACTGAATAGATAAAAATTAACGAAATATATGAGGAAATAAATAGATAATTAAACAGATAAATAATAGTTGGTTAGATATTTAAGAACAAGGAATAGAAAAATGAGTATATAAATAAACGGGTAAATATATAAATAAGGGAATGTCTCACTCACTCAGGTAGATTTTGTAACACGTGTGCCACAGCTGCACTAAACAAAGCACAACGAAATCGAGAACAAAGATCTCGAACAAAGGAGATATCGGACACATGCGTTCGCTAGCGCGTCCAAAACCCGACTCCTCATCCACTGCGTGTCACTGTCAGTATTATATGCGTTGCCATGGTAACATGATAACATTCTATCGGAAATATTATTAGGGTTTATTTTGTGTTCCTGTTAAAAAATTTATTCTAAGTTATTTTTAATTCCAATTTTTGATTATAAGTAGTACGTTGCTATCGCAAACATTTTTAAAGTCTATTTTATGCTATTCTAAAAGGTTAATAGTAATAATATTCGTCCATCACAATACAGGCGAAGGAATTAATCCATACTGCCAATTCTGAAATTGTCAATATAGGTAGTTCTTAAGTATTCTCTATATATAAGCGCCAAATCTTCTATATAATATTTTGTAAATTTTTATCTTCTTAATTTTCAAGACCCCTGAATACATGCTCCGTGGTATTATTTTTCATTTATTTCACTTAGCATAATAAACAAACTATATTACATAAAACGCCGCCAATTTAACACAATATAGAGTCAAATAACACAAAATTATGAATAAAATATAAAATCCCTACATAACAGACCGAAATCACGTCAAAAACTCCTCAAAAGGTTTATTCTACGTTAGTTTTGTTCCCAATTTTTAGTTTGTGATATATTACGTATTATAAGAATAAAGCGTGTGTATATAATATTCAAATAAATACTTTTTGATGAATACATATATCTGCGGTGCTACAAATATCGACATTTTTTCTTAATTCTGTCGATATATCAGTTTGTTTATTTGTTCCGGGTAATCTCCGAAACAGCTGGACCTATATGAACGGTTTTGTTTTCTTAGAAATGACTACGCTATTGACCTTGCAAGCTTAACCGCTTCAACGGAGTACAAGTAATATTTGAACGGGAATTTTACGGCCAATAACTAACTAATTAGCTGTTTTATTTTAAGCTAGTGAGTTCAGCAGATGATACCCGATATTATATCTATATAATAAAAGATTGAACACATATTGTTCGATAATGTATAGCTTAATATTCTCATTACTTTCTTATATAGTGTAAGTGAGCACTGAGGGTGATACATAGATAGTAGTTTAAAGTTCCAGCTATGAGGCCTATGATAAATCCCATCCCATTCGATACACTATTAGTATTCACATATATAATGTACATGTTACCTGTTACTGTAGATGATGTGCGTGTCATACTTACAAATATTTTTGAAAGAGTATTATTGTTATTTACACATGTAATAACAATTTTGAATTTAATTAATACATTCAAAAAACGCGTGCGGAGGCGCGGGTAACAGCTAGTATAATATATATGTAGTAAGTGATAATTCATAGAAATTTAGGGCAAATACTTCATAATTCGTTTTTTAATAATTAACAATGTACAAACTTTTTAGCAAGGCCTTAACAGATTCACCACAGTACAATACAATTTAGAATCATCTTTTCAAGTCTTTTCTTTCCATCGATAATTGGTAAAGAGATAACTCTAATAAATATAAGTACATGGACGACCGAACCTAGCTAGGTTCTTTAAAAAACATTTTAAATTAATATAAACTTTTAGGCTTGCCTCACAAAATTAGCACTTTTTATAAAAAATAGACTCTTTTGCCGTCACTCGGATTTGAACTGGGGTTAGATTGATCTTCGAAGCGGCTATCTAAGCTATTTCTGTGTTGACATTGACGGCGAACTGAACCTTTATATTCTAGCTATATTTTTTCACTGCCTGAAAACTCAGATAAAAAAGTTGTCTATTAATGAAATTTAGCTAAATCGATTTACGGATGTCACGGAAATCACTGATGCCGTTTCCGAGATCCTGAGAATATAACAATATAAAAATATACAGGAATATATATATATATATGTCGGGGAGAACGTTATTCTCGTTGACATCTTCATTAGTGGTTACGGGTTTAGTGGGCGTCTTTCGGGTAAAATGCGAGCACAAAACACAATTATCATGGTTTCACATTGTTTTTATTTATATTTCACAATATTTCATTGGATGACAATAATACCGTTGGAAAGATTAACAACTACGACCGAGCAGCGAGTTCAGGGCACCGATCTTACTTTAACCACCGAATATAATCTCTCAATCTCAACAACGATCCACCTCGACCCGTTGCTATCTATCAAACGAATGTGTTACCAACACTGTCCGTCCTTCTAAGGTAAAGAAGGCGCCTCGACCCCGCTCGAGGCGCTGCCCCTGCTCTGATTGGTCGTTACGTAAATTGTAATATTATTTATTTCTAACATATTATTAAGGTTTTTAAACTATAGAAATCTGTAACATATGAAATACAATAAAAATTATGTATTTTGAAAGTAATAAAACTGTCCGCCTCTTACAGTAAAGATCTCTTCGTCCCCGCAGGAGGCACGTGCTCTATTCTCATTGGTTGTTTCGTGAAATATAGTATTCTTAACATTTATTTAATATTAGGGTTTTTAAATTATAGTGAAACGTAACAAATCAAATAAAATTAAATTAAGAATTTAGAATGTAAACAATATCATGTATGCAAACAATAATCGACTCTACTTCTAGCTTCCTCCGACTTATATATATATATATAGATAAGTAATAAAAATATTTCTGATCTAGTAAACATTTTAGTGTGAAAACAAAAACACTATAAATGGTAATAACTACTATATATCAATAATGAATTCCGCAGTTGTGTCATGTTATAATAATTATTATAAACTGCTCATTCATTTTGCTACTGAGCAATTTACTATTTTGTATGGTATTGCAATTTGTAACAATTAGGCATTAATAAAATGAACAGTCGTTGTTCGTATCGTGACATTGAGTATCACCAACGTGAAGTGCTATCCCTTTCACACATATTAATTATTGTAAAAGGTTAGCTTATAAGCCGGTTACGATAACACTCGCTGACCATTGTCGTTGTCATTATTAGTAACGGACATCGGTTAATCAGTAGCAGAATATTGTCTACAATAATTTATTATCAATTGCGTAGATATAATCTATACTAATATTATAAAGAGGTAAAGTTTATGAGTTTGTGATGCTGTAGGGTGTAATCTCAGGAACCTAATGATCCTATTTGAAAAATTCTTTCATTGTAATTTAGCTAGCTCATTTGTTGAAAAAAAAACCATCACACTAAGATCAATATGACAGGAGCACCAATTAAGAATGTTTCAAAATATGGGCTTTTTCCTCTTGATAGCTTCCGCTGCATGGAAGCGTTAGACCATAGTAACTATTTCACGCGGACGAAGTCATGTACTGTTTTTAAGTCAATAGTGTTGAAAATTCGAGAAAAAGAAAAAAAACGGCTGAAGTCGCGGACAGAGGCTAGTGTATCATATTAATAGTTGCTGTGATAATAAATACTTCCAGTTATTACTATAAAATTATTTTGAAGAAATACTTATTAAAATTATTGACACTTACATAACTAAGTCTTAATATAGATCAAGACGACACTAATTAATTAACATCGGTTTATAATGAAAGGAGCACACAGAAGAGATACCTAGCAGATAAGTCACAGAATGTGTATTCTAACATTCTCGAGAGAATGAACAGAGTTAATTAATCAACTTCGTAGTGTATACAGGAGAGAACTGTTACTCTTAGTTTCTGTTGCACTGGACAGGAAATGGGAACGCGATTCTGATGTCCATATTTGGATTTCCAATTCGATAGAGCAATTCAGCGGTGTGCTCTATTTAGCACTAGCTTCTGCCCGCGACTTCGTTCGCGTGGAATAGATACACTAACACCAACACTAACACGCAGCAGTTCTCAAAAGGAAAAATCATCCCGATTTTGAAAGCTTTTTTTATATGTGCTCCGCTCCTATTGATCTTACCGTGATAATATATAACTATATAACATTGAAAGAATTATTCAAATCGGACTAGTAGTTACTTAGATAACCCGCTACAACGCCACATCACAATGTCACAAACTTACAAACTTTACCTCTTTATGATATTAGTATAGATTTAAACTGCATTTGTTGAAACTATACGTATAAAATATATACGTATAAGATAGTTTGTATGAACGCCACGATGATCGTCGTAAGTTTATAATGAATCTGAGATTTTGGGAAGAAAATCATAAGAATTTAGCACATGCTGCCACTATAGCATTTTTTTTTCAACCCTTAGGAAAACCTACAGTTAAACAAAAAAATTACATTACGTAATATAGTCTAAGGCCATTTCCCAGTTTCCACATCTAGTTAGAATAAAATATAGGTACTAAGAAGGAAATTAAAAATCATATATTGTAACAATGTTGAAAACATTGCACCATAGCTACAACCAGTAACCTACAAACCACTATTAAAGAGAAAATCTTTCGCCAAGCACCTACCAGTTAGTTTTCTCTAGACTTAACGTTTTACAGTCACGGCCTCATGTCATGTACATTAAATAATATTAATGTCAGAACGCCACAACATTAATTAATATACACAATAAACAAAAAACGATATACATTTCCTATGCCACAAGGTGTCGTTTCGTATTTTACTGAGCGACTCAGATCTAGAACGACTCTCACCTTACTCTGTCATAATCTCAGCTCTAATAATGATTCATTAACAGTGGCCCCATCAATCAAAATAATATATATCTATCTATACTAATACTACAAAGAGGTAAAGTTTGTGAATTTGTGAGATTGTGACGTTGTAGGGGGTAATCTCATGAACTACTGGTCGGATTTGAAAGTCTTTCAGTGCTATCTACACTCATCAAAAAAATCTAAGCAACATGTACTATTTTAAATTTTAGGATAGTTCTTCACATTATAACGTTGTATTTTATTTTTAAAATAATACTTTAGGGTTCTGTGATGTAAAAATAACAGTTGTTGTCTTTATAAGTTCTTTTAATAACAGAAATGAACAATATTAGAATATACTGTAGAAACTAAGATACATAAGAAACTAAACTTTTTTTTTACAAAATGAAATTTCTAAAGAAAATGTATTTAATGTGAAAGAATAGAACAATTTAATACAAAGTATGGCAGAGGAGACTCTGCTATTCAGAACTTGTCGGCAACGATTATTCATTGAATTAATGAGACTGTTTATGTCGCAAGATGACATAAACTGTATGAAAATACGTTCTATAGTTTTTAAGTTTATCGCGAACAGACAGACAGACAGATGCGGGAGAGGAATTTCTTTTATACTATGTAATGATAATATTGTCATTGCTTCTTAACCTTGTCACTGATTCTTATTTACATCTGCTACAGTTATATATAATGACTACTTAATCTTTTTAAAGAAACTTAATAATATGGTTCTTAGATAATATTCTACAAAGTTCTCTATGTGTAACCGTAACCGCTTTAACGTCCGTTTTGGAGATTAAACCAGATAAACAACAAGCATCAATTTTGTTGATATGTATGTATTCTCTTAACATAGCAATTTATAACTGCACTAGCCTCTGCCCGTGGCTTCATCCCTTTGGAATAGTTACTTTAGGCTAACGGCAACACGCAGTCTCGAGAGGGAAAAAAAGACAGTTTTGAAACATTCTTCGTTGTTGCATTCAAAGGGCTTTATTTTATAATTTGTAGTGATGCTTGAAAACTTTTAAACATTAGTCAATACTTAATATCATTATTTTATACTATATTATAATACCAGGCTTTCACGGCTTCATCAGACATTTTGGGCGAGCGCTTTAGGTACTCCACCGCATAGCAAAAAGTACCAGTGCAAGGACGCCAGACTAGTTTAATCTCAGCTTGAGCTACCTTAGATGCAACAATCGTAAATCGAATTAAACTAATCAAGCTATCTAAACTTAGCATATTACATACAACGTGTACATGTATTTTTTAGTATTTTATGTCAGTTTGGTTTGAGGCTACTAACCAAATAAAATTTTTTATCTCTTAAAGAACCTACGTACCTAGCGTGTGTGTGCAGTGCAGTGAGTGTGTTGAACTACTGAGTACAGTGTCACTTTTATCATACTGGCACCATGTTTGTAGACTCCAGTTCGGGGGATTGGAACTATGCTTGAAATGCTACCGGGAAGAGGTGCGGCGGGTGTGCGGGAGCGAAGGCAACCACCTATTTGCGGCGACGTAATCGGTGATTTCGCGGGTATGAACTCGGGTTTTATCTATTATTAGGTCGCTATCAACCTACAGATATAAAAAACCAGAAATAAACATTCTTTTCTAATTTCTCACATTTCTTGATGTGTATTCAGCTGCCGTGAGGCATATAGTCTGATTAGAACACAAGTATATGCTGTAATTTTTTTAAGGATACTGTGCTTATCACCGTACTTTATCGTGCTACACTGAAGAATAATAAAATAAATATCTTAAACCACTGAATGCGAAGTCGTTAATACAACCTATTACTTACAGTACAAAAGTACAATCAGCACAACATACAAAAGGCACAAGATGTAAATAATTGATACGAAAATCTTGCAACAGATATCTTACCACGGAGCAGATTGCGCGTTAGGGCGAAATAAATATTAAACAAGTAACTCGAGACCCGGTAACCTACAAAGGAAGCAGCAATATTCTCAGTATTTCTGTTCCATTGTTATTGTTAGGCGTGTTGACGTATGTATTTCCACCGATATTATACTTTGTGTTTCTGTTATCTCTTTAAATCGACTTGTACTTCTCCGTCCTGGTCTGTTTTGAGTGACTAAAGTGTTTGTTGAAGGAAACACAATCATGTGCGTATATGTGTTTATTGGCGCGAGCGATCAATCCGAGCCACTGCGCGATCGTCACTAATAAATTTAATTTCTTAATTAGGACACAATATGAGCCTTAGGTGTACCACCCAGGTTATACTTACTTTACGTTTAACATTTTCCATCAAAGAGCATGATGTAAATATTATCTATAAAATAATTAAGTCGTATAACTTATACGACAAATATACGACTCAAGGGCAATTCCCACTTCTGAAGCAAAAAGATTAAGCCTGGTGTATTTGCTTTATGCACCCATAATAATCACTTTATTGGGATAATTAGCTATAAAGTGGATTGAAGCCAATAGCATGTCGTCCAACTCGAGTGAGCATAGAATGTGGTGAGATGAGCTGAAGGATTGCGGGGCGATGCGCAAGGTGACTCTAATGTTCGGCTCAAGTGGTCAAATTAGTTGTTTCTTTTCTGTTTAATATAAAGAGAGATCGTGGACTGTAATATAAACGAGCTACGAGGGCAACAGTATGACGGATACACGCTCAACCATGGGAATAAAAGATTCAATGCCCACGCGGATTCTAATAATACTACTTCCTATCTATAAAATAACTAACATGGATTCAATACAAAGTTCAATATTTTACCTAAATATTTAAAACATTTCTTTCTACTTTGCCTCTAACTAGCGACCCACCCCAGCTTGGCTTGCTACAATGAATTTATATACATATATTATTGCGTTTTTGATGTTTAGATACAAACAAAATTTTAAAATTTATGTAAGAATCTTTCCACAAACTTATTATTGGGCACGACATTCATTCTGTGATGTCTTCTAATTATATATACATTGATATGATATGCTGTTGTCGACGTAGAATGAAAAATAAGGTATCCTCCAAGAATCACCTATAATAATGCAATACGACCATTTACTATGTTTTCTCGTATGAACGTGCTGATAGTAAACTTTACTTCATTGTATAAGAGTGCTAGCTTTTGATCACTGGTTTGCTCATATTAATATAGGTTAAGCATAGCCTCGAAAACAGAATATGCTCTGACAACTTTAGTAACTAAGGCGTAAAAGCGCAACAAACAAACTCACATTGATATTTGTAATATTAGTAAAGAAGTAAGGGTTGTTGGTTGGAGTTCAATAAAATAAAATAATTATATTATAATAATCTTTTTATTAACAATAAAATGAATCATGTGCGATACATAAGTGAATTTCCATTTCAAATGCACAAGCCTGATTATCGCAATCTACTGAACCGTTTTCCCTCGTCCATCCAAATAATACAATATATTAAAACGGCTTAAAATAAATTACAATGTAATTGTCGGCAGCTCTTTTAGGGTGAGAATAAAATATTTGACTTTAACCATGTGACAGACAATATTATAACATACTTGCGTTGCAAAGATCTTGAAGTCAATCAGTCACTGACACAAAATATATTCTAACACATACTGATGTGTTCAAAAATAACTATATATATATTTTTATATTTTACAATTAAATCGTAAAATTCTCACCATTCTGCGTTCTAAAGAAAATGTTTAATTTAGTTATTTCGAGTTATAAAACGAATATTTAATTTAATAAAAAAGCACTTGCGATTTTCGATATATATATATATTCGATTGCATAATGCATTACTCTTATAATTCCATAATTGAGAAATACGTAAGAAAATTTATGGAATATATAATAACAATAAATAAATATTTTATTTACAGTACCAATTTTTTTTATCGCCTATCTATTATTATTTCAGGATTTTGCGAAATTAATCCGTATGATAAACCGATGTAATTTATATGTAATTAGAGGTTATAAGTATACACTATCAAACTACACTTAGCTCAAGAGTATGTGGTACCCACATACGGGTACATTGGCATGAGCCGAAACGTATTTGGACCTCGTAGACATTTTTACTGTAAAAACTTATTGTAATCCTTACAACAACACCACGCCCTTATCCTTCGAAAAATCCACAACGGATTATTTTGCTTCCAAAATAAATTACAATATCAATGAAAACAGCTTACAAACACGCATTATACATATTACAATAATATTTACAATATACTGAAAGTTGAATTAGAAAATCATTTTTTATTTTCATACTGTGATATTACATATTCATTTTCAATGTTTATATTGACATATAAAACAAATATAACAATAAATGTACAATAAAAATAATAATTAAACTTCAACAATTATAATTATACATGTGAACTTAGTACATAAATAATGTATGTAAGTTTAAAATAAATTCAACAAAGTAAATAAAAAATAAATAAATTCAACAAGTAACATTAAAAAACATTATTGATTAATTTTCCAAATTTTTACATGAAAACTTTTATCTACTTAAATATTACGTGGCAGTAGTCATTTTTCAATTATCAAAACTGACTAAATTACCAATATATTAAGCTACTTCTCCTTAATACATACATAAGTAATACTCAAGTTTATTCAACAAATTACAATGTACTATTTTCGATTTACATTTCTTTATAAACTGACAGAATACATCGAGAACGGTAATTATACCTTTACGAGTATTCACTGATTGTAAGGAATTTACTAAGTATCGATAAATTAATTATTCCTTACAAAATGGTTTATTAATAACGTTTAGTTAAATAAAATCTCATTACTTTAAATCGGGTAAGATATAATGTCTCAAGTCTTCTTGGATATTACAATAATTAAAGCTCAAATTTAATGGATAAGAAAATATCCATATTATCATTTTTCTATTTATGAATTAACATAAAATACTTATCCGTAACATTCATTCCATTTGGCCTTATATTTGGCATTCAGTATTTTTACAATACTGATTATACGATATACAATAATTTTCATACACAAAAATTCAAATCTGAGAGTGATATATCTAACCACCACTTTTATGTCATTTTTATTTTATAGCTTATATTAAGAAAAACATAGTTGATATATTTTTTTTATTTACTGAATTTATCATGAAAAAATCGTATAAGTATCATTAATAATGTGGTATCTCATAAAAAAACAAGGATGCCCTTTAGACGTAACATAAATGTCGTTGTACAGAAAGGAGCATACAAATAAAATAATATTCGTCGTGTTTAATACACACCACTCACACTGAACAGTAAATACTTCGATATTAAATTTAAGATAATATTGTCTCGACAAAATCTCACTCCACAACACTCGTCGAATATCAGCGAGTCGTATATACCTAATATATATATATATATATAAATTTGATAAAGTTAATTCGTATTTATATATTCCATAATAATATTTACTCGTAAAAACACTAATCGTTCATTCGGAGTTCAATGGGTTCACTAAGGTCCGAGGCGGGGACTAGTTGAATATTGACGACGCAGGACCGTAACCGAGGGAGTATTGTGATGTCACGGAGCTGGGGATGGGGAGGATTAGGTGTTTTTACACCGTTTGTCAATAAACAGCAGAGAGCTGTGGCCGAGGAACATGTAGCGGCTGCGGCCTTTGTGAGAGCGGACACGCTTCAAACCGCTCGAGCGAGGCGCGCCGTTAAATGATGCTTTCCCGATTGCGCTCATTCTCCTCTTGCGAACTCAGCGAACTTCCACCGCAAATTTGCATTTCGATCTCTTGCAGTCTGATAGGAAAGTTGGTTAATTTGTACATGAAAACCAAACATATTATATTATGTCTTGTAAATTACCACTTTACTAAATATTACTATGAACTATTTTATTTAATACTGTACCTTTGATCAACTTCCCACTGCTGCTGGCTCAGTTTAGCTGACATGGCTGCATTTTCTGTTTCAACTGTATAAAGGCGCTCACGTAACCGTTTAATCTCACACTCGAGAGCATCATGCGAATCCAGCAAGACACGGGGAGCGTGTGTAGCGACCGCGGCACTGCTGCCACCAGCAGCACTACTACGCGCACTTGACGCGCAAGATGCTACCGGGGATGCTACACGCAGAGGACTTACTGACGAACTGTATAACAACATCAGATAAAAAAATAATGTGAATATTCTTTTTATTGTACATATTATAATTACAATTATCTAGAAGGAATACTCAATAAGTAATTAGTATACAAATCTTTTCAGAGTGCTACTCCATAGTATTGAAAAACAAAAGTTAGCTGTAAGACTCTATATATAGATATTAGTGAAATGCCAGGTAGGTAGAAGATATATATTGTTGATCCTAATGGAATAATATGTAATGTTTCAATTAAAGTTTTTGGGCACAGGATCAATTACACTTTACATAGCTCAACGTGTTAGTGCCTAGTACTATTACTGGTACTCACTCAGCCTTAAGAACACTCCTGGCTAATAAATACTATTAATAACGTTCTTACAAGGAAATAACAACAAAAAAGTTATCAGTACTCTGAACTTGATTCACTATTATGTTACGATGTTTATTTTTCAGATAAATTGCTGTATACCTAACTCTTGACAACCAACAATACATTTTAATATCTCGACATTTATCATTAATATTTCAAAGAACTTTACTTACCGTCAAGAGAAATGCATTAACTTTTCAGGGTTAAGATATAAACAAATCTGTATACAATCATTTATAAAGTGTCACCTATAAAGCTGGTCCCGGTAAGAAGGCGGGTGTGAAGAATGTATGGGGGGTAAAGCCGGCGCGGGTGGTAAGTGCATCTCCTCTATGGGTATTCGGCCGCTTGTCTCCACGAGTCCAGGCGTCGACTGACATCGACCCATGGCCACTATAAAAATGATAAAATTATAGTTATAGGTTTTAGCATTGTACTAAAAAATATATCAGTATTTTTATTGAACCCTAAGACATTATAGCCACTCGTAAAGTACCCATGAAGCATGAGCAATTTGGTAAGCAGTTGGCAAGGTAGTTGTCGTCCAAACTTAATATTCAAAATCAAAAATCAAAAATTCTTTATTCAGTTTACGCCCTAATAAGGCGCTTATGAACGTCAAAAACTACCACCGGTTCGGAAAACAACCCAGCCATCGAGAAGAACCGGCAAGAAACTCGATCGGGTACATTTTTTTTACATACATTTCCAATACATCATACAGCTTATAGTGAATGCACACAGAGGAGTCAATTCCAGACATCACTATCGTTCACATATCACTATACTATATTATCACTATACATGCGAAACTAACTCTGTCTATCGATTTGTTTTTTTTTAATAATGAATATTCTGAAAAGATCACAATTAAATTTGATATGGGCTACTTTTTTTCCCAAATATAGCGAACAATACATATATAATGTCGTATATATAATTGGTATTTTTGTAACTTTCTATGCGCAGATGGTTAATATTGAAAATATATTGTGGACATTTTTTAAATTTTGTTTGCATATAATAAAAATAAAAACAGAAATGTTTAGTAGATGATAGAAGGTAAAGTGAGGAAGACGAGAGATAAATATTTCTTTACTAATTGGATATTTGTACCTTTCTCTAGCGGCGCTTTCTTATATTTCTCAAGTCTCTTAACAGCGATAGCTTCAAGACGCACTCTGGCTGCGGGATACTCCTTCAATACGTCCCACATATCCTTCTTGCTGAGCACGAACAAGTCCGAATAACCGACGGAACGCACCGACGCTGTCCGACGGTTGCCTGTCGACGTGTCATCCACACACTCCGTGCCAACCGGTGTCCGGTCCCATACATTTACGACCCATTACGTCTTACCCGCTTCAACTATACTCCCGTCCAAAATAGATCGTAATATGCCAGAAAACCGAACACCATGGCAAGGTAAACATTAAACAATAATACAACTCTTTAAAAAAAACAGGATTTTTATAGAAGTAAATTAAGCAGATTGTAGGAAAAATATTTCTAACTATCTTGTTGGTCAGGTAATGCGCAGGGTAAATCTGAATAGTAACGTTCACAGTTCAAAATAAACTGACCATAAAAGAATCATAATAAGCCATATCTATAGGGATCTTCCTCTGCACCATTACAAAGACAAAGCTTTAAGGTAGAACAATTATATAATCATTAAAAATAGTAAATAGTATAAAACTCGTAAAAGAACTAAGCTTCTACGATTTAAATGCGTAGGACACTAAATTCGAGTCAAAATAAATAATTAATCGATAAGTCGAACTGTATACGTGGGTGACACTTATATTAAGGAGTAACATGCACCAAGAAGTCACGCCAAGTATATAAGGTTTCCGGGGAGGATGCAAAGCGATCGGGGACACTGCCTTCAATTCAACCAAAGGAGATAAGTAACTAAAATGCGAACGCAACTTTACCACAAGACGCTACAAATTCTCGAGAGGGATCTAATAAGAAGCCAATAAAACTTTGAAACCATAATTTAAATCAGTAAAAGCTCACCATACAATATTTCTTCGATTGAAGTATCAATATGAAAAGAAAATTTTAATAGCATATAAAATAATTGAAAAATAAAAATAACAATCCAAAAGCGAATACTAATTTGAGAAATTAATAGAAGTTTTCTTTTTAATAAAAGCATTTCCTATAATTAATTCTCACGAACAGGTTAACGCTATTCATCCGTCCGTATGGAACAAAACATGGACGAAGAATAGCGGTAACGGAATGTTCGTGAATGATGTCCCAGAACCTGTTGGCGTTGCGGCCGCTCCCTCGGCCTGACTGCAGCGTCTCCTCGAAATGATTACTTTCATAACTTTTCAACTCGTAAGAAGATATATATGTATAATGGCGTGGCGTCTCGGGCCGTGGCGATATTTACCAAGTTGTTTACCTGCCGTGCCCATGTTCAGTATGGAAATTTCGCCAAAATAAGAACCCGCCTTGAGAGTTGCCAGAACAGTCTTTCCGTTGTCGCCTACCACCTGCAGTTTCCCTCGATTTACTATGTACATCTCTTTGCCGACTTCACCTGAGGGAACGATTTTACATTAATGAATAATTTCACATTTGAATAATAAAATATTGTATATTTTAAGTAACTTGCAATGTTCACTATTTCAGTTTAGATCAACTTGTTTTTTTATCATAGGAGGCAAACAAACACGCGGGTTAGCTGATGTTAAGTGATCACCGCCGTCCATAGACACTAGCAACACCAGGGGAGTTGCAAGTGCGTTGCCAGCCTATGTTAGAGGAGAAGGAAGAAGAGTGCAAGGAAGCGAGGGGAGAGCGGAATGGGCAGGTGGACTTTCGGCGCTCTCACTAACCGAATGAAACGCAACAATGTAAGAACTGTTACTTAACGTCGGTTTTCTATGAGAGGGTTTTCACCTACCTCGAACGAATCGACCCATTCATGCTGAAACTAGTAATAGCTTCAGTGTGGCTCTACCATCTACATTTATATAACAAATAATAGCTACCTATATATACATAACCATCAAAATAACATTTAGAATGATTTGAATAATGCAGTAACCTTTTCTGCAGATGTAGTCGCCTGGTGAAAAAAGCACAGGCCTAAGCCTAAGTACCAGCTCACACAGAAATCCCGCCTCCGTATTTTGAAAAATCTCCACCCTACAGAATAAAGATACATTACTATAAATAATAATATATGAAACTTTTACTTATAATAACTTAAAACAACTTATAATAATAACTTAAAACAAAAGCTGGGAAAAGACCATTTGACGACAAGAATTTACGGCTCGTATAAACGAACACTTATGCATAATTCATGGACGTAAAAAGCGAATGTTTCTCTTTTTAATTATACAACACGGTATATTAAGCTTGAAATGCCTGCGGATGGATGGCTTGCTATATCATAGGAATTAACATCTTTATCTTCCCATTACACTTCCATGAAAATATCAGAATGTTACAAGGAAACACAATTTTAGCAACAATATACATAAATACACATTTTGGAGACGTACTACTTTAAAACGTTTGATATTATAATGATTATATTGCAATTATTAATCATTAGTATGTAATTTTAATTTATGTTTATTAAATCGATTTCACTAATATTAGTTTTAAAAAATAGCAACTAGGTAAATAAACATCAACAGCCGAATGTATGTAAGCTCATGATTTCAGAAACGGCTGTACTTACTTGGCTTTTTTTGTATGTCTAATTATCTGGATAAGGGATGTATGAGCTAAAATGTTTGAAAAAGCATATGTAAACATGTTTAAGTAAATAGAAATGATACAAAAAAGTGAGTAAGACAAAAGAGAAATTTTCAAGAGTATTAACGAATTTACATTATATTTAATTATTTAGTTGACATTTTACTTTATTACGATGATACTACTGTGTAAGGATTTGGTCTTATTTTTATCATTAGTAAATCTATGCGAAGCCGGGGCGGCCATTACTTTGTAAAAAATTTAAATTAATGAATGTGATTGAAGGGTTTAGGTAAAATTTTAAGGTCACGAGGATTGTTTACAATAAATTATTTATATATCATTCCACAAGGAGGTATTTAGTAGACCAAAATAAAATATTATTCCGTCTCATACATTTCCAGTAACAAAATAAAACAAGTAAGTTATTTTATACATAGCAGATATTTATACAAAAAGCTTCGCCCAAAGAAACCTCCTGAATAATGCATAATGGAAGATCAAATGGAACTGGAATAGCTACTCAATAAAATTTCAACCGACGACGGTCTTAACCCAAACTCAAACAAAGTCAAATTAAATTAAAGGTTAAACCGTTTGAGTGCCGGTACTAATTTTCTTGATCTAGTGACAACTTCATTGTCATTGTAGTGGCATTCCGCCTATCCTTTCTCATAATAACTGTCAGCGCTCGGTATTTAAATTACGGGTTAAGGAAATTACTACAGATGGGACAAATGAATTGTAATTTCTCGTGATATAATCTATGTATTGTTATATGCTATGTATTATTATGTACTAAGTGGGATCCATAGTCGTAGCAATTGAAATATTAATAAAATACAAAAGAGAACATACTTTCTGAATTTTATATTTTCATATTAGTAGTTTCGAGCCCTGTTTTGATTAAGGAATACTTTTTTTGGTAGGTTATTATTTGATATGACCACAAATGTACTCTGTATAAAATACGATTACATGAATATTTTTCCTAATTAATTTAAGCAACAGTTTAAAATAAATTCTTCAAAAAACAAGGCTTTGGACTTTTGTCGAGAATAAAGTTGTCGGTTGAAATCCCACAGAGCAAACTAATTGTATAAATTAATCTAAGCAAGGTTATTGTGGATTGGTTGATTCTATTCTCGACTCGGTAAGCGACCGTAAACCAATTAGCTTGTGAAAGTCCCACTACTCGGTAAAGGCCTTTTTAAATGAAAAGGTACGAATTTAATAATCACTCCAATTCTGGAGATTTCAAACTCTAAGAGGTCGATATTTGTATGTAGTAAGTACACAGCGATTATTCAGATTCCTTAAATACAAGCATTCTTGGTAAATAGCAAATCAGCACACATAAGATTGGTTTTAACTTGTACTGAAATGTTATTTTTATACATTAATTTTGAAATTCGATATTTAAACCGTTTATGAGAAACTTGAAAACAAAAATTAATGCAGTGCCTTTTTAAGGTATCTAGGTGTACGTTGATTGCAATCTCCGCCTTGAGCTTGTCCGGGAGACAAGAGACTGCTTTTTCTTCATCGGAACACTTTTGCGTTAGCCACAGATAGTCGAACCACTTGATCACCTTCACTTGTAAATGTGTAGGTACTCGTCTCATGCGCATGTAAGTCTTAACACCATCCAGTTTCGCTGTAACAAAATTATAATTTAGTATCATTATTTAAACCGAGTGGTCAATTTACCGGTTGTGTCAAAAAACTATGGAAAATTGCGATTAATACATTTTTCATAAAACGGCCTACGTTAAATATCCAGTAGTCTGAAATGATGGGTATACCAAACACTTACTGTGAATTAAATAAGTATAATGTGTTAAGATGAGTATACAAGAGAGCAATATTTACTGCTTTTGAAGAAACAAGAAGCAATAACAAAGCTCGACCATACAACTAACAAAAAGTTAAACGCGTATTGAATGCTTGCTTTAAAAAAGTTTGTGTACTTTCGTATTAAATGCACCACGCTCGCCGATTACTGCTGCGGCAAACTCGCGTTATCCTTTTTCGCAAGTCTAGGTTAACCTAACCGAGATAAAAAAGCAAGATTTCGAACGTTTGCCGAGCGCGGTGCATTTATTACGAAAGTACCCATAGTTTTTTAAAGCAAGTATTCAATACGTATTTACCTTTTTTTTAATAACGCGGATATAAACCTAGCAACCTTTACTAACATGTGCGTAAAGGTCTTGAAATTATACAACGCGGGTACTGGGTGTAAAATTAGTGTGTGGCCGAAAGACTGGATTCAATTAATTATGATCAATGTCCATAAAAAATCTATTCAAAAGTATGAAGATAATTGGGCAATTTATATAATGACGTATGCTGATAATATATAGGTATTAATGATACACTCTCGATTAGCCAATTATCTAGATCACCAAATACTGAATGAAGTAGAAGATCCGATAACTCCATTTTATTATCACCGTTTTGCAAAGCTAATTATTAACCAATTAGACTATAACTGCATTCATTCACAGAACGTTAGAAACGAACGAATTTACTTATATAAGAAAATGGGTGATGGCTCTATACATTTTGCCAACTATTCCAGGTTCTGCAACATCCCTCTTAGTAACAGTAATTTATCATCCTGTCATAAGTTCGTGCCTACAAAATAATATTATAATATTTTGTAAATCGCATATAATCATACCTGTCGGCACCTTGGAAATATGTTAGTATTATTTGCAAAGAAATAATCTTTATAGTTATCTTCTCAAATACTAATTTCCTGTGTATTAAATACGTGAAGCCAAAACTTTTTACCCTTTTTAAATGAATTGTGCGAACGGATGAACGTGAGATTTGGCATAGTTAAAGCTTATATGAAGGAAAAGTGCAGAAGGCTTTTATATATATAAAATGCATAAGAAATACATTCAACTAATTAAAATATGAATAACTCACACTACTGCTTGAATTTTACACAACGTATACACACACATGTAATAATGTAATAATAATGAAATTTTTTTAACTCAGGTTTTAGAGTTTGCCCACAATCTTATTTCATGCTAAATTAAGATATGGTTTGGCAACAAACACCATAAAGGTAGAGGAGGACTGATCCTTGCTTGGAACGATTCTCAAAAACGGAACAGCTTTCAAGTGAAGCTAACCACACCTAAAAGTGCCTGACAATAAATTTTCAACCTAAATACTGTAGTTAAATAGGTGAGTTTAGAAAACAACCCTGCCACCGTGCAAGGTTTATCATGGTGTTCTTCTTCACTGTAACAAACAGACACTCACACATTCGTATTTATACTATAAAAAACGATAGTTACTATACATATGTGTACACAAAATGATATAATTTTCTAATATATACAGCATATACTTCAATAATAAAGTGCATGTTTTGTCATGTCCCTTAACATCAATTTATCTCGAATTATCAAATCTACTAAACAATTTACGTAAAAGGCTTAAACAAGTCCTTACTATTCCAGCCCTTTACTTTTCAGTACAACGTAGACAGAGTGTTATTAGTGAACCGACATTTAGAGTAATTTAATCTTCCTCAAACAAGGAACGGTGCCCGGACTGCGGTCGCCAGTCTGTGAGACGGCAGACAGCCAACAGAAACAAGCCACGTGTACGACACGCTACATTAGTTCTATTTAAGCAACTTACCAGGCACACAATGAAAATTAACCTTATTTAGTTAACAAAGCGTTACATTTCCTGTACCGAAATGAGGTTTTTAAGTTCACGCCGAACGGAATAAGAATAATTTAGAAATCCTCTCAAATTATAAAACAACGAAATGTATTCCGAGTGCTTTATTTGAATAATAAGAAACGTGGCTTGGGATATATATTCAGGCTCGGTTAATAATTTGACGTATATTTTTGTGAAATCAAGCTTTTTTGTCATTGATTCTCAGGTGTTGCCTGTTACAAGGTTTGTCTTGAAAAATATATTGTTTAGGCTAAAATGGTCAAGAGGCATTGCAATATGCACAATGGAATTATCCATCCTCTTTTAAATTAGTCAAGTGCCATGTTTCCTCCCTCAACCCCCTCACCGGTGCTTAAGTCAGTGGGAATGCATAATGACTACGACGCAAATCTCTGTGATCGAATATTAATAATTAATTGCATTATAAACGTCAATAAATACAATTAGAGATTAGAAGTGAAATATGCGAACCAAAGTGTCAGTGAATGAACAGGAAGCCTCCTACGACCGTGACAACAGCCCAAAGATGAGTCCTGTTTTTCCCCTATCTTACCGACCGTTGTACATTCTTAGCGATCACCAGGAAAGCATCCCACCGAATTATTAAACTTTTTTCATCTCAATTACAACCAGCGTCAACATATATAATTACATTAAATCTAATTCCGATTAAGATATGAATATTTATAGAAGTACGATTTATTTATTCATAACTTTTTTTTTCTCGAATTAACTACTACTAAGGTCTTAATAGCTTCACCGGACTACATTTATGCATAATAATGGGAAAGACACAGTATTTATTTACACTGCTCATATTATTAAAAAAATAATTAATGAATTAACCTTATGTTATATATATATATGATTAACAACACATTAATATTACATAACTAAAGAAGAATAAATGAAAATTAATTAAGTTAAATTAGATTTAAAATATGGGAAAGTAAACAAAATGATAAACGTAATTCATGATATTGAAATGCTTTAGATTCATAAAATAATTATCACTTTAATAACATATATTACAGTTATAACAAAATAAGTATGAATATTGTCTACATATTGTCGGTGTTAAAATATTCATGTTATATAGATATTACGGCAATCGACTATACGATATAAAAGTTGATTTGTAACAACGCCATCTAGTAGCGATTTATCACGAACTGTGTGAATAAAAATCTTCTCCACAAAAACCATTTTAATATTCCAAGTTTCAAATTAGAGTTTTTGGCGGGATCTTAGGCTGTCATATAGTAGATTTCATATTTTATTCATAATCTTGTGCTATTTGGGCTCTATATTTAGTGAATTTGGTGGTGTTTTACGTAATATAGCTAGTTTATGGTGCATGAGTGAAGTGAATGGAAAATAACGGAGCATGAAATTCTGAGATGTCACAAAAACTCCCTGGAAGGTTCTAACAAGGGATCCACCATCTTGTTAGAATATTGAAACGGTCACACAACGCTTGTAATATTATTGTACTATAACGTCCATTGAAACAAAACCTTGACATTGGCAAGTGCTTCAAGCAAAACAAGAAAAAGAAAGAAAAGAAGTTTCAAATTATCCATCAAACGGTGTTCGAATTTGTCGATTTATAATACAACAACATCCATTTTGATATATACAGATCCGATTAGGCCTCCCACGGCAGCGGCTCAAGCCTAGGTTCGATCCCTTGGTAGGGAGCCCTTGAGTGCGTTGCTTGCGCGATACGGTGACACACAAATATACATCACAGCTACAACACTACACGATCACCCCCACACACGTGCACGCCCACACGCTTACACATGAAAGTGGAAGGGTTTACTTTTTTTCCCTTATCGAAATGAAAAACTCTCAATTTTCCAATAATAAATATATGGAGGAGTTGTTGAGGCGTGTATGCTTGGTACACATATACGTTTCAACAACTCATACATATCTGAATAGTTAACTAGGTTAGCTAAGATAGGTCGCGATTTTGCATGCAACACGCAACAGTCAAGCCTAGGTGTGCCGTGCACCCATGAGCTGGTTGCCAAAATAAAGTCGGCTGAGTGCCTTAAGCGCTTGCCTTAGTAGTCCGGTGAAGCTGTTAAGACCTTGCTGGGTCAATAGCGTAGTCATTTCGAAAAAAAAAAATTATTTATACAGGTCATGACTGAAATATTTTTTATTCAAACTACAACCTTTCTTCGTATTAAAGTAACCGGGTCACTATTCTTAGCTTATTTAATAAGTGAGTAATATGAGAAAAAGACGGCAATTTTCTAGAATATTTCCTTTACCGTACAAAATGTAACACAGTATTATATAATACAAACATTGAAGTTCGATGACCTTTTATACTGCGTATACAATTCGACGACAGGATACATCCGACATTTGAATATAAACCGGGTACTTACCATAGGAGCGACTGCATTCGATTGTTTACATTGCTCCTGCCCCGGGCGTTACTACTATACAATCTACGATCTCCAATTCTCTATTGAATTTAAGGTACACTTCCGAAATCCATCAGAAATGTACATAAACAGAGAGGAAGAGATTAATCCGCTAATCTCACAGTCATAATTTAGTCCAAGCCGAGATCTATAAATAACGAATGTGACTTGAATTCTCTTCTCGGTGCGATGTTAATAAAGACTTAAGAACGCGCGTCGTAGCATATTGTATAACGCAACATATTGTTTCACTAAATAACTTGACAAGCTATAATACAACGTTTTTATTTAAGTAAAATTCTCAAGAGTTCTGAATACAGAATATGGTATTAATTATCTTGGTACTTGGTACTAAATGTAATAATTTACCGTTCAATTAATGATGAGTAATAATGATAATATAGTAACATATATTTATAAATGTATATTTTAAGTAGTATATATTTTATTTATTTATCTTGCATAATAAAAATTACAATTAAAAACTATAATTTTACTATCTCAAAAATAATTTAATAGTACATTATAGATCATTATTATAAATATCTAACGAATATGTCCTATCATCTTATTTGATTTTTAATTTATACTCGTAAATAAAATTGATATGTCTATTATTTTTTCAGGCTACCTTAACAGCAATAAATTTTGAGGTAATTCTCTAGCATGCATATTTGCGATATTTTCTATAAAATATATTCACTATTGACTTAACAGTAATAATAACATTTAACAAAAACTACTTAAATTCGTTAAAAAAAGTTATAATAAGATAAATTTAAGCTGTAGTGACAAAAATAAACTTAAAAAATAAACCACTAGTAAGTAATCCGAGTAAAAAAGTAGTTCTCTCGAAATAATAAAGCCAATTTCTTCATAATAACATCCCGTATACCAGATACTTAACAATAAAAACAGTATCAATTGCTACTAACATACATAAAATATCATATTACTTTTATTGAGAAATGTAGAATCCATCAAATATATGGTAATTGGCACTGTTGATCGTGCTCGTTGGGAAGCGCATGGGGGTGCATACGTTTAGCGTCCGATAGTAAAAGCCTCGCGCTGCGTCGTGCGGCGACGAGAAGATCAATTATTATTGTCGAATGGTAGGCTCAAGCGGTGGGCGCGTGGGGCGCGCGGAGCCGACGACGGCGGATCGATGACGGGCGGACGCGCGCGGAACGCGCACTCCCGTTGGGATGGGGCGCGGCGCCCGACTTTCGCCAAGCTATTTATAGCATTCAAGCCGCTGACCTATTTCGCTGCAGCGCCGCCGAGGAAGGTCACGGATTCAGCCTGCTCTCTGCCGTCTCGGCGCCATTGTCTTTTCAACCGAGCTGCAGCGCTAATTAAAGTTGTTGACACTTCACGGCTCTTTCTCTTTAAAATGTAACTCTACACGTACTAAGAATTGATTATTGGCTTTTAGATAAATAGTACCTGGGCGACCGATCCTAGCTCGGTTCTTTAAAATACCTTTTTAAATGAAAATAATGTGTTGGGTTTGCGTCACAAAATTAGCATATTTTCACATAACAAATTAAAAAGATATCTCTCTTATAATTATAATAATAAAATTATGTATTTGATTAAAATAAATTGTTAGGTTTATCTTATAAAATTATCATTATTTACAAAAAAAAGAAAATCATATACACTCGGATTCGAACTGGGGTTATACGGATTTTCGAAGCCACCAATTTCCATCTGAGCTATTTTTGTTTTGAGAGCGGCGGCGAAATTTACCTTCATATTCTAGCTATATTTTTCATTGCCAGAAATCTCAGTTAAAAAAGTTTTATATGATACATACTAACTTTCATGGAAATAGATGAGGCCGTTTCCGAGATCCTGAATATATACAAATATAGAAGTATACAAGAATTACTCGTTTATTTGAAGGTAGATAGATAGATTCTAGTATGACTCACACTTTAGATGCCTTCATAGTTACAGCTACATTTTAATAATAATTATTTAAGCAGAAATGATCATTTGAAGCGACCCACGTTCCAATAGCAGCTGTGTATAATGACACGTGTCCCTACATGTATCTACGTCTACGTGTTTAGTGCACTAATGTGACAGACGCAACACTTCAGCAATCATACGATTTGTTTAAACATTCGCAGGTTATATGGTCTATGTAACGCGTTACTGAATTTAAGGGTTAAAAGTTTTTACAAAACGTTATCCAGGGGTCTACTGCATTAACACACAATCACTATGACATCGAGAAATTAGTAGTATTTTAAAAAGTTAATGACCTTATACATTATGTATTGTATAAAATATTTCGAATAACAAATTTCATAATTGTAAATCCTATAATGTAATAGAACTATAATAGTTAAGGGCTCAAACATTTTGGAATGATTGATCAACTTATGTTTATTTATCTCAGAATGTATGTTTATGTATAAATAGATATTGTGCTGTAATTACATTACTTACCAAACTAAGGAATAATAACCAGAAAAAAATACATTTTATTGGTGTATTTTGTAGCAAACAGTAGAATAGCTTACTTACTAAATAATATATTTTCCTTGTCTCTTAAAAAAGAAAACACAGCGCGTAATTCGATCCTCGATTACCTTTTTCTCCTTTATCATTTCGTATTCAAACTTTGCGTCGAATTAAATAGTAAGCTCTAACATATAACCTGATATATTGACATCCTTTTGTCTTTTAAGTTTCGTATACATTTTCTATGTGTGTTTTATTATACTAGTGGGCGCCCAGTGGTCAACATTCGACCATAGTTAATTGCTTTTTAAAGTTTGAACTTCATTAGGGTTCTTTTGTCAAAGGGTATACTTCTATAATCAAAGGTTTTAATCATAACTACTCAGTTATTTGCCATTTGCCATGATCTTGAATTATTACACATTAAAAACAAAACTGTGTAAATGAAAATTGAAATTAATTGTAAATTTGAAACATAAACCAGGCGGTAAAGCTCTTAAATTCTAAGTAAATATAACTTTACGAAAATAAAGAAATTTATCGCAACCCATAACACAGTCTTCAATTAATTTTACACGACACCATAGGCGGGTTGTATTTCTGGGTGATATTGAATTAAATGTAGTCTGCTCATTATGAGAGATAGTGATATGCCCAGTATTATCGTTTGGAAGAGTAAGGATCCAAATTACAATCAAATGGTGAATCCAAAACAAAGATGTGTTTAATACTTCCATTAGCTTTTGAAAATAAATTCTTTTTTGTTGCTACATGAGGTTGAATTGCAACATTGTAGCTGCAGAGGTCAAGTCATGGATTACTTTTATGAACAAAATTTATATTTATATATTTATATTTTCTTATCTTGATTATACAAAGTATTATTTGGTTCATTTTTTTATTAAATCATCATTTGAAGTGAGTTCACCATAAAAAAATAATAAACATTACAATAATAGTTATATTTTATAATATCATTGTTGAATGTAGAATGAAAAATGGTAATTGGAACGTAAGAATTAAAAAATACATATAGTCGAGCATAGCATCCTCCTCCTTCACAACCTCTTTTGAACTTCGTAATTATTGACGGCTGTCAAAATGTCTTTTTTATTTACATGTGTGTATATGTTGTGTAAAACTCAAGCAATAGTGTGAGTAGCGCATATTTTAATAAATTTAATGTACTTCTAATGCATTTTATTTATAATAAACAGCTTTCTGCACTTCTACGCTATATAAACTTTAACTATGCCAAATTTCAAGTTCACCCGTTGACGTGAAATAGGTTAAAAAGGGGTACAATTTTTTTGCTTTACGTATTAATATATAGATTATAGAAAAAATAGTAGTTCCATTTGATGTTTAGGCTTAATATTATCACAAATATACATCACCGCTACAACACTACACGATCACCCCCACACACGTGCACGCCTACACGCTTACACATGAAAGTGGAAGGATTTACTTTTTTTCCCTTATCGAACTGAAAAACTCTCAATTTTCCGATAATAAATATGTGGAAGAGTTGTTGAGGCGTGTATGCTTGGTACACATATACGGTTCAACAACTCATACATATATGAATAGTTAGCTAGGTTAGCTAAGATAGGTCGCGATTTTGCATGCAACAGGCAACAGCCAAGCCGAGGTGTGCCGTGCACCCTTGAGCTGGTTGCCATAATAAAATCGGCTGAGTGCCTTAAGCACTCGCTTTAGTAGTCCGGTGAAGCTGTTAAGACCTTGATGGGTCAATAGCGTAGTCATTTCGGGAAAAAAAAAGAAGCTTATTATTACATAATTGTATTGATCAAGACATCAGCCTCTTCATTAATCAGGCTAATTTACATCTAATTATTAATAGTACATGAATTTCGTGTGGGCAATTACATTAATTAACATGAATTAAATGTTAATGATTTTGTACGAGATAAAAAACTATTTTTTTACAATCATAATATTTTGTAACATTTGTATTTCAGTGGCAACATGCTCTAGCACCGCATTGGCAGTAGTCCGGTGAAGCTGTTAAGACCTTGCTAGGTCAATAGCGTAGTCAGTTCGAGAAAAAAAACTTCATTGGTTAATCTAGGTTCGATTTCCTGCAGTGTATGGTAAAGGAAAACATTAGAATACATTTTCTAGGATTGTAGTATGTATTTGTAGCATTTTAGTAGGGTACTCTGGGATTTCGTCTGGTTACCTACCATGGAAGATCTATCTCCATACAACTTTAGGGGTGTTCCGGCAAATATGGTCATGGATCAGTCTTTTTTGAAGGTTTGACGCGTTTACGTCGTCCTTTAACAGACGAAATTATGGGCAAATGCAAAACCGTATAGAGTATGGTATAACAATATTGTAATACTCACCCTGGAACTCCTTCCTGGCGGTACTCACTGACGTGACAATGTTAGCGACATGTCCTAGAACTGTTGCAAAAAGCAACAGCCCGAACAATAATTGTGCTATCACAAACACGTACTCCCCTTTACTACGCGGCCGCGGTAAATCACCTGCAAACATGTTGTACATTAATAAATAATATACATATGTACTATAAATATTAAACGAACCAACGAATGAACATACCATGGTGATAACCAAGTTTCATACTCTACTAAACAAACAATAAATGAAAACACCCGAGTAATAACGGGTACGCTTGTAATGTATACATATTTTCTAATATTGTAATATTGGTGGTGTTTTACATAGAGTTTACTTATTGTACAAAAGTGAAGTTGATGAGAAATAATACCACAGCGCATAGATTCTGCCTTGCCACAAAATTCCCTGGAAACTTCTAACAAGACAGCCACCATCTTGTTAGTTGATTAACATGATTGCAAGAAATTTATCATACCATTAGTTACTCGATAATCGCAGTAGGAATCTACTAGAAGATTAGTTGTCAAAAAAAAATGGAGGCTTAAACAAAACAATATTTAAGTCTAAAAATCTGGAAATACCACACAACCATACGCTAAGATCCAAAAGAATCTGAGTTTGGAGTGTTACAAAATGATTGAGTAAACTTTTTTTTTTTATCTGACTACGCTATTGACCAAGCAAAGTCTTAACAGCTTCACCGGACTACACATGAATGAACTCATATACCGTGAAGTGGGAATACTCAGACACCAAATTGGCATTGCCCATACATTGCGTTTCAGACACAACAATAAAATCAAACGTCGGTTTCTGAATTTTAAAAGACATAACCAAGACGCAAATTGCCTACATTACTCACAATCGTATACAAAGCAGAGCTTTGCTAGTCACGTCATAAAACCATAACATTAACATTAGATTTTTAAGTTACTAGAGATTTGTGTTTAATTAAAACATATCTGTTACAAATACTATAAATATTAAATAATAAAGCTATTTCAAACTAGCCCCTGCAATAGTTACTTTAGGCTAACGCTAACACGCAGCGGAAACTCTCAAGAGGAAAATGATCCCGATTTTGAAACTTTTTTCATCGGTGCTCCGTTCCTATTGGTCTCTATGATATATAGCCTATAACCTTCCTCGATAAATTAACTATATAACACTAAAAGCATTTTTCAAATCGGACCAATAGTTCCTGAGATTACCCCCTACAACGTCACAAACTCACATCACTAACTCACAAACTTTACCTCTTTATAATATTATTATAGAAGTATAGATACAATTAAATTTTGTAAATAAAATAAATAAAATTATTTACAATAATTGGCGATATCATTACAAAGTTCCGCTGTTATCAATGTTAACGATGCGGTTACCGTGATACGCGGTGAGTGTCGCTGTCAACCGTACCAGGCGACGTCATTTGACCGTAACAGTTTAATTGCAGCAAATTAATTACATAGTCCTACGAACAGCTTACGACATTGTTCACTAAAATCACGAGGTGTAGGTGTTATATTACAGGTATTCCTTTGTATTAATTAACACAATATATTTATAAAATAATATAATTGTCAAAAAACAGAAAGCTAACAAACTATATTTGAAATTATTTTTCAAAAGGATAGTACTCAATTTTTTAAATGTAATGGTAATTTTAATAAGAGATATTTTATGTTATAGGAGGCATATGAACAGGCGGGTCACCTAATGTTAAGTGATCACCGCGATCTATAGACGCTTGCAACACCGGGGGAGTCACAATTGCGTTGCCAGCTTGTGTTTGAAAGGGAAAGGTATGGAGAGGGTGAGGAGAGAGGGACGAGGGAAGGGAAGGTGAGCCTTCGGCGCTCTCACTGACCGAACGAAACGCAACAATGCAAGCACTGTTACTTCACGTCGGTTTTGTGTGAGAGGGTGGGTGGGAGCCAGGTCTCATGCTGAAACTAGTAATAGCTTCAGCGTTACTCTACCACATATAAAGTAATGTTTGTTGTGTATTGTATGATAAACAATGTTATGGTACTCCCATACCTACGTAACGAAGCTTCGGATACTTATCACGCTAAACACTAATGTCAAAATTAATTCCGATAAAGCCGTAAAAAAACGTTACCACACCTATCAATAAAAACTAGAAATTAGCATTGCTAAGTTTTTTTTTATCATAGGATGCAAACGAACAGATGGGCCACCTGATGTTAAGTGATCACCATCGTCCATAGATACTTGCAACACCAGGGGAATCGCAAGTGTGTTGCCAACCTGTATTTGGGAAGAGGGTTGGGGAAGGGCAGGAAGGAAAGGAGGAAGGGGAAAGGGAGGGTAGTGGGTCTCCGGCTCTCTCACTGACCGAACGAAACGCAATAATGCAAGCACTGTTACTTCACGTCGGTTTTCTGTGAGAGGGTGGTGCTTCCCCGGACGAGCCGACCCATTCGTGCTGAAAGCAATAATAGCTTCAGCTTGGCTCTACCACTACCAGAGTGTCCTAAGTTCTTTTTATGTGTGTAAAAGCCGCGGGCCCTGTTGTCATGCTACGACTATAGTCATGCAGCCCGATAGTTCGGAACCCCTGACAGTAATGTGTGCTCATACCTACATTTATTGCGACAAAAGACAAAAATTCTTAGAAATAAATATAAGCATAAACGCAGGTAAAAAAGTAGTATTTAGAGTAAAATGTTATCTCAAAGTAAATTAAATTAGATTTTATAATAAAACCGCCTAATCAGCCCGACCAGCAACAGAATAATTTCAATAGTTACTTTGGTTGAATCAATGGGATTGATTCACGAAAAACCGACACCCTGAAGTTATTACGATTCACGCGCACACCGTCACGAAAAACCGACACCCTGAAGTTAGCTATTTTGTTTAAACATTTTGTTTCTTTGTATTTGTTGTTTGTATTTTTTTGTATTAAAACTTTCAATGTATTAAATACCTTTTTTCTATTGTTAGTGCCGTTTTATCTACAGACGCAAATGATAACATTTTTAAAAAGATTATTATCTTGTTACGCCAAATAAGTATAACTTTTAACGCGTGTACATAAGTATACACACACTTTTTTTTCCTTAACTACGCTTTTCATACATCTATTTTTAATAATTGACATACTGAGGTTTATACTGGATCCGGTAAATGACAACATAAATTTCCTATTCATTTTCCCTTTATATTGGCTTTATTCGAGCCAGTATGAATAAAAGCCTCGTTTTCAAGTTCTTTATCCCGCCACCTGTGACTGGGATATAAGAAGAGTAAAAATATTATGAAAATACAATATATTTTTCTGGTTACCAATCCTATTATTGCTTTTAATAAAAGTACTTGTTACCTTATTTAAGTTTGTATACTGTTTGTGTGTTTATATATTGCTTGTAATCTAAGAAGGTACTTTAGTAACACTATTAAGACTAATGTTACATTTTGTCATAAATTATAAAAAAGTGTTTTAGTATATAGTAGTAGTGTATATAATAGTAACGTATTCTCAGAAAAAAAATCGACATTATACATGCGAAATTCATATTTCTAATTATTTTCAAAAACGTAATCATTAATGATTTTGTAACATTTAACTGAAAACGAGGTATTCAGTTTACAATTGTATCGTCTCCTAATTATTTTTTTCGCTTACTGCAATATGATCATTACAAAGAACCATTAATCTATACATTACGTAGTCTATTGAATGAGTGATAATGTTCAGTGTCACTGTACAGCGCTAGTAGCGAGCTTGAGGACTCCACCCTAGGAATTGGTCTCGGCATGAACCGCTGCCGAAGGGGGTTGCGGGGACTGTGTTGGAGCGAAATTCACGACCAAACAACGGACGTGATCTGCGGTTATGCGTCTATGGATCCAAGCACGTTCTGTTTGAAGAGTCGGGTGGTACTGGTTGTTCGCTGCTGTTGTTTTATCGCTTGGACCGAAAGATTTATTTCCAGGATTCAAGTCTACTATAATGTAGGATAATGGGTGCGGTCGTGTGTTTCACGGTGAATACAATTAGCTGGTTGGGATGACTCAGGGCTTTTTTGAAATATCATGTTGTGAAGAACTTAACGAACGGCCAGATTGAGGGAAACTCCAAGTTCTTATGTAGATCGTTCTACCGGACGTAACATAGGTCACCAGCCGTTTTGAGCTTATGATCTCGGTGCCTTCGTTCCGCACTCTATCGATGTATGAATTGAACGTAAGTTCCTTATCGAGAGTGACGCATAAGTACTTTACTCGGGAGGTCTTAATAATTTGGTTCTTACAAGAATTAGAGAGTATTACAGCACTGTTATCACAGTTGATTTCAGCCGGCAATTCGTCGATATCACGAACAGCCTATTGGATATGGCCTCTAAAATCGATTCGGCTTGAAGCGTAAATGATTGTAACTCCAACGTTTGTTACGTTTGTTACGTATCTGAACCACCGGATATCGAGGTAAATCACTGATGAACCGATTAAAAAACGAGAGTGTTATAATGGACCCCTTAAGCACACCCGAACGGATGAGATGGGGGCTTAATAGAAAGTCTGGCTTGTACGACAGGACATATAGGTATATAGATGTTTTGAGATAAAATTTCAATTTCAGAGTAGAGTTAGTCAAGATCATCGAAAAAACCTATACCCTCATCTTCACACTTATTTTGTAATATATTCCAATTATATAACGTTCCGCGTTTAATTATAAATACAAATAAGTTAATAAAATTACAAAAACTACACAAGCAAAGTAATATGCTAAATATATTGTTAAAAAACGTACTGCACTAAACCATACACCAAGAACAAAGAGCGGTATCGCAGAACATGTAAATTGGACTGCTGTTATTCGCAACGGAATAAATCAATCAAAATATTCATATTCAATTGAGAAAGGTAACGTGTCCCGAAACTTTATTCCACTGAGATTCACACAACTACATCAAATAACGTCTGTAGCAATAAAAGCTTGATAGGTGTTTGGATTTTGAGTGCCTCCACGGTGATTGACAAAGACATATTGCTTGGTTACGTACAAAGAAATTTGAAACGAGAAGATGAAACATTTTTATTAGAACTGTGTTTAGTAAATCAATTCAGTTTTATCTGATTTATCTTTTGATTTCATCGAATGTCATTATTACTCTAGATGAAATATGGAATAATTGTTAGGGTAAATAGAGTATGTGTAATAACATTGTTTTTTTGTATCAAGTAAAATAGTTGACCGCACACCCGATTAGGCCTCCCACGGCAGCGGCTCAAGCCTAGGTTCGATTCCTCGGTAGGGAGCCCTTGAGTACGTTGCTTGCGCGATACGGTGACACACAAATATACATCACCGCTACAACACTACACGATCACCCCCACACACGTGCACGCCTACACGCTTACACATGAAAGTGGAAGGGTTTACTTTTTTCCCTTATCGAACTGAAAAACTCTCAATTTTCCGATAATAAATATATGGAGGAGTTGTTGAGGCGTGTATGCTTGGTACACATATACGCTTCAACAACTCATACATATATGAATAGTTAGCTAGGTTAGCTAAGATAGGTCGCGATTTTGCATGCAACAGGCAACAGCCAAGCCGAGGTGTGCCGTGCACCCTTGAGCTTGTTGCCAAAATAAAATCGGCTGAGTGCCTTAGGCGCTCGCCTTGGTAGTCCGGTGAAGCTGTTAAGACCTTGCTGGGTCAATAGCGTAGTCACTTCGAAAAAAAAAAAAAAAAAAGTAAAACCTCCTTACCAATACAAAAAGAATTGTCAAAATCGGTGTATACGTTACGAAATAAGGTTTCTTTGATGGTATCAAGACACTGAGCATAATGTGATGCAAAAACGACGGCAATTACTGATACGTCTGTAAACCAATGCAACCGTCACTGTTATGTCAGCATACAAGGCCTTAGATATAAAGTACCTGATCTCTAAAGTGCTTACCCGATAAAAATAATTAAATTGTGTGATAATATCGTAACGGTTAGTAGGATGTAAAAAAAACAATAGATAAAATCGACTTTAAAAAATACATCAAAACGTCCTTAACCATAGTTAAGTACATAGTCTTGGATTGTCATAAGCCTGTCAATTTTCTTTTTTTCAAAGATGAAAATGAAGCCGCCATAAAGGTAATAAATAATCTTAGTTAAAAACCTGATCTAAAGTAGTTAATAGTAAAGAAAGATACAATAGTTACTCATAATTACAGCGATTTTTGACATAAAAGTCTGCAGAAAAAAAAGCTTACCAATATCTCAATCAATATACGTCTTCCATTCGATTTTGAAGAGTTCCCTAGACTACTTTTAAAATCGATGGTTCAGTATTAGTGAAATTAACATGGATCCCTTAATGATATTGTCTCCTTTCCAATGAACAGACAGTTTTCCAAACCGGTTAAAAAATGAAGAACATACGAGTCATAAAAAAATAATACAACAGAAATAAGAAGCTCCTCCTTTTTTAAAACTGTTAATTAAGGAAACTTTTACTATAATAGATCAGATCATCAATTTTAAGCACCATCATCGTAAAAAGTACTCATAACAGCATCAAACACAGAATTCTTAGTTCGAGGGTGTAAGGTGGTTTTATTGCACCATGAGAGCCATTTTAATTAGTTTCATTTTACGACGAAAGCTTTAATAGGATAACATTATCTCTAGGACACGTTTAAGTTTTTATATCAATTATTACTTTTATAAATTCGTTAAAGAATTTCATCAAACGAATGAAAATATTCAATAATAATGTTATTCGATTCGCAGAATTTCCGTAAACTGGACGTAAAAATATTCACATGAAAGTAATAAAAATATATCCAACATAAATATATTTTCGTAGGCCTTTTACTCAAATATTAATTTCATTTAAAACGATGTTTAAAAAAGGTAAAATAGCTTTACAATTTATCTTTTCGATTTTACATAATTACATTTTACATAATATAACTCATCCCTGCTGCTGAATTCCGTTATAGAACGGCTCGTCATGGACTGAAACACCGTCAGTGTCATCTCAGTGGTTGGAATTCGTCCACTGTGCTGTTCTCACGTTCCCTTTTCCCGCGTACATTTGTTCTCTAGAACGAACTCCTAGCGGCAGCGTTTCCGGATCATTACAATTTACCATCATTCAAGAAATGAGCCTACTCCTTTCTAAAGGGCGGGCAATGCATCTGTGATCCCCCTCGTGTCACAGATGTTCCTGGGTGGCGGTAATCACTTACTATCAGGTGAGCTGCATATTCAGTTGCTGCCATTGGTTTAAAAAAGATGATAGTTGAAGTTTTCTTCTATTGTCAGTAATCTAGATTTAGATAAATAGTTATATTAAAAATGTATGTCTGAGACATGTTAAAAAAAGAGTTACAAGCTAAACTTTTACATCGCCTTATGTACTTTGTTTCGATACTTTCTAAACACTAATATAGGATATTTAAATGAAACCTTAATCTACCTACCTCTTTTGATGGATAAATAGATAATAATTATTACGTAAATATGTAGACAATAGTAGTTGCAGCTTTAAATTATATTTATTTAATTTACAAGTACCTGGACGACCAAGCCTAGCTCGGTTCTTTAAAAAACATTTCTAAATTAAAATAAACAGTTAGATTTGCCTCACAAAATTAGCAATTTTTCTCACAAAAAGAATAAAAAAAGATTCTTTTGTCTACTCGGGTTCAAACTGAGGTTAGACGGTTTTTCGAAGCAGCCGATTCCCATCTGAGCTATTTATGTTTTGACAGCGGCGGCGAAATTTACCTTTATATTCTAGCTATATTTTTTCATTGCCTGAAAACTCACATAAAAAAGATTTCTATGAATGAATTTTTGGTATCCATTTATCGTCCCCGAAACCACCTACATACCAAGTTTCACGGAAATCGCTGAAGCCCTTTCCGAGATCCTGAATATATAACAATATAAAAATATACAAGAATTGCTCAATTGAAGATATTCGATGAATGAATTATTACCAAATTTGTCACTTGTCACATGCTTTCAGGAACTTTGAATAAATTGTCGCTGAAAACACAAACAATATAAATACGTATTAATAAATATATGTAAGATACATAATACATCTTATCTATATGTCTAAGAGTATATACGCATTATTCGTTATTCAAAGTACAGTTAGCATATAAACCCACTAAAAAGTAAATGGGACATTACTGCAACCTGTTTTAATGCGTGGCTATGAAGGCCCCCCATTACCGCTTACTGCGGACGTTATACTTGGCAAACTCGCAGAATGATCGCTAATAAACGGAACCGACTCTGAGACACATTGTAACACGATTTTATTGTCCCTGTAGAGATGCATTCTCCAACGTTGATATTAACTTATTATTTTTATTTATTATTATTATATATTATTATTATTATTATATATATTAGCGGCCCATATCCACTGTTACATCTGCATCTTTTTTGAGGTATGTACGCTTGATATACATATATGTTTCAACAACTCATATATGTATGAATATTTAGTTTAGGTTAGATCAGATAGATCGCGAATTGCACGTATCAGGCAACAAGCAGCCCAAACCGAGGTGTGCCGTGCACCCTTGAGCTAGTTGTCAAATAAAATCGGCTGAGTGGCCTAAGCGCTCGCCTTAGTAGTCTGGTGAATCTGTTAAATCCTTGCTGTTAAAACGTTGATATTAACTAATTATCCTACCGGTATCAAGCAAGAACTATATGTGAGGTATAAATATAATTAATTTTGAAAGTAATTATAACAAGTAAGATCATTATTAAACCGGATTACATAAATATTTAACCTTTTTTTATTTATATACATAATTGATTGGGATGAATCTTAAGTACGTAAAATGTAATTTATATTTCTCCTCCTTTTTAATAATCAAGTTATTCAAGCACTAGTCAAAAGCCAGACCACCTAAGGCTTTACAATATCATTATAATAACGGTGTATTGACCTGTCCCAAGGACGTACATTTAGAGCGAAAGTAGGAGACGCCAGTCAATTGAGTGCACACGAAAGGGCGGAAAAATTGTCTGTTAAATTTTTTTTAGGGGTAACCGATAACGGTTAGGAGCAGATGATGATGATGAATCAAGTTAAGTTACTCACACTATTGTAACAACTTTAACATATGATATAACTCATCAAACTATTTACACTACAGAGTATGACAAAGAAACAGACATACATATACATATACCAAAAAATACTATCCTACTTTTGTGGAGCTTACTAATACAGCAGCGAAGTGTATGTTTTGTGATCAGCTCGCCCGAGCTACATCAATGTATAGTAACAGTGCTTGCCTTCTCCCCTTCCCAACCAACACAAGCTGGCAAAGCACTTGCAACTCGTCTGGTGTTGCTGGCGTCTATGGACTGTGGTGATCACTTAACATCAAATGACCCATCTGTTCGTTTCCCTCCTAAGACATAAAAAAGTTGATTTTCGCAATTCATTTATTAAATTTAGAAGTGACTTCTGTACGTTCTGGAACTATCGGTAACTAGCAGTCAACGTTGATTTCGTATGCGTTAGTTACAGTATAAGGATTATAATCATAGGTTGCTTAGTGATAATGTAGCTTCGTATAGGTTAACAAAAAAAATTATATTCGAATTAATTTAGTAAAAAACAAGCAAAAGTAATAGTAAATTATTTATAGCTATTTAAAAATACATAAAAATATGGAAGTAAAGTACTATGTGGAACTGTATTGTATAATAATCACTTAGCCCAAACTCAAAGTAAACGACATTAATAAATTATTATAATTATCTCTATACGTGGATTTTTATATTAATTAATTATTTTTTTGAAATATTTTAAAGCATAATAATAAAATTACCACAATAATTAGAAATTCCCAAAAGACACATAATTAGTGACCAACAAGTTTGATGTGTTTCGTGGGATTCAGAAAAGTAGTTTACACCGCTCCTTAAATCGTCTTGCAGTTCATTACTAGACGTATGTTTTCTTTTCTTTTAGTAAATACAGTATGAGTTCTATTAAATATATATTAATTATTACCATTAATATCTTTAAATGAGCAATTCTTGTATATTGTCTTGCATATTCAGGATCTTGGAAACGGCATTAGCAATTTCCGTGAAATTTAGTGTGTAGCTTTCGGGGATAATAAATCGATCTAGACTTATAGAATACTTTCTAAACTGAGTTTTTGATAGTTTAAAATATATGGGTAAATTTCGCCGCCGCTGCCAAAACGTGAAGAATATTACTCTCGAAATGGTTACCGTATGAACCCACTGAACAATGGAAACAAAATAGCATCGAGGCTTGTATTTACTTGAATAGACTCGCAAATAGGGGAATCCTGAATCGGGTTGTTACTTGTAATAAAAGTGCATCCTATATGAAAATTGAAAACATCCGTCGTACTAGTTTCCCTGCGAACAAACAGCCAAACTATTTCCTGAATTCAAATTGAGTCAAATCTGCATGTGAATAGCTGCCAATATTCTTTATTACAGTGTCTCGATTACCTTTTTTTTTTATGAACGTGGGGAAATCCCTAACGGAAACCCACCCTCCCGGGGGAGAGGGTGGGTTATGCCCGACTCGCACGGACTAAAACCCCACGGTGTACCGTCGGCCGCATGTAGGGGCGGCCAGGGACCGTTCTGGCTCTCTTCTTGAGAAACCGCCCCTGCCTCAGTCGAGTACCTGGCACAACATTTATCACAAAGGTGTACTATGAAGAATTGCAAATGATTGACAAAGTCGGCGTCAAGAAACACAGATTTGTCAACTATTCTGCACAATATGCTTCAAAATTACAGGAGATACGCCTGTACTCTCCATTACCTACCTGAAATATTCACAAGACTGCTTAAAATAAATTCCATTTTTTGATCCAAAAGATCCAATGAAGCGATGAAAAATGCTTTTAAAGAATTCATAAATTCCCATCTACATATTCGTAATCACTAAATATTATGAAACAAGGTCCTCTGCCGCGTCTGTCTGACTGTATTTTTTCATGATAAGCTACTACTGGACGAATCCTCATGAATTTTCACAAGCGCATACAGTGATTCACGAGGAAGACTTAGGTGTATAATTGTTCAAGTTTTTTTAAATATCAGGGTGGGATAACGTCCGCTGGGCCTGCTAGTTTTTAGATAATAGCATATCCATAAATTTACATTAAAATGGCGAAAGTAAAAGGACTATAATTTCCAGCACTTCGATTGATTAAATATATACTTTTCATTACATAAAAGTGACCTTTTTACCAAAATTAACAAGATAAGGACCCAAATTATGAATGAATGTAATAAAGTTCTACAGTCATTACAATTTATCGAAGTTTGTAATGTTAGTATTAGGCTTTTTTTGAACTGACTACGCTATTGACCTTGCAAGGTCTTAACAGCTTCACCGGACTACTTAGTATTAGGCTAGAAATAGATAATAAAGCTAATATGTGACAAGAGCTTGAAGTAATCTTATTTACACTGGCATATAAGTGCAGAAAATGATATATTATTTATTTCTTAATAGTTTATAATACACGAATAATTAATATCGTTTAATCTTAATTTAGAATGTTTAATGTTTATTTTTAATTAATAAATATGTCATAATAAAATAAATCATTTTTGTTACTGCGTGAACAGATACATCAATCAAAGTGCGAGATGTTACTACATCTTCTGAAAAATTGTTCTGAGTGTTAAGCTTTGGCATACTCATTGGAAAAAAAATTGTGTTCTTTAGAATTGTAAGATTTAATACATCATACATCAATCAGTGTTTTAGCAATAATGCCTATAAATAATAATTAAATTATACTTCTAAATTAATGCTTATAAAGGAATAATAAAAAAAAAGATTTCTTTTGTTGTACAAAATATAGAGCCATAAAATAAAAGTAATTTCAACATGTCTATAAGACCTAGTCTGTTAAGACCTTGCTAGGTCAATAACGTAATCAGTTCGAGAAAAAAAAAGATCAAAATGTAAATACATTCTATACAAGCATATTATGATTTATTAAAGAGGATAAAAAATACCTGAATTATAACACAGGTATATTAACGTTTCCTTTAACGTAGTATATATATCATATGCAAATCATTATTACATTATAAATCTTTTATGATAAAGGAATGGATTTAATTTTTCCATGTAGTATTTTTCCTACCCAAAAATATAGCAAGTTTATATTTCACATACGATTTCATTTTTTACGTCCAACGTTATTCTCCTCCTGGCTCATACTGTTAAATGATTTGTAAACATTATTTAAGAACATTTTGCCTTATCGCTCACCCCGCCCTAAAAAGGGTTAACTGAGTATTTGACGACAAAGGCTCAGCGTTTGTCCGAGTCAGAGATAGATACAATGCCGACATGTCCATTTTCAACGACAAAAAGCCCTGGACATGATATATTTTACGTAACTCATTCTACTTTCATTACTTTCGTAATAAATATTTCAAAGCTTTTCTACACAAAGCAATAACGTGAAAATGGAGGAAATAGTAATTATAAGTTGAAAATCACTCATACCAGTAATCATTTCAGGGGGTTTTAATAATAATATGATCTGTAAAAGGTTGATACAAATCATATTTTTAAATACAAATCATATTTCTAGATAGATTGTAAAAAAATGTTATCAGATTATGTTGGTTTAAAAAGTATGAAGACCGATAATATGCCAATCCAATGTCAAACCTTTACTTTATAATTAAAAACAAATAGCCAAGTAAGTGCAGCTATTCTGAAGTAACGCGGCTACATACATACAGCAATTGATTTTTATTTGTATATAAGATTTTACGCGAATTCCAGCGCAATTGCCAGTATTACGTAATTTTGCTGGCATTCAACAAATATTATATTGTTATTATGCACAAATGAAGTGGATATGTAACAATAACTAAAACCATGAATATAATTGCCATAAAAACTATCTTTTCAATTCTATTAAGGAAGCTCCATCTAGTAAGATTGATTATTTGAACCAGAAGAATTAGAAAAATGCTATTGACGTGATGTTGGTAGAATCATATATAACGTTGGCATTAAATAAGAAAAAGAATTTGTATTGAAATAATTATTCGACTGACTATTAGCAAAAATCTTATATATTAATACTTGAAGCCAAAACTTTGTACCCCTTTTTAAGCGAATTGCGAACGGATGAATAAATCATATGCAGGAAGTGCATGAAGCTATTTTTAGATAAAATGCGTTAAGAACATATTAAATTCATTAAAATATACATTACTCACAATACTCATTGAATGACATATACATACATATAAATAAAAAAGACGTTTCAACATCCTTCATTTTACTCTTACTTTCCAATTAACGTTTTACGTCCTACATTAAATATTTTTAACATGACTTACGTTCCATACCTTACTTGCCCTTTAACAGTAAGCGGTCAAATTCTTGCAGTTGTCTAGGAATAAGTAATAAAATGCATTACAATCATTTTTTTAATGTATGTATGTTTGTGTGGACTTATATCATTGCTAAAGTACAGCATTCACGATAAACCCTCATCAAAAAATCATAAAGCATATCCTTGAGTAACATTTAATCTTTATTTCATTAAAATCGGTTCGCTATATCAATAGTTATTGTAATTTGAATGACGGTTCGAGTTAAGTATAAGAAAAGTGTAGGTAAGTAAATTCAATTTAATCTCTTACAAAAATAGGATATTATATAATGTATAAATAATATCTAATACAGAGTAAACGAAAGACTGTTTTTTGCGTTAAGTTCAACGCGGACGAAGCTAGTCAATTTTATAAAATCCTAAACGATGTTATCACAAAACTCTCTACCACTCGGGAATGTTCAATTTGTGCCGTAATGTTATCACGTTTTACTATTTCCTTCTTCTGCTATTTTCACTTTGAATTGTAGAAATGTCGTTAGAATACGTCCCTTTTGCGTTTATTCTTTACTCGCAGAAATTTCACAAGAAACAAGCTTTTACTATACTGGTACTGCGTTAGAAGTCATTACACCGGTGACATTCCCAATTGTATTGTTCAAATTGTAACATCACATCCTTTAAAAGAAAACAGAGAGTTCCCTTTTTATATATCTTTATTTTTATTAGGATATTACCAGTGCCCACGACTTTGTTCGTATGGAACCTCATGTAAAACAGTGATTAATGAAGTCATCAGAATATATTAAGTCCATTTTATCTACATTCCTTTTGTACTTACGCCGCGTCGTCATTAAAATTACAATAACTTTTGATAGAGGTGACCGATTTTAATAAAACAAAGACTAAGTTATTTGCGAGGACATGCTTTATGATTTTTGGTGTGGTTTTATTGAGAACCCAGATAGACAGACAGATATTCCTAAAAATTATTTAAATGTATTTTTTATAACTCATTCTTAGACACCTGCAACAATTTTTTTCACGAAAATCGGAAAAAAAAGATACGTTAGACCTACTATATATACATTCTTATTATATGTACAAATATCTTTATAGTATTTATTACGTTTAAAAGTAAATCAAAGCTTTTTATGTAAAATTTGACTGCTAAGGAGAACATATTTCATTTTATTTATTTTGTACGCATGTACTATTTTATTTGATATATATTAAATATACATATTATACTTGGCGTTAATCATAATTTTATACAATCCCCAGATAAAATGAAAACTTAACGTTTGCATATAACATTGTAAAATAACAATTATGATCTAATATTGTATTAAGAAGTTTAAAATAGAAATATGATTTATTTTTGCCAACAATAAGGTCTAAGGTAACGTAAGGTCTAAGCTGTGGCATTTCTGGTGTATTTTTATAATAATTATTTCTAAATAAGCTTATTACGATATATTTCAACTTTCAAGTAAAATTGAAAATAATTGAATATTGTTATTTATTTCAGGTGGTTTACCGTTGATTTGAATTATGTTTGTAATAAAGAAAATATGTTATTATTAACAAAAACAGATATGGCGGTGTTGAGTGAGTTACAAACGGGCCATAGTAAATTAAGAAAAACATTATTTGTACGATAATTGTAGAGTGGCACTGTAAAAGAAAATATAATTAATTTGGTTTTTATTAATGGTATCATTTTTTATGTGGGATTCTGGGGAGAATTATGGTATGGTGCCAGCATATACGTGATACTTAATACACATACACAAAACTGACAATTACCCTTGTCATGCAATAGTGAGCAATCTGTTGGAATCATATTACGCGGTGTCAAGTAATTAATAAAGAAAAATATTTAAAAAAATAATGTAGAAAAAAATATTTTACCAAATTAATAAAAAATCTATATAACGATATACATAGTAACCAATACCATCATTTTAATCTATGTATAAATAAAAATGAATCGCAAAATATGTTGCTAAGCGCAAAACTCGAAAACGGCTGGTCCAATTCGAGTAATTTTTAATTTGATTTGTTCCTTGAATTCTGATGAAGGTTTTTATGGGGAGAAATGGAAAAACTGCACGGAAAACCTACAAATCAGTTTTCTTTTTCTGTAATTGTTAACGCAACTTCAAATTGCTATTAGCAACTTGAACTGACTTGAACTGATGTGTATCAGTAATTATAATGCCTTTTTTCATTTTTGGGTTACGAATATAATTTCACCATTTTACTATAGTTTACTTTAAAATTTCGCTTTCTCAGTTTGTATTCCGGAAAAGCGAACAGTTTTTATGGGGTAGCATAGTAAAATGTTCCATATGTTGTTATGTACCTACAAAAAATTTAAACTACGAAAAAGAAATCATATTAAGGCGAAATGAAGTTCGCGAGGGCAACTAGTTGTAGAATAAATTCAGCGTATTTTAAATCTGAATATAGCTTTATACTTCAATGTATGATTCCCACTAAAGTTAGGGACGTTTTCAGATAAATGTAAGCCCGGTGTTACCTCGAGTGTTCCCCAGTGCCGCACTCAAAATGATGGTCATTAAACCGACTGCCGCTCTACATGAAAACACCTTCCTTTTCACTGAACGTTGTCAATAAGCATTACTTAACTCATAACGTTATCAAATTGGGTTAGAAATGCTTTATTGATATTCTTTTGGACACATGTTTTATTTGCCATTGATCTGAGTGAAATAAAAAAGTAATTTTCAACTATAAATAAGTACAGAATCGCAGAATATAATATTTCTTATATCTTTAATCGTTTTTGTATCTAACCGCAAAAACTCGGGAAATTAATTATAAGAATACTTGTAAAATTCTATTTTTTAATATTTCTTAAGTATTTAATACTAAATGAATTAGCAGAAACATTTTTTTATATCATAGGAGGTAACCGAACAGGTGGGTCACCTGATGTTAAGTGATTATCACCGTCCATAGACTAGCAACACCAGAAGAGTCGCAAGTGGGTTACCAGCCTGTGTTTATAGCAGAGGGGAGTGTGGAAATGGGGGATGGAAGAATGGGTGGGAGGGGAAGAGTAAGGAAGGGTAGAGGATGTGTCTATCCGGCGCTCTCACTGACCGAACGAAACGCAACAATGCAAGCACTGTTACTTCACGTCGGTTTCCTATGAGACGGTGGTACTATCCCGTGCCAACCGACCCATTATGTTGAAACCAGTAATAGCTTCAGCGTGGTTCTACCACCTACAACATTAAAAAAACATAGCCACCAAAATAAACACAAGTATAACTTAAAAAAATACACTTAACTAACGCATTAAATTCACATTTAAATCAATCTACAAACAAAAAACAAATTTGTTTCAATTTATAAATTCAATATTGTATCCATCCAAATAGGATGTAATAAATCGCCAGAAATATATATATCAATAGTATTTTCGCGTAGTTCGCCGTATTTTAAGCACATAAAAATCCTCAATTTATATTTTGTTAACGGAATAAACAAGAGCTATCTTTCCTGCAATTATCTCCCTATTTATGGGCGGAAAATGTCAACCTCCGGGAAAGTTGCGGGCCCCTTATTCCTATACAAGGCAGAGGGAGTTACCACCATATTATTAAATCCGCTAATTATTATGAACTGGTAACATGATATTATACTGAAACATTTAATAAGCAATGTCGTAAATAAACTAAGTTTATTTAAACTAAGGATTAAATGGAAGAGTAAAAAAATAGTGAAATGAAACTTTCTGAACGCATTTTGATAACTCAACTGGAATTAAGTACAAACGTATCGCTATAAGTATTTGAATTACATATTCATATTATCTTTCTGAGATAAAAACAAATAAACAGATATACAGTAAAACATATTCTAATTTTCTTTTCTACCACAATACTGTTTGTTTTTTTTTCTACGTTACCAAAACGTATAATAATCTATTAAATATATAGAAATGATTAATCGTATACCCTTAATTATTTTTCATCATACTTACCTAGCGATCCGCTTCGATTTTGCTTGGATACTATGTATTAATGTGTATATTATAGCTGTGTAAATGATTAAGGTTCATTTTAACACTTTGGTATTTACACTTCAGAGTCAAAGAAGTCGTAAGTCTTGCCACACAAATAACTGTTTGAAATGAAAATTATTACAGGCGCGTTCAGCGATTTAAAATATATTAGTGGAAAAACTTGTTTTTTTTTTTCGAACTGTCTACGCTATTGGCCTTGCAAGGCCTTTACAGATTCATCGGACTACGGAAAAACTTATGGGTTCGCGTCACTGATGGTCTCGACATGCTCATAACCTACTGTGCTGGCGCCAGACTAACAGCCTGTATACATCTATATACATCATATGCTGGATTTATTAATAAACGGTATTAAAATGTACATAATTACTTATAATTAATTCATACTTAAAATAATTGACTGAATAAATGAATACTTTACTGCACTCTTTTTTTTGTACACTGGCGAGCTTAATGCTATAAAGCATTTTCTTCCAGCTAACCAGCGGTATTATCAAACAAATTGTTCATACTATAATTTATTGAAAAATTCAAAAAAGTTAGTTACTCAAATGTTTTGACTTTTTTGTTTCTCGTTATTTTTACTATTAACTTCTAAAATATTCATTAAATGTTTATATTGCATATTTTATTTACAATAAGTGTCCAATGTAACTACAATATTTAATCGAATAAGGGTAAATACTATATTCCACAAAGTAGTATCGCAAATAAATCATTATTTTTTTAACATTACGTAAAAAAAAATGGTTGCTATATGTAGGTAGTCCCTAGATACCATTACACACACATTTCTGTAGGTACATATACGTTTCAACAACTCATACATATATGAATAGTTAGCTAGGTTAGCTAAGATAGGTCGCGATTTTGCATGCAACAGGCAACAGCCAAGCCGAGGTGTGCCGTGCACCCTTGAGCTGGTTGCCAAAATAAAATCGGCTGAGTGCCTTAAGCGCTCGCCTTAGTAGTCCGGTGAAGCTGTTAAGACCTCGCTGGGTCAATAGCGTAGACATTTCGAAAAAAAAAAACTTTTCTGTAGGGATTTTTAAGATACAACTTCGTATACGTTACTTTGATATAACTCATAAGGGTTTAGAAGCGTTAGCAATTTAGGTACGCAATATGTTGTGAGGACTTGATTATAATACGTCAACATTCGTCTTCTTTATATAAATACAATAAGCATGTATTTATTATACCAGAAAGAAATTTCTGCAAGAAATTCTCTAACGAACAATGAAAACAGTATAGAAATCTATTGCGTAGTTTAGAAGATCTAAGGAATCAGAGACAGACCCCAAAATGACTTCATTTTTTTTTTATTGAAGCACGACAAAGTGACTGCACTGTGCCTGATGTTAAGCATAGTACAATCCAAAAACATCGGCAACCACCGATAGACAGATTATCCATCGCCTGTTGCCGCTGTCATGCCGGCCATAATGACGAAAGTCATCCGGTACTGGATATGCACAGGCTGATCCCGAAACGCGACAGGCAGAAGCGAGTCACTATGACGGGCTTTTTCACCATATACATGGTGGTTGCGACCCAGTCGGGCTGTAAAACCCTACCACCCCGCTATCGCCATTGCCTCGTTCGTTGTTCAGCAGGTCACAAATCTTAAGATGTTAGTCGACACCCCTTACACCCCTTATAACATGTAGTCCGGTGAAGCTGTAAAGACCTTGCCAGGTCAATAGCGTAGTCAGTTCGAAAAAAAAAACCCTTATAACATTTATTGTATGTAAATATTTTCCATAAAAAATAACTTCCATGAGTTACTATGGACACTGAATATGCATCTCACACACCTATAATACAAAAAGTATAATACTAAACGTAGTATGGAACAACGTACAATATTCCGTTGCATTAGACCGACGGTTTATTTTCATAGCCAAAATTAGCTTAAAGTTATATCATGGGACTAAACACATCGGTAACAAAAATAACTACCTTGAATATGGTTATCAGTAGGGATGTTATGGAGCTCCGTAACCGTAACCGAAACTATCGGATATCCGAAAAATGTATATATCCGTAACCGTAACCGTAACCGATACAAAAGTTTCGGACAATTTTGAATACGGGTGAAGTCCGAATAAAACATGTTTCGACAGGTATGTTTCGCCGCACTTGCACGCCATGTGGATCTTGTAATTAGTAGGGACGATAGATATCAGAAAAACTTCGATGTTTATGTCCATGTCAACATCGAATCCAAAGCATCGTTGTTCTGTAGTTGGTAGAGCCAAGCAGAAGCTATTACAGGTTTCAACATAAATAGGTCGACTCGCCTGGGGTAGTACCACTCGACCCATAGAGAACCGACGTGAAGTAACAGTGCTTGCATTGTTACTTGTGTAATAGTGCTTGCGTTGTGTTTCGTTCGGTCAGTGAGAGTGCCGGAGACCCACCTTTATAATACCACGGATTTATAATACCAAATTAGACTCTTAGAGTTAGACTAACCAAATTATTGCATAGTAATTGTATTTATATTTTACTTCAATCTAATATCCGTAACCGAAACTATCCGAAAGTAACGGATAATCCGAAATAATTACATATCCGTAACCGTAACCATAACCGTAATTATATTCCCATATCCGTATCCGTATCCGAAATATCATATTGTCATAAAAACTTGACAGGCAATTACGAACCAACTTCATGGTGTCGCATTTTCATGTCGGAGTGCTAACGCATCGTAAGAATTCACTCTCACAATGTCTCCCAAGTGCGCCAAAAGAATAATAAGAAGTAATCAAAATAACTTTAATTTAATGTAGGTCATGAAAAGGCGCTTATGAAAGTCAGTGCTACCAGTTCGGAAAATAACCCAGTCATCGAGAAGAACCGGCAAGAAACTCGATCTGGTTAATCTGTTCATGTTACCAATAACAGCGTCAGCGTCAAGCGTCGTACAAATAAGAAGCGTCATTTCCAGACGTCACAATCGTTCACATATTAATGAATAAGCAGTATATCTTTAAAAAATACGTAAATATGTAACCATTATAATAGTACTATTTTATTACATTTCATGGTATTTAAAAGTACCTAACAGTCTTAGACATACACTTTGAATGACACGTCGAGTCAAGCCGCGATCGATATCTTCAGTAGCTAAGTGTTTCGTAGGCACTTTAACTGAATAGCGCTTTAGATAAAGGTCACTGTAGCCATACCATTTAACTTTTAATAATTTCATTTAAATAATTTAATAAAATAACGAATATTTCATTTGTAGTGTTATGTTCTATCGTACACGGAACACTTAACAAACTGTGTATTTAAGAGTGGTATAATAGAATCTGTAAAAAGTTTAACTAGGGTTTGAAAATAACTGTTTTCGTACTTTTATGCTTAGTCACGTACAATACATCACAATTCAGTTCACCGGATTAGCAATCTATTTCTTATTAACACCCTTAGGAATACAATCTTATTAAGCATTGGTTATATAAATTTATATACTATAGCATGTAACCAAATAGAATCACGTGGGCTTCGAGTCTGTATACGTTTTTTTTGTTAAGTGATCACCGCCGTCCATAGACACTAGAAGCACCAGGGTAATTGCAAGTACGTTGTCAGCCTGAGATATAAGGATTGTAATGTATGACGAATAAAGACTTATAAATAAAGTCTAGTCCGGTGAAGCAATGAAAGCCTAGTAGGGACAATAGCGTAGTCAGTTCGACTAAAAAAAAAGTAATTAATAAATAAAGGCTTCGATACGTCGATGATATATAAAAAGACCAGAGGAGAAGAATTTACAGAATCGTTTTTTTTTTTCAAACTGCTAGGCTTTTACATCTTTGCCAAACTTTTTTGGGCCATCGATTGAGAAACTCATCCATATAGTAACAAACGTAAGGGCAGCAAATTCGGCTTGGACATCGCAACTCTTGAAACATACTAGAATAGTTAGTCACATATATATGAGATAGTAAGACACACCGCGGCGAGTGTATTGGAGCAAAATGTATAGACAAATCACAGCGTCGTGATATGTGGTTACGTGAGTGTGGGCGCGCAACCGCTCTTTTTAAAGAATCGGATGGACACTGATTGTTCGCTGCCGTTATTTCATGAAAAATTTTGCAAAAGGTGTTTCGGTGTTTGTTTCCTTTGTACCAAATGATACCATGCTGACTTAAGTATTCACACTTCGAGAGTTTTCCGTAAAGCTCGGCTCTCGTTGAATGGCGAACCCGCTCCGGCTTACTACATCCTATGTGCCGTCTTGCTGTCTGCCATTTTCGTGTTAGTTATTGGATCTCGTTTAGCTTATATTCTGATCTACATTATGTACGGGAATAGCTCCATTCCTAAACGTCGAACCTATATAATCCGCCTCAATAAATTATCAGTTATTTCTAAAAGAAATTTCCAAATCTCACTTATAGTAATTATAGAATTAACGCGTACAATACAAATTAAAAAGAAATTTATTTTTGAAATTTATAAAATCTAGATAAATATTAAATAATAATGTCTCAGTGTTTATTCACTATCGTATTATAAAAACAAACTTGAAGTCTTCAGGCGTTTGACGGCCCGACTGCATCTGACTGTACACTTGAAGACGCGCCGCGCCCCGTCGTGTCGATAGCAAAGAGTCTCGACCAACACTTAAAACTCAATAGCGCTTAGATTGAAAGGACTTCAAGAACATTTTTATATTAAGGTTTTTGCATTTCATTGGTTTTATAAGAATAATTTAAACAACGATTTCACGAAAAGTATTTCCGACCTCATACAATACTAGTAAGTCGCGATTGTGCATGCGTTTGTTATTCTATTTTGCTGTTATTATTTCTTCTTATTATTGCACATCCATCTATATCTATATATATACAAAATCAATTGCTGTTCGTTAGGCTGGCTAAAACTCGAGAACGGCTGGGCCTATTTAGCTGGTCTTGGTGTTGAAAATAAGGAAAATTGCAAGTAAGGTAGCAAAAACAACAATTTTCTTTTCCCAACAAACTGTTCTAGCCATTTTCTGTCAAACATCAGACGAAAGGTTATAAAGTTAAATATGATTCTGTCACTACTATACCCTTATTAAAATCTTATATCATAAGTTTGTAAGTGTGTGAAAAATGTATTTACCGTTATTGATCGAAAATGCCAAGGAAAAGACGAGATAAAATAGATCGTCAAAGTCAAGGAAATGTGCTACGAGCAACATCATGTGTAAATCGCACTGATGAACACCGAGAGACAGAATGTTATCATTAGATAACATTCGTATTGGTATGGCAGAATTGCGTTCTAAAGTGAATAATAATTAAGTAGACAAGCTTAGAATGGAACGAGTTCGAGCACACAAAACACAAAAAAGCGAGCAAGATGAAATGAAATCAAGCGTTACCGCAGAAGAAGTGCCCCTGTGAAAATGGAACGAGTAGCATTCCATAGTTTCCTGGTTTGGAGCATGAAAATTATACGTCACGTGTTCGCGCATCGGAAAACAATATATTTTATATTTATTTATTTACACATGGATAAAGCAACAGTCGACAATCAAAAATAATAATACAATAGCAAGAATAAAAAAAAAAAAAACTAAACTGAAGACCTAAAACGCTTTATCACATCGAAAGTTAACTTACACTAATCATAATAATAATAAGGAAATAATAATTGTTCAAATATTTAGAAACATTGGATTAAAAAAAACTATATATAAAAGAATAAACGAAAAAGTTCAAATGAATTCAATTATGAAAACTAAAATTACCCCATTGAAAAAAAAATAAAAATAAAGAACATGTTGGCAAACATAAATAATGAATATTAAAATATAATATGGAAAATGTTGTTTAGATGGTCATGGATATAAACTGTGTTTAACTGTTTTTTTGAATTTGAATGCCCGATGGTCAAAAATGTCTAATGAAATGTGTTTGCTTGCAAGCTCATTATATATACGAGTCATACGTACAATTGGATTGAAATAAGAAGTATTATTCATAAAGGTTTTAAGAATAAATGTTTTAGGAAAACGATAATTGAAATTGGTGTTAAAATTAAGAGACTCTAGCAAGGAGGGAGATGAAATATAATTGTGCAGCAATTTATGAAGAAATACAAGAGCATGTTGAATTCTACGAACATGTAATGGTATAATATTATATTTATTTAATCTGTCATAGTAAGAAGAGACACGGCGAGCATGACCATACCTGTAACATAGAATTTTTGAAAATTTTTTTTGAACTGCCTCAATAGATTTAGAATGTATGGTGTAACAGGGTGACCAAACTACAGATGCATACTCGACGATACTACGAACTAAACTGTTAAATAGAATGACAAGACTGTTAGGGTTTTTAAAAGATAAGGTTGAACTAGTTATGAAACCTAAAATTCTAAAAGCTCTACTAGTGATGTCATGGTAATGTTCTCTAAATGATAATTTATCATCAAATAAGATGCCTAAATCTTTCGCCAAAGATTTTCTTGCTAGTAATTGATTGTCAATTATGTAAGGATAGGAAATTTTATATCTCTTATTGGTAAACGAAATAACAAAACATTTATATTTATATATTTTTTTTAATATATTTTTTATTTATATATTTACACATTTAAAAAAAAGGCAAATATAGTTTATTACAAAGCTTTAAATTGATTGATTGTATAACTTAGTTTATCTATACTAATAAATAACGCTGAAGAGTTTGTTTGTATGGCAATGTACGCAATAATCTCAAGAACTACCGGTTGGATATGAAAATTTCTTTCAATATCAGATAGCTCATTTATCGGGTATGGCTATAGACTAGATATCATCACGTTAAAACTAATAGAAGCGGAGCGCCAATGAAGAATGTCTCAAAATCGGGTTATTTTAAGAGCTTCCGCTGCGTGTTCCCGTCAGTATTACATACGTTGCCATGGTAATGTGATAACATTCTATCGCAAATATTTTCAAGGTTTATTTTATATTCCTATGCAAAAAGTTTAGTAGTAATAATGTTCGTCCAATAAGACAGGCGAAGGAATTAATACATACTGCCAATACTGAAGTTGGCAGTATAGGTATTTATTATGTATTCTTTAGCCAGTTTTCTTCTATATCCAAGTTAATGTAAAGGTATAAGCGCCAAATCCTCTATATAATATTTCGTAAATTTTTATCTTCTTAATTTTCAAGACCACAGAATTCATGCTCCGTGGTATTATTTTTCATTCATTTCACTTATGCACAATAAACGAACCATATTACATAAAACGCCACCAATTTCACACAATATAGAGTCAAATAACACAAGATTATGAATAAAATATGAAATCCCCTACATGACAGACTGAAATCCCGCCAAAAACTCCTCAAAAAGTTTATTCTACGTTAGTTTTGTTCCCAATTTTTGATTTGTAATATATTACGTATTATAAGAATAAAGTGTGTGTATGTAATATTAAAATAAATATCAAAAAATTTTTTTATTCTATCGATATATGTTTGTTTATTTGTTCCGGGTAATCTCCGAAACGGCTGGACATATTTGAAGGTTTTTTTTTTCTTAGAAATGACTACGCTATTGATCTAGCAAGGTCTTAACAGGTTCACCGGACTACAAGTAATATTTTAACGGGAATTTTATGGGCAAATAACAAACTAATTAGCTGTTTTATTTCAAGCTAGTGGATTCAGCAGACGTTGCCCACCCTAATAATAAGACAAATTATACCTAAACCTTGCCCAAGAATCATTTTATATATTGGTGAAAACGGCATGCAGATGCGTTCTGGAGTTTTTGATTTTATCGTGAACAGATCCATAGACAGACGTGGAACAGGACTTTGTTTTACACTATGTAGTGATGAACTGTTATCCGTGCACTCGTCCGTGTGAAATTGATCAAAAATATGTTGATCACTGCCAACATGCGCGCGTGACGTGTGCTATACTGGACTCCAAGAATAAACATAATTGAAAGTCATATGTTTATATACGATTTAAATTACAACAAGATATAATAATAACTTAATTATATCGACAGTATGGACAAATTATATCTATACAAAAAGATTTAAAACGTATTGTTCGATAATATATAGCCTAATATTTTCATTACTTTCTTATATAGTGTAAGTGAGCACTGAGGGTGACATATAGTAGTTTAAAGTTCGAGCTATGTGGCTGATGATAAATCCCATCCCATTCGATATACTATTAGTGTCCAGTTACAGTACTGTTACAGTAGTTGATGTGCGTGTCATACTTACAAATATTTTTGAAAGAGTAATATTATAGTTTACACATCTAATCACAATTTTAAATATAAAAAAGACGCGCGCGAAGCCGCGGGTAGCAGCTAGTATGTATATATACATATATATATGATAAAAAAATTGCCGATGTCTCGGAATAAGTCACAATACATTTGAATCATTTTTCGAAATGTCTGTCTGTCTATCTGTTTGTATGATCCACGCATCACTGCTAGAGTACTGAGTGCATAAAAAAAACAATCATAAAGCATATTATCGAGAGTAACTATTTCTTAGTTTCATGAAAATCGCCCTAATCTATCAAAAGTTGTTGTAATTTGAATGGCTACGCGACTTAAGTACGAGAAAAAAGTAGATAAGTAAATGGCCTTAATATATTCAGATGTTTTTACTTAGTCACTGTTTTTTCTTATTAGGTTCCACGCGGACGGAGTCGCGGGCACAGCTAGTTAATGAATAAAAAACAAAACCTTTATTAAAAATACTTGGTTTTAAAATCGAATTCAATAAATAAACAATCATAACGAAAGAAATAAAATACTTAATTCAAAGCAACATCAGTTAAATATGGCATTTTAGTATTATACAATGCAAATTCACCTGGTGCATTTTAAAACTTCTATAAATATTTAGAACATCGATTTAAATTCGGCTTCTGTTCCCAAATCGCAGCTTTCCGGTTATTTATATCCGATAAACTAGTAGCTATCCGGCTTGTTCGAGACAGTAAATGTTTCTGTCTTGTTTATGGGCTTCGACCGACTGATAGAATATTCGGAAGTTACTCCGAATTTACAATGCGGATATCACTGGAACTTTATTATTTATGGTTATGACAGATCATTGTCGTCTAATAAATCTATTTGACCTTCGGGTAAATAGGTAGCGAAGATTAATGTACGACTCATAACTCATATAAAAATAGTCGCATCTACTTAATTTGTCTTTATGAGATATTCTGTGATAAATTTATATTTTTAATAGCGTTTAAATGTTACTGAAAAAAAAAATGTTCCTAAAATTATTTATAAATCAAAATGTTGACCTGTGAAGGTAGAACGCGCATTAAAAACACAACGTTAACCGGCTACCAGGTACCCTGCATCGTGTTTGGAAGGGTATAAAAGAAGATATATTAGAAAAAAAGCTTTTCTAAAATTCGTTTCCTTCCAACGTTGCTGGCTGTTGTACTAAGGTGTCGCAAAAAAGTCTAGTTACATTAACTACAAAACGCATTAATCTCAGGAATTACTGTTCCGATTTGAAAAGTAGTGTTAGATAGCTCACTTATCGAGGAAGGCACCAACGAAGAATGTTCCAAAATCGGGGTATTTTTTGGGTTTGGGGGCTAAAAGTAACTATTACACGCGGACGAAGTCGACGACAGAAGCTAGTATATTATACGGTGTATAAACTACTACCTTACGAAATTTCGTGAAAATCTGCCTAGTAGTTTTTCCGTAAATTTCTTCTCTTTTGTGTTTTCTTAAAAGTAAAATAAACAGACATACGAATGTGATATGTATATAAATATATAGACTATATGTTATACCGGTGTATAATCTACTACCATACTCAATTTCGTCAAAATCCGTCCAGTAGTTTTTGCGTGAATCCTGTACAAACGACAGATAGACGGACAGACCGACAGACAGACAAATATTATAAAAAGTATAGAAATATATTCTGTTATTGATTCTAAACCACCCTAGAGTATTTTTTCTTTAAAATATTGAATGTGTACAAATTTCATCCCGTTAGCCTTTTATTATATGTATATGTATAATTAATTTTGTTAATGACCATTGGTAGTTAATATATGGCAGCATTGTTATTAGAATCTGAATTCGCGGGGCAATTCCTATTCCTCTCGTGTCTAATTTCTGCCCCAACAACCAATTACTTAACGCCGCGTAGTGAGTGTCAGTTCACCGTCGGACACGGATGCAGTACCGTGTCCTTGTTATTACACATCCGTTTTACGATTTCCAATTGGTACTCATTGGAACTAGCGTGGCTGTAATATGTCTAGGCCGCTTCGAGTTGTTCGCGTGTGAAATGAAAGGAGAATTGTCTACTACAGCGGCGCTAAATGTTGGGACCTAACGCAACATTAATGCCAACATTTTCTTTTCCTTGTAATTCAACCCATTGTACGATTAATTCCCACGGTCGAACTTAACCGCCTACCCCCTTGCCCTCGCAGTACCTAAGTATACAGTCCATATCACTCCTTTTTAATCACCGCTATTAATGGGGTTAAAGAACCACCTAATTAGGATTCTTGAGACGGATTTATTACGGACTAGCTAGCTACTAGCTCCGCACGCGTTTTTTTTTTTAATTGTATTAAAGAATTATAAAATTGTGAGACTATGTGCAATTATAGAAATGCTCTTTAAAAACAATTGTAAGTACGAAACGCACGCCGCTTACAGTAATGTGTACATTAGTTATATATATACTAACAGTGTGCCAAATGAGGTTTGTCATCAGCAGCGTATTTAGAACCTTACCCCATCATATAACTACCTCAGTGCTCTCTTACACTGTGTTAAGGCACGAATGAAACAATTACTTAAAATGTTCCTATAAAGATTTACATCTACACTACATTTAATATACGTTTCTATTGTAAAAAAGATTTTGTAGCTATAAAAAAATTAACGCTTTTCTGTTCCGCAAGAAATTGTATAATAGAGCTTGTTTACGTAATACATTTATGGTCTAAGATCTTATTAGGAAAACCTCGTCTATCTTCAAAATTACTAATAATTATAATGACGAATTGTAATCAATAAGTTGATAATTATCTCTAATTAAATATAAAGAATGAGTTGATATCTATATAAATTTCATACAGACAAAGTCGCGGTTAACAGCTAGTCTAAAATAGAATAACTTAAATTTATTTTTATAAGGTTTGCTGTCTACCAGTGGAAATCCCGTGAAAGTCGGTCTAACCGTTTTGGAGATGGTAATGCGGGTGAAGCTACGGTTAACAGCTAGTATAAACTAAAGTTTCTTTTATTGATTTTTATAAAGTCAGCTATTGGCCAATGAAAGTTTTGTGAAGATGGGTCTAACCATTTTGGAGATAATACCGTGGGTGAAGCCATTGTTAACAGCTAGTATAAATTAAAATTACTTGAATTACTTTTTATAAAATCAGCTATCTACCAATAAAGTTTCTTGAAGATCGGTTAAATCGTTTTAGAGATAGTACTGCGGGCTTAGCCACGGTTAACAGTTAGTCTAAATTAAAATGCATGAAATTACTTTTTATAATATCTGCTATCTGTTGGTTAAAGTTTTGTGAAAATCGGTTCATCCGTTTTGGAGATAGCATTGCAGACGAAGCCGTGGTTAAAACTTAGTCTAATTTAGAGTAGCCTATGTTACCCGCTGTAACTTCAGCTATCTGCCAGTGAAATTTCCATCAGAATTGGTCCAGCCGTTTCGGAGATTACCCGGAACAAACAGACAGACAGACAGACCGACAAAAATTTTAAAAATTGCATTTTTGTTATCAATAGCGTGTATACGTTCATACCCAATCAGTGAAAAAATTTATTTCGCTGTTACATACAGACACTTCATTTTTATTATAGGTATAGATAACATTAAACACAATATATCAATGCAAACACTAGCTAATATATTGTTTCTTTTAATGGTTATATTGTAATTAGTATTCCAAATATGTATCTACATTCATAATTAACTCAAACTTAATTCAGCTAATAGTTAAAAACATCTCCCCTCTCCGTTTCTCAACCAATTTGATTCATCCTTTTTTTTGTAGCTATAGATGAACTTTAGTGCTATTTTGAAGTTGAATTTTGAGCACCAGAAGAGCCCTCGTTTACATGGATAGTCAAGGTTTGTTAAATATACTTCCCGAGTTGAATATATTAATCGACAATCAATCACTTAGAATCATTTAAATCTGCGAACACATTTTATAATAAAAGGTAAAACCACTGTCTAATTCTTTTCTTTGAATTAGAAAAACACTGTAAATTATACAAAATCACCCTTAACGTGTATGGAAGTTTTAGGTTTGTAGTTGTAAGTATTTGACAGACCGACGTGACTGACGACGCGATAAGTAGGTTCATTCGCCGGACCGTGGACGCTCCGGCACGGGATATTGTGGATTACAACCTAAAAATGGCCATAAAGAATGGAAATGCAAGCGCTATACAAACAATAACGTTATTAAACCAAAAATAGTTAATAATAATT
>JACEII010000013.1:1610428-1637673 GCA_014332785.1 Antheraea mylitta | reverse complement strand
AAAAAAAAACTTATAAAACAAATTTTGACGTGAAAACAATTATGGTATTCAATTCTTCTCTTAGCAAAAAGTATTTGCAAAGCTACGGATTCGATCAAGTTGAAATAATAATCAAACTCAAACTATGTAGACTTTAAACGACTACGCTGCAAACTTACTTCACCTCTACGAACTGAGTAGAAAGCGCTGGAAAAACTTAATTATATAATTGTTGGATCTTGGGAATTAGAGCTAGGATTATGTTTTTTTTTTATATCATAGAAGGCAAACGAACAGTTGGGTCACCTGATGTTAAGTGATCACCACCGTCCATAGACATAACATCATATGTAATAACATATGTGATATGTAACATATGTAATAACATATAAATCCCTATGTAATGTGAAATATTAAAATGATTTACATTTATCTTTACATTACTTAATGTATATATAAACAAATAAAGGTTTATGATATAATTATTGTTTAACAATAAAAAAAAGATTAACTTTTCTAAATAAAAAGTTTTTACATGACGGACTTTACATGTAAAGGAAAAGTAGGGAAACTCCATCAACAGTTTAATTAACTAAGATTAATCTAAATAACAATTTTACTAACACCTAATCAGCCACACTGTAACATACAAAACTATTTTGACTCGATAGTAGGAATAATATGATGATATTATAAAATTAGTAGTAGATATAATAATAGAAGATATTGATTTCAAAATAATGAACGTTACTACAAACAAAACTATGCTAGATATAATAGAATAATTGTGGGAAAATATATCACATTTGAAAACGTTACAGACAAGAATCTCTGTGTTAAAATTATTAAAAACAATGCGTAATATTTTAAACTTTGGTACAAAAAATTAAACGTTTTGGTTGCCTCAATAAACAAGCTCATTCAAACATTCGTAAAATGTTGAAAAAATACGCGTTTCAAATTGCAAATGAGAACTATTTTCAGTCGAATGCAATGTAATTAAATAACATCTAAGTCTTATTAAGGCTTCGAATGAGGTGCGGCATTATTCAACATTAAATTGCATTGCTTTATAACTAACTAGCTGTGCCCGCGACTTCGTTCGCATGGAACCTTATTTAAAAAACAGTGATTATTAAAGTTATCTGAATGTATCATTTACTTATCTACTTTTACGTCGTCATTAAAATTACAATAACTTTTTATAGAGTGGACCGATTTTAATGAAACAAAAACTAAGTTATTCTTGAAGATATGTTTTATGATTTTCTTGGTGTGGTTTTATTGTGAAATCAGTACTTTACAAGTGATACCCGTTCATACAAACAGACAGACAGACATTTCTAAAAGTTTTTGAAATGTATTTTATTACTTATTCCTAGATACCCTCAATATTTTTTTTCACGAAAATCGTAAAAGTACAGGCACGTTAGTTTTACATTCTTTTTATATGTATATAAAGTTATGATTAAACGAAAAATCGATGATATAGAAAGTTCTTCTATATCTTTGACCCTTACTCATCACAAGTACATTAGACACCAACTACCATTAAACAGCGAAGTTACGAATTCCTTTGACATTCCTTACACTCGGCGCTTTAAAATTAAGACACCCAAAGTTAACACTGTTTTCGCTCAACGCTTTAGTATGTTTGCCCACCCATTCATATATAGACAAGTGAACAAACATTGTGAATTAATTAACCGAGAATTAAGAGAAGTAAAAGCAGCTGTCACAAAATGGTTATTATCCTTATCATACGAGGAGACTGAAAACATTCTTCATATCCTTTCATAAACAGACACAAGAAATGAATACATATACATGTTAAGTCAATTTACAAACCTACCCACACTTTTCACTTCCCGCTTAAATATAATACGTTTTAAGTTGTGTTTTATTAACAGTTTCTTATATATGTGTATTCTTATGTTTTAAATTTTAATAATCTTATTTGTCTAATAAGTAAGCCAAAATTTGAAATGAATTTTGGTCGATTACCCACGACACAGGATTCAGTTCCTAGTGTGGGAATATACAGTTAATTTCCATGCCGTGTAAATCATTTTTGTTAAATAAAGACTTTTTATTTTATTTTAGTTAAATTATTTATAGATTTTATACGATTTATCTATTTCATATTAAAACCTTTATAAATACATATAATAAGAATGTAACGTGTCAGCACGTTTCAGATTCTTGTGACAAAAACTATTACAAGTGACTAAAAATAACTTTAATTAAATACATTTAGATAACTTTTAGAAATGTCGGTTTGTAATACTGCCAAATTTGTTTGTACCACCAAAGTACTAAATTTATAATAAAACATCACAAACAATATTATAAAAGATATCCACGAGTACTATTTAGTCTCTGTTTTATTAAAATCAGTTCATTTTACGAAAAGTTATTGAAATTTGATTGAGGGTCAAGTTAAGTGTAAGAAGGTAGGTAATAAGTAAATGCATTTCAGTGTCATCCAAAATTCGGGTTATTTAAAAGTATAACTTCTTATAACATGTAAGTAAAAAAACTAGTGAATACGTTCGATTTACGTTCATATATTTATATATAAGAATTCGTATTTGCAACACAATATAGTTAAATTAATGTTTCACTATAATTACATTTAATTTTGAAATACGTTGTGTATACATTTTATAGCACACTTAAACACGAAGACATGATATGCCAATTAAAAAACGTAAGATATTCTTTGATCAAAACTCAATATTTTGACATTCTAAGATTAAGCCCGATTTGAACTAGGCGCTGAATGAAACAATGTTACCGCATAGCAGAGTCTTTGTTTATTTAAAAAAAACTAAACCTTCGGGTATCGAACTTTTATTTAGGTTAGGTATATTTTATTACTAGACGTATACATTATGCATAGAAATGCGTTATTTTGTTAATTAGTTATTTATTTATGCAATAAAATAATGTTTTAATGAAATGAAAATAATGTACTATTTATGCAATAAAATAATGTTATAATGAATATCAATGACCGTTAAATAAGTCTAATTAATTGGCATGAGTTCATTGTTGGGTGCGATTATAACTATAACCAATTTTCGTTTCTAACACCTTTGTTATCATATGCAGAGCTGTGATTCCCGTTGAATTTTGAATTGAATGAATGAATTGAAAAAAATAATTTGATCCCGTATTGAACCGAATTATGTTCAATAAATAAACCAATATTATTTTTCTTTATATCATACGAGGCAAACGAACATGCGATTCACCTGGTGTTAAGTGATCACCGCTGTTCCTAAAACCAGAGGAATTGCTAGTGTGTTGCCAACCTGTGTTTGGGGGGTAGGGGAGAGGATGGAGAGGGAGGAAGGGGGAGAGGGGGAGAGGGGAGCGAAGGTGAGCCTTCGGCGCTCTTACTGACCGAACGAAATGCAACAATGCAAGCACTGTTAATTAACGTCGGTTTTCTGTGAGAGTGTGGTACTACCCCGTGCCAACCGACACATTATGTTGAAACCAGTAATAGCTTCAGCGTGGCTCTACGACCTACAATACCTCTACCTAATATTAAATAATGAAACTAAATTGAAACAACATTATTGTAAATACTTTTAAAATTAATTCATTCTTATAAATTTCCTTTTTGCTTTTGTTTAGAAGATAGTATTAGTGTTGTTTATTTTTTTAGTTAGGTATTTTTATTAAGTAAATTTTAATTTTTAGTTACTTTCTTTTATATTTTTAATACGCACTGTTTCAATAGCTGTGTTTACGTCTAGAAGTGTTTAATCTTAAGTATATTTATAGAACTTATTATTTTATATATATACAAATTGTTAGATTAAATACAGTTTCGTAGACTTAATAAATAAAAAAAAATAAGAAAAATTCTATACACATGAACTAGTAAAGTTTACGACTATACACGAATTACTTCGTATACTAATCTAAGACTAAATGATTTCGATCTTCTATGTATAAGAAAAGATTCTGATTGGATAAGTTACCCACTTTGACTTCGCCTATAAGCTAAACATAAATACGGAAAGTTCCCTAATACTTACCTACGTTTTATGATAACGATTTACGTATATATTTGAAATATTTAACAACATCTCAGAAAAAAATAGTGATCGATAAACTCATTGCTAAAATATTACAATGATTTTTTTCATAAACAATACTAGATTAGGCCCCTCTCGGCAGCGGTTCAAGCCTAGGTCCGTTCCCTCGGCGTGGAGCCATTGAGTGCGTTGCTCGCGCGATACAGTGACACAAAATCTTACACCTCTCTTACAACATCTTACATTACACATATCACCTCCACACACGTGCACACATCAACGCTTACACATGAAGGTGCAAGTGTTTTATTTTTTTTCCTTATCGAACTGAAATAGTTTGATAATTATCCGATACGAAAAATATATAAGACTTGTTGAGGTATGTATGCTTGGTACACATATATATTTCAACAACTCATATATGTATGAATAGTTACTTAAGTTAGCTCAGATAGATCGCGAATTGCACGTATCAGGCAACAGCTCAAGCCGAGGTGTGCCGTGCACCCTTGAGCTACTTGTCAAATAAAATCGGTTGAGTGCCTTATGCAGTCGCCTTAGTAGTCAGGAGAAGTAGTTAAGACCTTGCTAGGTCAATAGCGTAGTTACATCGAGAGAAAAAAAATCAAGTTTCTAGTTTGTTACTATATTAAGATACATGCTCCACATTATGCCTTCTTTATTTTTTGTTCATTATAATGTCAAAGTTTAACTTGTTGATAAAACTATACGTGGTTCCTCGCCTACATGACGTCGACGGAATTGGCCACAATGCGGATCAGTTTCGGCCTACACGCTTTCACATAAGAATAATTCGTGGTAAAACTTGTAAATTGATTGTCTTTAAAATCGTTTTACGGACGATAATTTTACGTGATAACATCATAAGAAAAGACGCACTGACCAATGGAATGGAAGAGAGATAGATGCGACACAAGCCGAACGCTTTGGCCGATCGCGCCTCTCTAACGCTTGTTCCACGCTCTTGCTTGCACGCTCGGCTCAGACGGAACGTGACAATAACTCATGCTTTTTCGTGCGTGCAGCCGGCATTCATCAACTTATAAGACATTATGACATTAAAAACTTGTTTAAAGCAATTAGAACGTTTATATGTATTATACGATTTTTTTATATATAACTATTTTATTATTTTTTCATTACATGAAAAATGGAGAAAGCGTATTTTTTATGGCTCTATATATTTTATGTGTAGTTTTAAATGAAAACATAATCTGATAGTCACCGTATTTTCTTTTAGAAGGTAGTTTCTTTTATGTACCTAATCGCTAGTTTTTATTATAGGAGCAAACGAACAGGCGAGTCATTTAATAGTAAGTGATCGCCGACGTCCATAGACATTAACAACACCAGGGAAGTCACAAGTGCGTTGCCGGCCTTTTGAAAAAGTGTACGCTGATTTCTTAAAGGTTTTTAACTCGTAATGGTTTTCAAAAATCGCCGCTGGGTGTCGATTCCGCAAGGTCAAAAGTGCGAGGCAGTTATTACCTTGAGAACCTCATCGTGGAATACTTCCACCCATCCAGGAGTTAGTCAGTATACAGAAAAGCTAACAATCTTTATCTCGTGATAATAATTCATGCGTACACATTTAACTTCTAAATCATCGCAACTTAAAATTGAATAGATAATTTGATTTGCCAACAAAAACCTTGATAAAATATGGAGACTTTCTGTTACATAGCCGTAAGTTAGAGCGACGTAAACTTATGTCACGTAAACGGAAATCTTATCGTAATGGCATAGATTACTTCAATATAAAGAGTATATAGCTTTTATGCTAAATACTAGTACAATCAATGACTAGAGATTTAACAATAGATGTCCTATCATTTTCTTTGTATATGTTACAAGAAGGAAAGTTCTCTATAACAAACAACGTTTAGTATATTAAATGTCTATGAATATACTAACAAATACTAAAATTTATACCAGTGATTGTAATACTATTTATTAGTGATCTTAAACTTAAAGAATTTTGTAACATAGAATATTTTATTTCTTACTAAAAAATATTGCGGTAAAGTATGCGATCGAAGTTTTTCTCCTATCGAGTGATATTAATGAGAATGCAGTCTTCACACCGCAGACGTTTCGTTCTGAAGATTAATTCACGAAATAAGTTTCGTAGTAGTCTGCAGGATTCAAAACATTAGAGTACGCAAAAAATCACCAATATTTGTTGAAATATAACTCTGTGGTTATATTTACAAATTCATTTAAATACGTGGCATAATGATAATCAACCACAAAACAGAGTTTTTGACGCGATTTTAGTGTGTCATGTAGTAAATTTTATATTTTATTCATAGTCTAGTGGTATTTGACTCTATATTTTGTAAATTTGGTGGTGTTCTACGTAATATAATTTATTTATTGTGCATAAGTGAAGTGAATGGAAAATAATATCACGGAACATGAAATTCTGATATGCCGCAAAAACTCCCTGGAAGGTTCTAACAAGGAAGCCGCCATCTTGTTAGAATATTGAAATAATCACAAAAGCGCTTGTAATATTATTAACTACATAACAATGGCAGTAATAATCTAAAAGATTGGCTGCCAAAAACATGTTTCAAAAACCACGAAACACAAAAGTATTAATTTTAAATTAAATTAATGTTCTAAATAAAAGTGTTAGTAATTAAAAATATGACTCACCTATCGTCGTAAGCGCCAACGTGCACCAATAGTAACTTTGCAAGTATTGTTTCACAACATCAGCCGTCTCCGTATCGTGATACACCCAATTTTTACTACCGAACCCATTGTTTTTATATATTATATGGTACAAGCACCCATTCCAATGGAATATCACTAATAAATAATGAATTAAACTCGTTGATCTAAACAGGTTAGGATAGTTCGTATGTCTCTCGGTGCGGTCCATGAACGCCCAGAAACGATAAATTTTCACAAGACGGAACGAACGTAAGATTGAGTTGAAACCGATAGAGAGATAAAGAAAGTCCAGCGGGAGCAAGCACAGGCAATCGATATAAAAATATGTTGAGTTCATGTAATGGGCTCTTAATTTGCCCGTGTCCGTTTGGAGCACACCGTCTTCTAAATAACCCGTACGGAAATGAAACAGTATGTCCGCCAAGTAAAGGAAATCCGAGAAGTAATCGAGGCAGAACCACACTACCAACGTTTCTCCTGAAACAAAAGAAATTACGTGTTATTCTCTTGTTTATGTAAATAAATATGTAAGACAGTTCAAATGTACAATGAAATGTAACTATATTGTCGCACAAAAGGTATAACTTTTAAACAGAACTTTAATATAAAAATTTAAATATAGCTTACATAGTAATGCATACTTAAAGCTAAGTAATTTTATGGTGAAAGGCGTATCAAAAATTAAAAATAAACATCGTCTGGAATATCTAGTGATTAGGATAATCTTCTATAAGGAAAGACAAAATAATAGGTAGAAATAATATTGCTTAATAGTACGGTTTTGCTTGCGCCTTTCAGACTATTTGTAAAACCAACGTCATTATGTAATCTAATTTATCCTCGCATCTAAAGCCCCATACTATTTTCATTTATATTATAAAAAGTCTCGCCCTAATATGTTTCTAACTCGCTCGTGAAGGGTTACGTAAAACAACATAATTAATTAATATTTTGTTAAGCATTAGCAAAGGAAAAAATATGTTTTCTTTTTTGCATTCGAATCCTTAACTCGAATATGACTCGGAATTGACTATTTCTTTATCTATTTTATTATTATAGAGTTTATACTATAATTAGATATGTCCACATCACCGTAGGCATTTGTTATTTTTATTGCTATTATTAACTGTTGTAATGAATAGGTGAGTTATACCTAAATGTATATTGTGTAAAACATTAAGGGATACAGAAGTTGATGTGTTGCAGCGCAATCTGATGACGAATTGTAGTAAAAAATGTTTGTACTAAACAAAGGCACAAATAACCAACAGACATATTAAAAGACATAAAACCTTATTATGTTTTAAAGAATCAAAACTTAATACATCCTAAAATATGGTTACAACCTATATATATTCTTTACTAGCTATTGCTCTCGGCTTTGTCCTCGTTAATGTATAATTGATCTATCTTTCGGAAATAGCACATTTTTTAATGAAAGCTACCTCATGTTATATTCTTTACATTTCGATATACTGTCTACCAAAATTCACTATAATATCATATCATTATAATAAAATCTCTTTTCCTGTCACTCGGATTCGAACTGGGGTTAGACGGATTTTCGAAGCAGCTGATTGCCATGTAAGCTATTTTTGTTTTGACAGCGGCGGTGAAATTTACCTTTATATTCTAGTTATATTCTTTCATTGCCTGAAAACTCAGATAAAAAAGTTATCTATGAATGAAATCTAGTTAGATCGATTTATTGTTCCCCAAACCACCTACATACTAAGTTTTACGGATATCGCTGACGCCGTTTCCGAGATCCTGAATATATAACAATATAAAAATATAAAAGAATTGCTCGTTTAAACGTATTAGATTTCGTTACCTACATTTATTTATATGTAACAACTGAAAAGAAAACAAATACTTAAACATGTTTTTCTTATACCGCTTTTTGTAAGTGTTATCCAAACAACGCTTTAACACTTGACATTTCCAGTTCCGATATCAAAATTTCCCACTCAGCCCTCGAACGCAAATTTCAATAGCATTTTATTCCTACTCTCATCCCCGGATAAATTCGAATGGTACTTAAACGGATAAAAATCCAATTTTGATTCTGTAGATTATGCAAAAGACGTCTCTCTTTAGATAGGAACTTAGATTAGCAGCGACGATCTGGACTGCACCGGCTTAGTGGAATGCACATAGTATCCGCCAACTCGATCTGCGTAGAATTAAATTACTACCTAGATGGCTTTTCTGCCTCGTGACGCTGACAATGTAAAATACGATTTTATTAATTACATTTTAGTTAAAATAAAACACACGTCTTGTCTTTATATCCTAAATGAAATTGGCTTGGTAATATTGAAAAGACAAAATGTATAAAGAAACTCATTAAATGTTCTTAAAATTTATCTGTTACATGCGAGCATTCTTAAGTATATTTCGTATGTTTTATATAAAATAAAAAAAAATGAATTAAAATTTTCAATTTATAAAGCTTATTCGAGCTTATAAAAATTATCCGAAAGATGAGAATATCGAGATGTAAAAATAAATTTGCAGATAACATATAAAATATCAATCATTTAATACGTACACAAGTATCTATTTAATGCTAATATAGGTAGACAGATGGCATTAAAATCAGTTTAATCGTAAAATTGTGTACTTTTAACTGCGCTATTGGTTTTTCACATAAAAATCATAATAATTAAAAAAGTTTAATCTTAAAGTGATCCCTAAAAGCAGTATTTTATGAAGATATATCACAGAAGATGCTCACTACATACTTGTTCGTTTTCAATTACAGCAAGTAATCTAAACCTTATAATTTCTCTGCAAATTAGTATATGTGCAGACCAGTTTTCCCTTCTATTGTTTTTAAACAACTCCCAAAACGATAACTACACGGCCAATTTCAAAAGTCTTTTACTGGCGTAAACAATCTTTTATAAGAGAAGATTTTAGTATATGAAATATACTACAATTCTTACGGATTAAAAAATTGTTCATTGTTGATATTTAACAGTGTCGATTTAATATTTTTTAAAAATATCAATGGCTTACCGTTAATCTCCTGGAACGCGAACCTGTAGACTATAACCCATAGGTTGTAGAGGAAGGCAAGAGAAACAACCATTGACCAGTAGTAACAGAGTCGGCCAGCAGGATCAAATACAAATGACCACTTAGAACCGGAGCGCAGTCGGCCACTTGTGTATGTAGATCTCCTACGAAGGCCCATTCTGCTAACACTGTGAAAGACATTTTTCTATTAAATCTATGTACCATTACACTAAGTCTATTAACAGTTTCTGAAAATCTTATATTATTTAAATTAAATAATTATGAACCAAGAATTTGGGTTATATCGAAAGGTAATTATTAATAACAGAATTTAATAGGCTGATATTTGGGTACAATTTTATGGACAATTTATAAATAAGTACATGGGTGTAATAAGTATGATAATTTATTATTATGTTACATTTTTTTTCTCGAATTGACAACGCTATTGACCTGGCAAGATCTTAACAGCTTCACCGGACTACAAATATAATCAATTTAACAACTTTATAAAGTACTAGCTGTTACCCGCGGCTTCGCACGCATTATTTTTAATATATTAAATAAATTTAAAATTGTGATTACACATCGAATGTAAATTACAATAATACTATTTCAAAAATATTTTTATTACACGCACATCATCTACTGTAACAGGTAACGTGTACATTATGTATGTGAATACTAATAGTGCATCGAATGGGATGGGATTATGATCAGCCACATAACTGGAATTTTAAACTATATATCACCCTCAGTGCTCACACTATATAAGAAAATAATAAAAATATGAAGCTACACATTATCGAACAATATTCAATAAAACAGCTAATTAGTTACTTATTTGCCCGTAAAATTCCCGTTCAAATATTACTTGTAGTCCGGTGAAGCTATTAAACGTAGTCATTTCTAAGAAAAAAAAAAAATTCAAATAGGTCCAGTCGTTTCGGAGATTACCCGGAACAAATAAAAAAACAGACTGGTTGCGCCGCTTTATATATATTTCAAATTTAACGCAATATGGTGATCAGATCGCGCCACCTTCCAATCCCGCCTAATTACCCCTTCCTGTGGCACATACACGCATACAAGACGCGCAGCGCGTCGATTAGAGTCTATAGTAGTGTCCTTCCCGCGCCGCATGCATAAACAGTTTAATTTTTGGCCCTGGTCGAATTAGTAAGGAAACGCATCGCTCCGCATATAGTGCGTGCTGATACTTTGGAACAATAACTGTAGTGTGAGATTCTCTGAAATCCGTCAGTGTCGTGACGGAGAAAACTGTGGAGTGCAACGTGAACATCAACTAGCCGGCTAGCCACGTGGAAACCGCAACGCCATAAGGTATGTGCCAAGTTTCCTTCCTAGTCCTGTCTCCATCGCATCTGATCACAATAGTTGAGTATCAAATTAGCATCCCCGCGAAATACAGTCCACTAATCATAAAATAGAAGCACCCCCGCAGTGGCGTCGAGAACGCAACGGCGCCACCACAAATTTTGGTCCTTCGAGCCGGATTATACTAGATGATAGTTGTAGTTACTAAAGGATAGTTGTAGTTGTAGATTGATAGATGCTAGCAGTTAATTAATCAAAATAAATCGAATTTATAATGTCAATTACCATTTCTCATTATTAGTAGGTAGTTAAATACAATAATCGTATCGTATTTCTCATTCGAACAAACTTTAAATCATTGTTTAGTCGCATATTTATAAATTCACTGTTTATATATATTTATTAAGTACATTGTGTACTTAATTATTTCGTTTGAACCGCATTTATAAACTTGTCGTAATAGTATTCACGCATAGTTACTTATATACCTTTATATTATCGTTCACCCCGCATCAGGTAAATAAGATAACGTTCGTTTTGTTTTCGTATTCTTTTAGTTTATAAATATATTGTAGATTTGTCTTTCATTACAAGTTATAGTTAATTTGTTTTCACAACATTTCGTTCACCTCGCTTAAAATCTCATAATTATTATTAGCGTTGGTTAAGAAGCGAGCTCCATCGAGCGTCGTTGCATACTTACCCACATATCCTTGTTTTTTTCTAATTACTCGAGACAGTTTTGTAAAGTTATCTCGGTATTATTTTTTTGTAGTGTATTTATATTTTTTCGTAACATAGACCGCACAGTAACAGACGTGCATACGATACGTAAATTTTCGAGTTTATTATTTGAGAACCGCATTTAAATATATATGGTCGTATTCTGTTTTTAATTTCTTTATTTTCGAATCATCATGGCACCTACACAAGACTTGGATGTACAGTTAAAAGTGTTATATGCAAAAAGAAATAGAATTTTCGCTCGCATGCAAAGCATTTGTGATCGCGTGAAGGATCTTGATTCTAAGGCGTCATCTAGGGAATCATTTTTGTGTGAAATAGAAACCGTAGATATCTTGTATAACGACTTCGAAAACATTTTAGACAAGATAGCTAGCCTAGAATTAAGTTTAAATCCCGCGTCATTGATTGATTATCAATCGATGTCATCGTTTGAAGATTTATTAGGTTGCGTCAAGCGAGCCGCCAAAACAATACAGTCGAAAGCAGATATCAAACCAGCAAGCCAGCATAGACTACCTCGGCTTCCTCCAATCGAGATTCCTGAGTTTAATGGCGATATAAAAAATTGGCCACTTTTCTTTGCTAGCTTCGAAAGTACTGTACATAATAATACATCACTAACAGACTCGGAAAAATTGTATTATTTAATAGGGAAGTTGACTGGCAAGGCTCGCTCCACCTGCGCCGGTATAACACCATGCGCAGATAATTATTTATTAATTTTTAATCTTCTTAAAAATAAATACGAAGATAAACGACTCCTAGCCACTTCGTATCTAGATCAAATGTTCGAACTAAAACGTATTTCGTCTGGTTCGCCTAGTAATTTAGAACAGTTTTTAGAAAAATTCGCTTGCTCGGTCGCCGCTTTAAAAAACCTGAAAGTCAATGATCTCTCAGATTTTGTATTTGTATATCTCGCCCTAAAGAAATTAGATTCAGAAACTGCACGTTCATTCGAATCAGATAAGCGTAGTTGTGATAAAATGCCATCATTCGATGAATTATCGTCATTCGTACGAGATCATATTAAAATATTGCAACGGACTTCGTTACCAAAACATGAAGCTACAAAGAAGATTATTTACGATCGTAGAATGGATGCGGTATCCAAACCACTCAGACATACTTTAATATTGCATCGTAGTCTGTTTGTTCGTTGTGTCACGCTCATCATGACCATATTTATAAATGCTCGAGTTTCTTAAAACTTACACCTAGTGAGCGTTATAAATTTGTTAGGGTCAATAATTTGTGTCTCAATTGCCTTAGTCACGGACATCGTGTTTCTTTTTGTAATTCTAATTCTAGTTGCCGTAAGTGTCATAACAAGCATCATACATTGCTTCATTTTAATGATAATAATGCCGCATCCACTATGAGCAGAGTCGGTTTATTGCGCTGTGGTAATGTGCAATCCGAAACAAACTCGGTGCCCAGCCGGTACGCGGACGCGCGGCGGCCGCCCGGCACAACCTCGCAACCACCCACTGTCCACGCGCAGTCGGACACTGTGAACGCGCGCGCCGCCGCCGCTCACACAGGTCATTCAAATGACGTTGCATTGTGCTCATTATCGTTATCGCGAACTCCTACCACTGTGCTTCTCGCGACCGCTCGTGTAATGGTTATAGATACTTTTGGGAAAGAACATAGTGTTCGCGCTCTTTTAGATAGCGCTTCGCAGAGTAATTTTATGACTCTCGGTTGTTGTCAACGCCTTGGTTTAAGTATAAATAATCATTCAGTATGTTCCGTTGTAAAAGGAATTGGAGGTTCTGTAAAAGCCATTCAGGGCTCTGTAAAAATTAAATTTCACTCTCGTTTTGACTCAAGAATTAGTTTTGATATGGATGCGTTAATTGTAGATAAGGTGACTGAACGTTTGCCGACGATCTCAGTCAACACTTCATTGTTGTCGAATTTTGGTGATTTACCTTTGGCCGACGATACTTACGCTATTCCAGGAGATATTGAAATGTTAGTTGGAGCTTCGATTTTCCCACACCTCCTGTTATCACGTAAGCTTCTAGGTCATCCGTCACAAATCGCACCGCACGCACTGGAAACAGTTCTTGGATTTGTTATTGTAGGTACCGCTCCCGCTCGCATAGATTCTTACTCGACCATGTCTTACTGCTGCGCCACCGAGCCACTAGATGCCGCAGTTCGTAAATTTTGGGAAATTGAAGAAGTCAATTGTCCTCCTATTCTCAGCCCAGAAGACAAAGCCTGTGATGAGTTTTATAGCCATACGACTACTCGTGAGAAAGATGGTCGTTATGTTGTCGCGCTCCCCTTTAAGGGTGATATATTTTCTCTCGGTGATTCTCGTCGATTAGCTGAAAAACGTTTTTATTGTTTAGAAAGAAAAATGCTAGCGTCTCCTAAGTTGCAACAAGCTTACGACGACGTTATAATCGAGTACCTAGATAAAGGTTACATCTCGCCCGCGCCTGTTGAAACTGCAGAGTCTATGAATATTCCGTCATATATCATACCACACCATGGAGTTATTAGGGAAGATAATTTCACCACGAAATTACGTGTGGTTCTAGATGGTAGCGCCAAGACCAGTACGTCAGTTTCGCTAAATGACATATTATATAGAGGACAAAATCTGCAAGGGAACTTGTTCGATATTATAGTTAACTTTCGTTTGTTTTCAATTGCCCTTTCAGCTGATATTCGTCAAATGTTTCTCTGCATCGGTGTAAACAAACATGACCGTAGATTTCAGCGCATTTTGTATAGATTTTCCCCGCAGGAAAATCTAACGACTTACGAATTTAATCGTGTTTGTTTCGGGTTGACGTCAAGTCCTTTTCATGCTCTCCGAACAATAAAGCAACTTGCCTCCGATGAGGGATCTGCATATCCAAAGGATAAGGAAACTATAGAGACTAGCTTGTATATGGATGATTTTGTTTATTCTATAGAGAGTGAGACAGAGGCCATTAAAACTGCCGCTGAAGTAATTAATCTCATGAAAGCGGGTCAGTTTGATCTAGTGAAATGGACTAGCAACTCGCGAAGAGTTTTGGATTCAATACCGCCATCATATCGCTTGTCAACTTTCAAGGAGTTTGACGAGGGTGACTTGCACAAGATTCTCAGCTTGTGCTGGTCGCCGACATCAGATAAATTCAGTCTTAAAATTTGTTCGACTCCACAAACTTGCACCAAACGCACCATATTGTCTTGTGTAGCGAAAATATGGGATATAATGGGGTTTGTAGCACCTGTAGTTTTATATGCAAAGCTTCTTATAAAAGAGCTTTGGTTGTCAAATTGTGATTGGGATGACCAGCCACCAGATAGTATCGCTAATTTATGGGCTCGCTTTAGGGAAGAGCTTCCTTTGCTCGACCAAATTGATATTCCACGGCATGTCGGTATCAATAAATATAGTGTCGTTACAGTTATTGGGTTTGCAGACGCTAGCGAGAAGGCGTATGGAGGCGTTGTTTACTTTCACGTTCAGAATAATAACAGCCACTCAGTGAGCCTTATCACTGCCAAGTCTAAGGTCTCACCTCGTAAAGTGGTGTCTCTCGCGCGCCTTGAGCTTTGTGGTATACTTGTACTATCAAAATGCATTGGCACAATTATCAATGCTTGTCGTAACCGCATTCGTATAAATAGAGTTTTTGCTTTCTCGGATTCAACCGTAGCCTTGTGTTGGGCTCATTCTTCTCCCCATCGTTGGGGCACCTTTGTTGGCAATAGAGTAGCAAAAATTCAATCGGAATTATCACCGCAAAATCTCTACCACGTGACTAGCACGGAAATCTCTACCACGTGACTAGCACGGATAACCCTGCTGATTGCCTATCTCGGCGGCTAACTCCTGCACAAATTTTAAATCATTCGCTATGGTTTCACGGCCCTTTATGGACTCAAGCATCGCCAGAAGAGTGGCCTGTTACTCCTTTCAATCCGTCAACTGTGTCAGAACCACCAGAACAAAAGAATCATACTTTGGTTACAGTTGCACCACGTGAGGAGTCACCAGTATTGTTGTTGTCTTATAGACTGTCCTCATGGTCTAAACTCTTGCGCTGCGTAGTATATGTGTGTCGTTTTGTTAAAATATTACCTCCGGGTGAGTATATAGTTGCGGCTGATCTTGATAAAGCCGAGTTAATTGTACTTCGTGAGCTTCAGCGTAACTATTTCTCCACTGAATTGAAGAATCTTAAATCCAACAAACCTTGTAGTCGCGCATTTCACCGTTTGAAACCCTTCTTACAAAATGGGCTCATACGAGTTGGTGGCCGTTTGTGCGAATCAAACTTGGCATTTGACCAGAAACATCCGGTGGTTTTGCCGCGAAAGGATCATGTTCTTAATCTTTTAGTAGATTATTATCACAAAATAAATTGTCACGCTGGTCCTGATTTGTTGATGTCGATCCTGCGACAAAAATACTGGATATTTTCCGCTCGTAATTTGATTCGCTCTAGGGTACACAAATGTGTGCCATGTTATAGGCTCAATCCGAGAGCTGCTGCTCCGGAAATGGCTGACCATCGTGCTTGTCGTGTAGTAGAGTCAATTAAGCCATTTGCACACACCGGAACGGATTACACCGGTCCATTTAGAGTAACAATTTCACGTGGTCGTGGTATTCGCTCGACGAAAGCTTACGTCTGTCTTTTTGTCTGCATAACAACTCGTGCAATTCATATAGAATTAGTAGGTGACCTAAGCACATCAAGCTTCATGGCAGCGTTTAAAAGGTTTTTATCGCGTCGTGGCCCTGTGAGACAAATGTATTCGGATAATGGTACAAATAATGTAGGGGCTAAACGTAATATCACAGAATTGCATGCGTTTTTAAGATCAAAGTATTTTAACACTGAATTCGCTCAAGTACTAGCTGAAAACCGCATCAAATGGTCGTTGAATACTCCCACCGCGAGTCATTTTGGAGGAAATTGGGAGGCCAACATAAAAAACTTAAAATCACATCTGTATCGCGTAATAGGCGAGCAGATACTTTCCTTCGAAGAATTAAGCACGGTGCTCACTCAAGAGGAAGCGGTTATGAACACCCGCCCACTATGTCGAACGTTGTCTAGTGATCCTTCAGAAACACTAGCACTAACGCCTGCACATTTTTTAAACATGACTCCTCTCAAGTACCTGCCTTGTAGAGATATTGATGAAGATCGATTGAATGTTCTTTCGCGTTACGATTTATTGGATAAACTCGTCCAGTCGTTCTGGAAGCGTTGGAGAACAGACTATTTGCACACATTACAGTCGCGTCAAAAATGGAATACACCATCGACTCCAATTACTGTTGGAACTGTCGTGATTCTTAAAACTGAAAATACACCACCTCTACATTGGCCATTAGGCGTTGTTGAGGAAGTTTTTCCCGGAGCAAATGGAATTACTCGCATTGTTCGAGTTAAAACCGCAACCGGATCGTATTTACGTCCTGTTATTCGTCTCTGTCCTCTGCCTAATCAGCAGTAGCAGTGGTTAGCTTACCATAGGTTTAGTTTAATGTAGATTCAATTTAGCTTAGTATAGATTCGATTTAGATTAGTCATTTTGAAGGGAACCCTTCAAGCCGGGGGAGATGGTTGCGCCGCTTTATATATATTTCAAATTTAACGCAATATGGTGATCAGATCGCGCCACCTTCCAACCCCGCCTAATTACCCATTCCTGTGGCACATACACGCATACAAGACGCGCAGCGCGTCGATTAGTGTCTATAGTAGTGTCCTTCCCGCGCCGCATGCATAAACAGTTTAATTTTTGCCCCTGGTCGAATTAGTAAGGAAACGCATCGCTCCGCATATAGTGCGTGCTGATACTTTTGGAACAATAACTGTAGTGTGAGATTCTCTGAAATCCTTCAGTGTCGTGACGGAGAAAACTGTGGAGTGCAACGTGAACATCAACTAGCCGGCTAGCCACGTGGAAACCGCAACGCCATAAGGTATGTGCCAAGTTTCCTTCCTAGTCCTGTCTCCATCGCATCTGATCACAATAGTTGAGTATCAAATTAGCATCCCCGCGAAATACAGTCCACTAATCATAAAATAGAAGCACCCCCGCAGTGGCGTCGAGAACGCAACGGCGCCACCACAGACATATCGACAGAGTTAAAAAAAATGTTGATGTTTGTAGCATCACAGATTGTATTCACCAAAAATAATTTATGTTAATATAAATTACACTCACTTTACTTTTATAATACGTAATATATCACAAATAAAAAATTGGCAACAAAACTAATGTAGAATAGAGTTTTTTAAGAGTGTTTGGCGGGATTTCAGTGTGTCATGTGGTGGATTTTATATTTTTTTCATAATATTGTGTTACATGAATCTATATCGTGTAGAAATTGGTTGCGTATTATATAATATCGTTCGTTTATTTTGCATAAGTGAAATGAATGAAAAATAAAACCACGAAGCATTAATTCTATGGTCTTGAAGATTAAGAAGATAAAAAATTACGTTATATTATGTAGAGGATTCGGCGCTTATACCTTTACATTAACGTGGACATAGAAGAAAACTAACTATATTGACAACTTCAGAATTAGCTGTATGGATTAATTCCTTCGACTGTCTTATTGGACGAATATTATTACTACTAAACTTTCTGAATAACAGCACAAAATAAACTTAAGAAATGTTTGCGATATAAACGTAACACGTATAATTAAAAATCGAAAACAAAACTAAAGTAGAATAAACTTTTTGAATAGGAATACAAAATAAACCATGAAAATATTTTTGATAGAATGTTATCGCGTTACCATGGCAACGCATATAATACTGACATTAACACGCAGCGGAAGCTTCCAAAATAGCCCGATTTTGAGACATTCTTCATTAGTGCTCAGCTCCTTTTGGTTTTAACGTGATGATATGTAGCCTAGAGCCATCCTCGATAAATGAGCTATCTAACACTAAAAGAAACTTTTAAATCGGAATTGTAGTTTTTGAGATTATCGCGTTCAAACAAACAAACAAACAAACAAACTCTTCAGCTTTATATATTAGTATTGATTTAATCTATGAAATATTGTATTATCCTATTTTTCGCCTTATTCTACGTTTGTAAAAACGACACTGACAACAGGAAGAAGGTATTTAATACATTGAAAGTTTTAATACAAAGAAATACAAATAACAATTATAAATAACAAAATATTGACTATAGCTAACTTCAGTGTGTCGGTTTTTCGTGACGGTGTGCACGCATATCGTAATAACTTCAGGGCGTCGGTTTTTCGTGATGGTGTACGCGCGCGCATCGTTAAAATTGACTTTTATCATTTTTCCCTAACGCGTCAAAAGAAGTATAACTTCAATAAAATATAGTTACTGATACAAACTACAGTATAGATAATCTACCATGTGCTCTTAATTTCTTTCCTTGCATTATATCCGTCGTATCGACATCAATAAAAGACGTGCCTTTAACTAAAATAAATATCCATCTAAACGCATTAATTCCGCCAAACAATGTAGCTATTGTCATAAAAATCCTGGATACAATATAGTTGAAACATGAGTTCGCACCTTTCTTATTATTAAATTTGATTGATTAGGGCCTTGTTATATCGCAGCGAGCTGAAACGAAACCAAATTAACGTAGCGTGAGCGGTCATTATTTTGCGCGTTACAATAGATTTTATTCGAAGCTTCGAACCATTGAACCAAGGTAACGAACACCTCACGAACCTATTTATCAAATTGATAGCTATACATTGCTATTGTCAGTTGTATAAGCACGATCCTGTCACATTATATTGGCGCAATGTATCAGGCACGACACACATCGTCTATTATGTGTAAACAGTAATTTTGATTTAATAACATTCTCCGTTGTTAGTCGTAATTCTGTCACTTTGATATTACTAATATTACAAATCTCATTATTATCAGCCCTTTAAATATTATTGAATGTGATAATGATCTGTGTCATTTTTCGCAACTATTTAAAAAAATTTAAATCGAACCAATAGTTCCTGAGATTAGCGCGTTCAACCTACTAAACAATCAAACCCTCTAGCTTTATAATATTGACTAGCTGTTGCCCGCGGCTCCGCACGCGTTTTTTTTTTAAATATATTAGATAAATGTAAAATTTTGATCACATATCTAGTGTAAATTACAATAATACTCTTTCAAAAATATTTGTAAGTATCACACGCACATCATCTACTGTAACAGGTAACATGTACTTGTACATTATATATGTGAATACGAATAGTGAATCGAATGGGAAGAGATTTATCATCAGCCACATAACTGGAACTTTAAACTGCTATATATGACCCTTAGTGCCCACTTACACTATATAAGAAAGTAATGAAAATATTAAGCTATACATTTTCGAACAATATGTGTTAAATCTTTTATTATAATATGTCCATAGTGTCGATATAATTAAGTTATTATCATCCTTGCTATAATTTAAATCACATATAAACATATGACCTTCAATTACAACAGCGATACCCTTGGTGTTACAGTTGTTCATAGGCGACGTTAACCACTTACTATCAGGTGGGCCGTCAGCCTGTTTGCTGCCATTTGGTATAAAAAAATCTTGGAGTCCAGTACAGCTCGTGTATGTTTACAATGAACAACATATTTTTGATTAATTTCACATGGACGAAGGCACGGATAACAGCTTATCACTACATAGTGTAAGAAAAAGTCCTGTTCCACGCCTGTCTATATGTCTGTTCGCGATAAGATCAAAAACTACAGAACGCATCTTCATGCCGTTTTCACCAATATATAAAATGATTATTGGGCAAGGTATAGGTATAGTTTGTCTTATTATCAGGGCGGGCAACGTCTGCTGAACCCGCTAGTTTAAAATAAAACAGGTAATTAGTTACTTATTTGTCCGTAAAATTCCCGTTCAAATATTACTTGTAGTCCGGTGAAGCTATTAAGACCTTGCTAGATCAATAGCGTAGTCATTTCTAAGAAAAAAAAACTGTACAAATAGGTCCAGCCGTTTCGGAGATTACCCGTAACAAATAAAAAAAAAAAACAGACATATCCACAGAATTAAAAAAAATGTTGATATTTGTAGCATCACGGATATTTTTAATATAAAATACACTCACTTTACTTTTATTATACGTAATATATCACAAATCAAAAATTGGGTACAAAACTAACGAGATTTTTAGTCTGTCATGTAGTGGATTTTATATTTTATTCATAATCTTGTCTTACCTATCTGTATATTGTGTTAAATTGGTAGAGTTTTATGTAATATGGTTCGTTTATTGTGCATAAATGAAATGAAAGATAAATAATACCGCGAAGCATGAATTCTGTTGTCTTGAAAATTAAGAAGATAAAAATTTACGAAATATTACATAGAGGATTTGGCGCTTATACCTTTACATTATCTTGGATATAGAAAAAAACTACCTATATTAACTACTTCAGAATTGGCAGTATGGATTAATTCCTTTGACTATCTTATTGGATGAATATTATTACTACTAAATTTTTTGAATAGCGACACAAAATAAACTTTAGAAATGTTTGCGATATAAACGTACCACGTATAATTAAAAATTGGAAACAAAAATAACGTAGAATTAACTGGTCTAATAGGAACACAAAATAAACCATGAAAATATTTGCGAGAGATTGTTATCGCGTTACCATGGCAACGCATATAGTACTGACATTAACACGCATCGAAAGCTTCCAAAATAGCCCGATTTTAAGACATTCTTCATTAGTGCTCAGCTCCTATTGGTTTAAACGTTATGATATGTAGCCTATAGCCATCCTCGATAAATAAACTATCTAACACTAAAAGAAACTTTCAAATCAGATCTGTAGTTCTTGAGATTATCGCGTTCAACCAAACAAACAAACTCTTTAGCTTTATATATTAGTATAGATATAGATTAGTACTCTTCTCTCGTACTTAACTCCAGTCGTCATTCAAATTAAAATAACTTTTGATAGAGTGCACCGATTTTAATTGAACAAAGATACTGCTGATGTTGTTTTATGATTGTCTTACTAAGGTTTTATCTACACTCAGTATTTTAGCAGTGATGTGTGGTCATACAAACAGACAAATACACAGACAGAAATTTCCAAAAATGATTAAAAAGCATTCTGTTACTTGCTAGCCTCTGCCCGCGACTTCGTTCGCGTGGAATAGAAACCCCGATTTTTAAACATTCTTCATCGATGCTCTGCCCCTATGGGTCTTAGCGTGATGATGTATAGCCTATAACCATCCTCGATAAGTGAGCTACATAACATTGAAAGAATTTTTTTAATCGGATTAGTAGTTCCTGAGATTACCCCCTACAACGCCACAACGCCACAACGTCACAAACTCATAAACTTTACCTCTTTATAATATTAGTATAGATTTCTAGACAACTGCAACTATTTTTTTTTCATGAAAATCGAAAAAGTACAGGCACGTTAGATTTACATTCTTATTAGATGATATAGATGATAATGATTTTTTTTATTAACGTGGGGAAATCCCTGCCCAAAGGAGGGAGATAGGGAGTTATATCCGAGTTTCGCGGACTAAAACCCCACGGTGAAACAACAGGTCATATTTGTTGAAACGGCAAGGAGCGGAAGATGACCGCCGGGATACTACTTAATAGAGATACAATCTGAGTACACTGTAGCTACTTCCCCTTGTGAGCCAGACCTGAAAAATGAGGAGACGGCTCCGCAACCCATCCCCTTACGTCTGGCTACGGCGGTGCAAGCAGGCGGACGAATTGCCGCCTCCTACTACTTGTCTTCCGTTGGTGGAGAGGATCGTTCCGAGGATCCTCTTCGCAGGCTCTCTCCGCCTTCTTCTTTTGCAAGATGACCTTCTCAGCATATAAAACCACACTCGGCAGCGATAAATCTTGCCCTACCACCGCAGCCAGAATGCAGCGCTGTCCCTCCCACGCAGCACACTCAGACTGAATATGCTGCTCGGTGAGCTCGTCAGCACCACAGTCGTGGCATACGGCGGAAAGGTCCTTGAGATCGATCTGGTGCAGATACCATCGGAAACATCCAAGTCCGATGAGCATCTGCATCAGCCAAAACGACAGGGAGCCCCACTCCCTATATATAATACATGTATGGTAATGTAAACTATCAAAAGCCATTACTAAGTCCGATGAGCATCTGCACCAGCCGAAATGACAGGGAGCCCCACTCCCTATATATAATACATGTATGGTAATGTAAACGATCAGAAGCCATTACTATATATTACTCGGTCACATATAACGAATGAAGAAGTTCAACGTGGTAATTATTGTGTCTTAAGTATCGTAGCGAATATTTTATACAGTAATAACTATTCATTAAATGGAAAAAGATATGAACGGGTACGTACGTCTTTTATATTTATAAGAGCAATAGAAGAACTTGGTTGTATTTTCTTTGTCCCGCGCAGACAAAATTCATGGAAACAGTAAATTCATTTTGCTATAAAGTAAAATATTCTTGGATGTCCTCACGAGTCAACTTCTAATATTTATTCGTTTGCCAATGACCTGTTTAATACTTTTTAATCTATCGTCTTTTGTTTTATGGTTGTATGTAAAATGTAAAAGTTAATTACTTTTAAATGGTACAATATATTCTATTTGATAATCTATACTAATGTTATAAAGCTGGAGGAATTGTTTGTTTGTTTGCACGCGCTAATCTCAGCAACCACTTGTCGATTTGAAAAATTCTTTCAGAGATAGCTCATTTATCGACGAAGACTATATAAGCTATAATAATATATAAGACAAATAGGCGCGGAGCAACAATGAGGAATATTTCAAAATCGGCTTTTTTTTCATATTGAGAGCTTCCACTAGGTATATGTTAGCGTTAGCCCAAACTATTTCACGCGGACGATGACGCGCGCACAAGGTAGCATGTACATAGCATTTCATATCCAATTTTTTATCGTATAATTTAAAATAAAGATATAATTTACTTAAAAACTTATAAGGAATTACATAATCGTATCCCAATGTTTATGTACTGTCAAAATTCAAAGCGAAGTTTACAAGCAATTGTACCAACGTAATATTGTTTTGTAATCGTATCACTACGTGAATGTATTCAATCGGGTAGAAATTGTAACAACATTATGTAATACATATATTCCAACACGAATACATGATTGTAACAATCTGATTGAATATATCTCAGTGAACAGTTTCAACAAGATATAAAATAAACATTATTATATTTTGTATGTTATTTGGTTATAGTATCTGTATAGAGTATTATTGTTAAATCCTTTTTATTCCAACTCTGATCGTATCTATTTTTAGATACTGACTTAAGATATGTTATTTTTTGCAATTAAGACAGCTTCTTTACCCGAACTTATAAAATTCATGTTTTTTTATATTATAGGATGCAAACGAACGTGCGGGTGACCAGATGTTAAGTGATCACCACCGTCCATAGACACTAGCAACACCAGGGGAGTTGCAAGTGCGTTGCCAGCCTCTCTATGGGGTAAGGAGATGAGTGGAGGGGGAATGATGAGGGGAGAAAGAGAGAACAGGGGATGGGAGGTGGGCCTCCGGTGTTCTCACTGACCGAACGAAACGCAACAATGCAAGCATTGTTACTTCACGTACCGACCTATTCGTGCTGAAATCATTAATATCGTCACCGTGGCGCTACCACCTACCTACAACTTTAACAAGTAATAAAGACACCATAAATAGTACATTGTTATTTATATTTTGTGTAATATTATTACTTCAAATGCAAAACACATTTTAAATTAGCTTATAAAAGATAATGAATAAGCCATCCGAAATTTTACTCGATACAACATAAGCATATTTGATTACATTAGCTTATTGTTTCCAGTTAACCGATTGACTGGGTTCACGGTTACTCTGATTTAGCTGTGTATATACATATGTATCTGAGACTGGAGAATAATTGAATATCATGCTTACCACCTGAGGGCCGTAACGGGGTATCGAGGGGATGTATATCCAATTAAACCTCCGGATACTCCCGATATTCGACTGTACGCGGGCGGAATCACGACTGTGGTTCTGGTAATATCAGATAAATGGTCTTGGACGCAGATACTTTGTAAATAACAATTAGTACCTGGGCGACCGAGCCTAGCTCGGTTCTTTAAAAAACATTTTTAAATTAAAATAAACTACTATTATCCTTATAAAATTAACATTTTTCTACACCAAAAAAAAAAAAAAACAAAAAATATATCTTTTCTGCTCACTCGAATACGAACTGGGGTTACAAGGATTTTCGAAGTAACCGATTTCCATCTGAGCTATTTTCGTTTTGACGGCGCCGGCGAAATTTACCTTTGTATTCTAGGTATATTTTTTCATTACCTGAAAAGTCAGTTATAGTTTTCCATGAACAAAATCTAGCTAGATCGATTTATCGTCCCCGAAACTACCTACATACTAAGATTCACGGTAATAGATGACGCCGTTTCCGAGATCCTGAATATATACAAACATAAAAATATACAAGAATTGCTCGTTTAAAGGTATTAGATTCACATGAAGAACTAAATATTGAGTATTTATTCGTATTATATATATCCTATATTATGCATAGATCCTTACGTGAGTTTTTATGTGAAACTAGCGAGCCGGACGGATGTTGTCCTGCCTTAACAATAAAAAAAAAGTAAAATTCAACCACAGCGCGACCTTCCGGCTCCAATCCAAAGCGTTCTCGGATCCACTGGAACACGCACGCAAACTTTCATCAATATCGGTCCAGCTGTTTTGGAGGAGTTCAGTGACATACACACGTACAGAAGAAATGTACATATAAAGATAAAAATATATTTTCCTCTACCTTATATAGCAAAATGCACTTTGCTTAAAGTAGGTACGAGTATATGGCAAATAAAATTTACCTATTCCAGTGGGATGTAGTGAAACAGTAAGGGTTGCGAGCATACTTTCGGCTTTTTTCTTTAGTCTCTCAAACCTTTCATCCACATCCAATTTAAAATATATGCCCGTTTTTATGTGCCGCAGGAACTTAGCGTATAATCTAATAACTTTAAATGAGCAAGTCTTATATAATTTTATATTGTTATATATTCAGGTTCTCAGTAACGGCGTCACCGATTTCTGTGAAACTTAGTATGTAGGTAGTTTCGGGGACGATAAATCGATCTAGTTAGATTTTATTCATTGAAAATTGTTTTATCTGAGTTTTCAGGCAATGAAGAAATATAGTTAGAATATAAACCTAAATTTGGCCGTCGCTGTCAAAACAAATAAAGCTCAGATTGAAATTAGCTGCTTCGAAAATCCGTCTAACCCAAGTTCGAATCTGAGTAACAGTAAAAGAGGTATCTTTTTTAATCTACATTTTTTATGATACAAAATGCTCATTTTGTGAGGGAAACAAAACAGTTTATTTCAAAAATGTTTTTAAAGAACAGAGCTAGACTCAGTCGTCCACGTACTGCTTATTAAAGCGTATAATAATGCATATTTTTCCTATTTTAACAACCATCTGCTAATAAAATGGCTCGAAATTGTACCATGAATTGTTTTTTTTTTCGAACTGACTACGCTATTGGTCTTATTAGGGCCTTCACAGCTTCACCGAACTACTAAGGCGAGCGCTTAAGGCACTCAGCCGATTTTGTTTTGGTAACATGCTCAAAGGCGCACGGCGCACCTCGGCTTGAATTTTTACCGAGAAATACCCGATCTGACCTAGCTAAACTATGCTAAGCTATACATATATTCATTTTTGGATCATACAAATAACAATTGCATGATACACAAACACAACATGTAATTAAGAAAAAGACGTACTAAACTACTCGATTCATTTCGATAAGGGAAAAAAGTAAACCCTTCCACCAGTTGTGTAAGGTGCATATCTAAATATCTGTGTGTGAGAATAATCGATGTGGCGTGTACTGTTTCGCGACAACATCATATTTGTGGCAACCCGGGTGGTCTCGAGCAAAGATGCTGCCGAGATAACGCGACGAGTGTGCGGGTAAGAAAAACGAGAGGGCCCGCCCCTGACGCACGAGGCAGGAATTCGCGACGTAGTCGGCCACGAGAAATGAAAAGATCGAATTTCCAAATTAAGCGAACAGCACCGGCGCCGGAATCTAAAAATAGAAATAACGACATTGTTTATCGATTGTTTAGTGACGCTACAAGACGTAACTCGGAGGATCGGGCGAGTCTTTCGTGCGAGAACACTCCTTAGCGGAGTGATCGCCGAGGCACTTAACGCACCTGGGTTTCAGGTGGCAATTAAGCGCGGAGTCTCCGTACATCTGGTAGTTGTGACACTGCGAGGGTACGGGCGTTTTGCGCAGCGGCTCTACGGTGACGCCAGAGAGGCCGCAGAGAGT
>JACEII010000013.1:1567489-1605428 GCA_014332785.1 Antheraea mylitta | reverse complement strand
CACCAAAACAATTAAACCAAAAATTTTATACAACATAAATGTAGTCCACGCTATAGTCTAGTATCCGTAATACTCCATTACACAACTGTTCTCTTGAACCAAACCCTTTCTGAATTTATCATCTATTTCGGCCATATCGTCTTTTAGTTTGAGAGGTTGTGATAAAACTAGCCTAATAGAATAAAAGGCGTATAAGAATACCTGTCAGCTCCATTGCAATGCGGTGGTGCTAGGTGATTCTGTGAGTGATGGGGTGCGGGTGTGGCGGGCGCGTGCGGTGTGTGAGACGTACTACGCCACCCGCCCAGCAATGGCGCCTCCCCGCTAGCGCCCAACAATTTTAACCTAAACATAGTTATGACGTTGAACGCATTGGGTAACACTATAGATTAAACTAAAAGGATAGTTAGTTTCCGCGTGGAATCCAGCATATGATGAGAAACATTGTTTTTAATATCCAAATTATATGAAAGTTGTTATCATTAAGATTAAACAAATCATATAAATTAGTTAACTCAATGATCACAGTTTACTGTGCAATATATACTATCTACCATTTGGTATTTTAATATATATCGATTAAAGTCCGCGTCTTCCGCGTGGAATTTACCAAACAATGTCAGTTTAGTGTAACCGTGTGCGTGCAACTTCATTGATTTATTATATTTGTGACGAACCCTACTTATTTTTTATACAAAAAGGTGGTCTAGATTCTTTATGTCATCAACTATATGCCAGCAAATTTTCTGTTAAAATTGATTTAACCATTTCGGAGTTAAGCCAGAAAAACAGCCAGACAAACATTTTATAAATGCTCTATATGCTTTCACATCCATTTAGTAAAAAGCTGTTGATAAACACACTTCAATTTTATTGATTTTATATACATATAATAATAGATTTTCATAGATATAAATATTACAGTTTTTATAATTATATACATGTAAGTATATATTATTATTTTATTGCATGTAGTTATTCACCTGGATACATTTAGATTTTTACAATGATACTGCTGCCTCGGCCGGCTCGCGGTGTCTTGGCTTCATAAGTATAATCTAATGTAACCGAACGAGGGAAAATAAAGAAAAATAATTCGGTTAAGTTTAGTTAGCCTCGCGAAAAAAGAGGGAACGAGAGCAGCCCGCGGCAGCGGTCGGCGAGCGTAGTGGTGTTAATACATGAGTACTTTCACAATTTACTACAACCAACCTATTAATTATATTCGATATTATTTATCGAGATTTCAGTTATAATGTATCTATCCATCTAATACCTTTAAACGAGCAATTCTTGTATATTTTTATATTTGTATATATTCAAGATCTCGGAAACGGCGTCAGCGATTTCCATGAAACTTAGTATGTAGGTGATTCTGTTGATGATAAATCGATCTATATATAGATATCATTCATAGAAAACTTTTTTATCTGAGTTTTCAGGCAATGAAAAACTATAGCTAGAATATAAAGGTAAATTTCACCGGCGCTGTCAAAACAAAAATAGCTCAGATGGAAATCGACTGCTTCGAAAATCTATCTAACCCCAGTTCGAATCCGAGTGACAGCAAAAGACATATCTTCTTTAATATTTTTTTATGTAAAATTTTAATTTTGAGAGGCAAACCTAACAGTTAATTTTAATTTAAAAATGTTTGTTAAAGAACCGAACTAGTCTCGGTCGTCTAGGTATTTTTTTGAAACAAACCAATATTTAACCAACTACAATAAAATTTACTGTTGAAGAAAGACTTGTTTTTTATTTCTCCATAGACTACAATTTTAATAAATGCTCTCCATACTTAAATACGTATGTAAATGCACATTTAGATTAGATCTGATATAGCGCTGATATAGCATGTTTATACTAAATGTTAGAGTCATGACATATTTTATAAAATTCCAAATGTACTTTTATAAATTTTAAATTATCCAAACATATTAATAGTAAACTAAGATTTCAATTAATTTTATACATTTACTTATGGGTCCACGATTTCACCTCCGAATACTTTTTCTCGCCCTCGGTACCTAAAGTACCGTGCCTCAACACACGGTGCAACCACACTATTACTTTGTGACCTAAACTCGGTATGATAATTCCTGTACTTCTAAGGACAGCAACGTGGTATTTTTAAAAAGCATATTCAGTAACGTAAAATGCAATAATATATCTTCAAATCTGAATGATAGTTTCACAGAAATTAATATGTTCAAACAAAAAAACGATTTCGTTAGCTTCATAATATATGATGAAAACTATATCTCATAGCCGTTCAAATGGGTCTTTGGTAGTCGCGGCACACGCGTCACTAATCTACAATATAACCTATATATATATATATATATATATTAAAAAAACTGTTTACTTTAACTGTTAAGTTTGTCCCACAAAATTAGCATATTTTACCGAAAAAAAAATTAAAAAGATATCTGTTTTGCTGTCACTCGGTACTCACTTGTATATTTTTATATATTCAAGATTTCGGAAATGCCGTAAGTGATTTCCGTGAAACTTAGTATTTTGGTGTTTCCGGGGAGAATAAATCGATCTAGCTATTTCATTCATAGAAAACTTTTGTCTGAATTTCCAGACAATGAAAAAATATACCTAGAATATGAAGGTAAATTTCGCCGCTGCTGTCAAAACAAGATGTACATTGGCCGCTTCAAAAATCTGTCTAATCCCAGTTCAAATCCGAGTGACAGCAAAAGAGATATCTTTTTTTTTTGTAAAAGATGTTATTTTTGTGAGACAAACTTAACAGTTTATTTTGATTTAAAAATGTTTTTTAAAGAACCGAGCTAGGTTCGGTTGTCCAGGTACTCAATAGTTAACAGCATTAAATCAAATATCCGATTTGCTTATAAATAACTATGGACTTCTGGATCAATTAACATCAACCAAACTAATATGAAACGTAAGATACTAAAAGCAGAAATACATTTGCAATTTACTTTAAAATAAGCAAAAAAAATATAACCAAGAAATAATCTCCAACGCTATTCATGCAAATACTAGCTAGTCACGACGGAGAAAAATCCTTTGAAGTCCAATCGACTTAGAAGCATACGACCGGCTACCGGCAGAAATTTATTTTCCTATTGATACGTATAGGAATCGCAAACTATGGAAATAGCTCTCAACTAAAGCTGAAGGTTTTTTTCTTTAATTGACTACGCTATTGGCCTAGCAAGGCTTTAACAGCTTCACCGGACTACTAAAGCTGAAGCTTAACATAAGAGCTGTTCCTTAATGCATTCAACTCTCACAATTATTTATTTTTAGTCAATGTTTAGTAATTAGTAGTTAAAAGTTAGAATCGTGGGAAAGTAATCTGAGAGTATCGTACATCCTATATATTAATACGTGAAGCCAAAATTCCGTACCTCTTTTTAAGCGAATTGCGCGAACGGATGAACTTGGAATTTAGCATAGTTAAAGTTTATATGGAGGGGAAGTGCACAAAGCTTTTTCTTTATATAAAATACATTACAACTACATTAATTAAAATATACATTACTCACACTGCGGCTTGAATGACTCATAACATATACACACATGTAAATGAAAATGATGTTTCGCCATTTTTAATTTTACTTTTACGTTCCAATTACTTTTTTTCATTCAATATATTTAACATGATTTACGTTTTATAGCTTACATGCCCTTTGAAATTAACTAGTTAGATTCTAAGTTAATTTTATATAATAGTATAATATGTAGATTCGTAATTGATAAGTGAGTAAATTTGTGAAACCACTGAAATAATTATTGTTCTCTTTGGTCTTTTTGAATATCAAAAAGAAAAATGGTCGAATTTCGACCACTAGGCGCCCACTAGTTATTTCTAAATAAGTAATTGGAAATGGTAAATTACATTTACGTACTTACCAAAAGATTTTTAACTTATCTAACAGTGATTTTTACTAAACAGAAAAACCGTTGGAACCGAGAGCAAAGGCTAGTACATAATAACACTTTCTTATTGTATTTATCCGAATGTTAGACAATCAGTGAAACAATATTACTTGTAGTAATATTGATGTCCGTTGAAATTTTAGTGAAGATTAAGAGTATATCAGGTAAAGTAAGAACCAGTGATAACGCGAACTAATAGATTAGCATGTTATAGGCACCCTTCCCTGGGAGCTGGAAGCTGGGGTGCTCGCCGCCGTGTACGAATTCCCGGCGGCGAGGAAGCATAGTGGGGAGCTTACGGCTCCCAGTGAGATAGAAGTTAAAAGGTGGGAGTTGCGGGAGTGAACTATAGGGAGGTGGATGCAGGACCTGGCGGACGCGCGCTTCTGGACGCACATCGATGACGCCGTCCGCCCGGTCCTGCGGGAGTAGATTGGGAGGAGATGGGGCTCCCTGTCGTTCAGGCTGGTGCAGGTGCTGACCGGACACGGTTGTTTCGGGTGGTACCTGCACCGGATCGCTCACAGGAAGCCGATCGTCGCCTGTCATAAGTGCGGCGTTGAGGAAGATACCACGCAGCACACTCTCTCTGAGTGTACTGCGTGAGAGGTGGAGCGCCGCACTCCGGTGGCGGTGGTAGGAGAGAATTTGTCGCTGCCGAGCGTGGTCTCATCCATGCTCGGCAGCAAACAGGCGTGGCGAGCAGTGGCCTCCTTTCGCGAGGAAGTCATCTCGCAAAAGGAGGCGGCGGAGAGGGCCCGCGAGGCGGACCCCTTCAGTGGCCGTCTTCGCCAACGGAGGACCGGCAGGAGGAGGCGGCGCTTTGCCTAACTCCTCCTGCCACCGTAGCCGGACCTGAGGGAATGTAGTCGGGAGGCTCATCCCCTCATTGCACAGGTCCGACGAACAAGGGGAGGCAGCTGGTGTGTACCCAGCTGCCTCTCTATAGGTAGGAGCCCGGCAGCCACGTTCCGCCGGGCGGACCGTTGAGACGGCTATTCAAGGGGAATAGCAGAGAACGATCCCTTGCCGCCCCAACATCACGGTCTGTCGGTACACCGTGGGGTTTTAGTCCGTGCGGGTCGGACATAACCCATCCTCTCCCCCGGGAGGGTGGGTATCCATAAGAGATTTCCCCAAGTAAGAAAAAAAAATGCATGTTATAGTCACGTCATGAAAAGGGATGAAAGTAATATAACTTGAAGAGTGTTAAACATGAACGTGGACGGATATTGAAGCAGAGAAGGGCCAAAGACGGTATGGGTTGATTGTATAAAAAATGATATGTGTATAAAAGGTGTCAATACTAAGTTGACAACTGACAGGAGAGTGAAAAACGAAAATACGTGCTGTCGCTACTTAGGTAAAATGAGGGTGAAAAAAATAACTTTAACTTAGAATTACAAAAGTTACACATAAAAAAATATTAAATATAAATTACAATTATAATTAAAAATATGTTTGTATATGAGTATTACAAAACCTAATATAAAATATTTATGTCTTTATTACTTGTTTACATTTGTATACGAATTATTGACGTTTTTATCCTTCTTAAGAAATGTATTCAACATCATTATCGAATATTAGATTTAAAGCAATAGTTTCTCAATTGTAGGTAAACTAGTTACGTACTGTACGTATACTTTTCACTGAAAATAAAATTCCATCAGATAATCTTAAAAAAGGCGATACGGTTTTCTATACAAAAAGGAAGAAATCTTTTGAAGTCCAATCGACTTAGTAGCACGCGACTGGCTACCGGTAGAAATTGGTTTTCCAATACGCCATACTAGGAATAGGACTGTGAAAGCCGCTTCCGAGCTGTCGTAGCGTAAAATGAGATATCAACCGTTCAAAAATGCGATCGGTTCTGTTGAAACGCCGACGACAGCGGTCGCTTGCTCATATAACCGTCAGGCTGTATACCGATATTTGGCGAAAAACATGTTTACGTACATAATATGTGTATGTAAAAAGGTTATATTAATTTTTGATACATGGATGGCTTAGTTGATAGCGTGTTCAGAGTATATATATATACCTATATATTAATTTTCCAATTACCTGATATATATCTTGAACGTACAAGTATGTTTTTTGAACTTATACTTCGTTTGGTACGTTAGGTAAAAATGAGAGTAAATTTTTATTATGCGCGCGCACACCGTCACGAAAATCCGACACCTTGAAGTTACCTATAGTCAACATTTTGTTTTTTTTTTGTATTTATTTTTGTATTAAAACTTTCAATGAATTAAATAACTTTTTTCTATTGTTAGTGTCGTTTTTTCTATAAAGCGAAAGATAAATTTTTTACAAAGGTTTTTCAAAGTTGATAATTTGTTTGAATAATTGGACATAGGTTGAAATCCTAGCATTTTTTTTATATATCATAGCGGTCAAAAGAACAGGCGGGTCACCTGATGATATGTGATCACCGCCGTCCGCAGACACTAGCAACACCTGGGGAGACGCAAGTGGCTGAAGAAAGAGAGGGAGCGGAGGGGTCAAAGTATGTAATGGTAGGTGGTCTTCCGGCGCTCTCAGTGACCAATCGAAACGCAATAATGCAAGCATTGTTACTTGACATCGGTGTTTCTGTGTAGGGTGGTACTACCCCAGGCGAGCCGACCCATTCATGCTGAAACCATTTATAGCTTTAGCGTGGCTCTACCACCTAGAAAATATGATCAAAGATGGTAAACACCGTAAACCTGGAGTAGGCTCGCCCAGGGTAGTACCACCTGACCCACAGATTACCGACATGAAGAAACAATGCTTAACATTGTTGCGTTTCATCCGGTCAGTGAGAGCGCCGGACGTCCACCTCTGTTCCCCTCTACCTCCCATAAACACAGGCTGGCGACGCACTTGTGACACCCTTGGTGTTGCTAGTGTCTATAGACGGTGGTGAACATTTAACTTCAGGTGACACAGCTGTTCGTTTGCCAACTTTGATCTTAAATTAAATACAATGGTTTTTAACATGAGATGATAATGTGGTCAAACGATAAAATTTACTATGTATAAAAAAGAAAAATAAATTTATACCAAGCTAGCAATGGACCTTAATGGTGTACAGTATAAACGGACTGTAGTAAAAGATTATAATAAATTGTACCTTCAACATAATTGATACTAATATTTATAAACAAAAATCAATTACCACTATATATACAAGCAACAATACATAACGACTGCCTATATTTGGCTAATTCCTTTTTTCTTTTATTTGTATTGGCCAGGTGATAGTTTTTACGAAGGAAATTGTTTAAGAAGTCGTACGGAAAAGTGGAAAATTTGGGTAAAAAAATATCCATGTAAAAGGTAGGTAAGTGGGATAAAAGAAAAGAATACCTAAAGGAGAAAAGTCGTGGGCTGATGTAATGATTACGATCATACTTTCCTGTTGAAGAGGTTTTTGACCCTGTAATGGGGCTCTTATTTGCTGATGATGAGGGAGATTTTCAAATATATTAACAGAATTGACAGAATTGTGTTCGAAGATTTAGTTACATTTTCTTTGTTAGTACACAGATGCAAAATGTGGAAGGCCAGGTAGTAATAGATAAAGCGAGTAATAAAAATAATCCTATCACCACATTATGTATGAAGAAATATTTGTTCAGAGTGTTAAGGACAAAGACATTATTCGACATGTGCTTCCAGCCACGTCCTGCAGACGTTCAAGCGTCGCATGATACTAAATATAACAACGTCACGGCATCTCTTCAAAGTGTATAAGAGAGAGACACAATTTAAATAAATTTAAAATGCCATATTGAGCAAACACCAACAGTTGAACTATAGACTAAAACAGGGCTTTGAGAATGTAAAATCGAATTTAGCTTTAATAATTTCTTTATTGTATCTACAAAAAAGATATAAACCTCTAGTTTAATCATATTTATTTACTTAAAATTACCGTAATTACCTATTAATAATCATTTGAAATCTAAACTGTAAGAATATATCACCTTTATCGGAGAGAACTAAAACATTCGCATTGAAACCACAAGAATTGGATTTCATTACTTACTTAATATATAAGCTACATAATTTTAACTCATGATTTTTTCTTTCTGTAGTAGGTAGAGCTCCGAAATTGTTTTCAAAATGTGTAACGGAAGTAAAAAAAACTATGATAACAGCAAAATATAATAATATTGCACAAAAACAGCTATTTAAAAACGCATACGGATTCGTCAGTGGAAGCTGGTTTTTCATATTAATGAGTGATTCTAAAAAGAAAAGAATTATATTTTAAGCAATTATTTTTTATATTTTACTTAATATTAAATACAATCAATGCACATATTACTTCAAAAGGGAAACAATATTGAAAGCTATTATTTTATACGCAAAGACAACGTGCAGGATATTTAAGTAAATTGCTATGAACTTTCTTTACATAAATAAATAATATATGAAAATATTTTTTTAATTTACTCTCGTTGGCCATTTTAGTCTTTTCAGATACATGTAATGACGGAGCTCATCAAGTCAACACTTTTGATTAAAGCGACACTCGAGGAAAGGGCTCTCGCGTACCTGAGGAAACAAGAGACAGACCCTCGAACCACTTCACCGGCACGATGCCTTAATGGAGACGTCGCGCTATGTTTAACTATGTAATATAAAGAAATATTATTTCAATAAATATAACTAAGTTTAAGCGTTTTTGCACGAGCACACTTACATGTTTCATGGTAAAAAATACGTGCAAAATATTAATATACCTTGTTAACAAAATAGCTTCAAAAGTTGTAATTTTGAAAGACGACAATTTAAAAAAATGCATGTAACCATCACACGCTATTGAAGTAAAACTTGTCATTAAGATCCGAATTAGCTGATAAATTGCACTACAGATAAGAAATCTTTGATTTAATTTGTTACTCACTTAAATTGAAACCAGCTGATACCACGGTCGTGCGCTCATATATACATAATTAATTATATAGTATGATTTTTATTATTATTCAATTTAATGATTTTTATTTATTTTTCTTTTGCAAACATTATTGATTGATTTCTTTATAAGCTATTTATTGACAAAATCAAAAACATTTAAAAGCCGGATGGTACAGAAACGTGACGCCATATTGCCGTAATGAATTTCCGTTGCATTGTCTTCCAGTTACCTCTTAGTAGCGCCTAAAGAAATTTTACATAAAAAAATTTGGTTGTTGATATTGTTAAATTTATTAAAATATTTTATCCATTTTATTTCATGCGATAGCTGAGCATGCACTAAACTAAATTACATTGATTTCCAACGAAAGATTAATCTAAACTTTTACCAATTAATTTCATTCTTAAATACATATATTCGCCTAGTTAGATCAACCATTAACTTTGTCAGTTAAAGCTATATTAATAATAGCTATATTCTTTAAATCCCTACTATAAAATTATAATTTTTAAATATTATTGAAGCGTTATTATAACAAATGGCCCTCCGACTAATCATAGCTTGGAATGCTAATTATATATGGGACTTTATATATGAATAGTTTGTTTTTACTACTTCATGCAATTCAAGGTTACATTACAATAATGTTAAAATAGTACAATAGGGCTTCTGGGTTACTATTACAATTCCAGATTTAGTATATATATATTAGCATTTTAATTATTTTAATTTTAAGTAGTTTTCTCTTTGCTCAATTCATAACCGTATTAGAGAAGAGTTATTGTGACGTTAAAAACCCATATATATAGGTTGTTTTGTTTCTACGTTATTTGAAAAAAATCTTCTTTTATTTACTATATACTTATTTCAAATCTCTTTAATCAACTTACACTTTTTTTTACATCTCCTATAGAACACACTGAGACTCAGAACCCAACTAAGAAGTTCACTGATTAAATACATAATCTAATGTTAGGGCTTGTAAAAGATTAATTATAAATTTAATCCGATTTCGCAAAAATCAAATTAACAATCTGTATTGTTGTATATTATTTCATATGTTTCAACATAAAATTAGTCATAAAAATTATAAATTAGCAAATGGAACCTAAAAACAAATTTATGTACTATTAACAAATTAATGTAAAAATATTGGTATACGAATATAATGGCTTAATAGCTAAATCCCGAGCTTTTACAAATTGCGACTTAAATAGGATTTAGCGCCTGCCCTTTAGATTAATATAAGAACCCTTGCAAATGAAGAATTGGCGGAGTTACTTGAGCGGCTTAACAACAGAACTTGATAAAAACATCGCATGGAATAGACGTAAATAATCTTTGCGTGTGAACGAAACAGACTATTTGTGTTCGAAGATAAAGCATAATATTTCACATTTTCATTTAACTTTGGTACAGTTATCGCTTATTTTATGGCAAAAGTTTTTTGAATTTTTATTTAAGACTAGCGAACCCGGCAGACATTGCCCCGCCCTGATTATTAAAAAAACTTTGACAAATTATATACCAAAACCTTCCTTATTAAACACTTATCTACCGGTGGAAACCGCATGGGAATCTGTTCAGTAATTTTCGAGTTTATCGCGAGAAGGCAGACAAACGCGGTAAGGGATTTTGTTTCATACTATGTAATCTTTCTGCTGAACTTTTTGGAGTAACACGTAGGTATAGGAGAGTGTATTTATATTTGATTAATTGTAATTAAATGAAGTTATACATAACACACGAAAAACCTATTCCCAATGCTAACTTAAGTTATATCTATGACGAAAAATCTAAATGAGAAACTTTAACCACAACTGGCACTCAGAAAAATCTTATTATAATACTAGCTGACCCGTGCAACTTCGTCTACACCAATTGGTTATCACTGGTTTCAATTGTAATTTTAAACGTGAAAAAAATTAATAAAACTGGTTCCCGATTGCAGCCACAACTGCCGCTTCCAATTGTGAATCCAAACTATCCACGAGCTCACTCAAACATATACCCAGATTATATGTGATTTTTTTTTTAATTAGCCTAGAACCCGTTCGTAGCATCATCTACCAGGTTCAATTAAGATAAAAACTAACCTACATAAAACTAAATAAATGTCTCTACAACTTACTTTATCATAACTATCTTCACTTGTATTAAAACCTTTTTATCCTTCATTGTATTGAAGAAAAATAATATGAACACCGCGTCGAAGTGTCAAACATCGTGTCGAAGCGTCAACTGTCACTTGCTTGTAACTATTGTCTAAGAGTTAGAAACTGTTGCGAAAACAGATTTTAAATATATTTCCAATATATTTTTATAAATAATCTCTGTACCACTCACAATATAGTGCTTATCACCTTTTGGTAATTTATCTATGTTGATATGTTTCTATTGTAGATTATTCTACGTTGTTACACTAAATATTTGGCATTAAATTCATAACGTGTATTTGTCACACTTGATATTAGTGAAATTGCCTACATAGGCAGAGGTCATACCAGAAAGAATCAATCAAGCCAGCTTTATATATTATATTCATCCGAACTACGTCCAAGCTACCTGGCTGCCGGTAAACGTTGCGTTTATTTGTGCATATCGTACCTCTACAGACAAAAATATTGATTTTTAAATAATTTTAGGATGATTTTTTTTCACTAACTTAAAAAACATTATTAAAATGGAATTATTATTGAAAGACAGTACAAATTTTATCTTTCAGACTAATTCAGCTATTTACTCAATATTTAGACCGATATTGCTATAAAAATAATATTTGTATAGAATAACTTAGCTATAGCTATAGTTTAGTGCAGTACTGGCAGCACGATAAAGATAGCGATAATTGGAACAGCGTATGTTATCGACGCATATATTTAAGTTGGCGTCAGTCCTGATTCATACATTTACGTTTATCGTTCTTTTATTGTATATGGTGAAATCTTAATATCAATAATGTTTAATAAAATGAAATTTGTTCTTTGCTATAGATAAAGATGGTTTGAAATTAATTATTTTTATGTATAAAATATATCAGCGGGTGTATGATTGTTTATAAAAAAATGTCTCTGACTGTGATAAATTCATGTTTTTAAATGCGTTTAAAAGTTACTGAAAAAAAATGTTCCTAAACTTATTCACAAATCAAAATGCGCTTTAAAAATACAACGTTAATCAGCTACCAGGTATCCTAAATTTTGTCTATTGATATATTGATAATTTGTGTAGGTGATAGTCCCACACTGGAGCTGTAACTGGTTTCAGCATGACTAGATTGTCTCGTTCGGGCTAATATAACCCTCTCACGGAAAACTGACGTTAAATAACATTGCTTGCATTGTAGTGTTTCCTTGGGTCAGTGAAAGTGCCGGAGACCAACCTCTCTTCCCCTTTCCTCGTTTCCCTTCCCTTACCCTCACCCTTCCCCATATTCAGGTTGGCAACGCACTTGCGTCACCCCTGGTGTTACTAGTGTCTATAGACGGTGGTGGTCACTTAATATCACGTGACCCACCTGTTCATCTGCCTCCGGTGATACAAAAAATATATATTGATATAGTAAAGAACCAGGTATTCTAAAATTCTTGTTCTTCCAACGTTGCCGGCTCTTGTACTAAGGTGTCGCAAGTTTTGGTACGTTACAAATTTTTATTTTTCGTTATCCTGGAGAACACCTTTCGTTTTATCGGACAAAAATGTAGCCATGTAATGTCAGTTATTAGTGTGTTAAGTTTCGTTAAAATTGGTTCAGTACTTTCATAGTAATAGGGGTTTACATTCTAGACTTTAATTCTTTATCCTGGAGAATCCTTTGCGTTTTATGGGACAAAAAGTATATCTGATGTAATCTCGTAGTATTAGTTATCACTATGTCAAGTTTCGTCAAGTTTGGTTGAGTACTTTCAGAGTGATGCGTGTTCATAGGGACAGACAGACAGACAGACAAAAATTTTGAAAAGATTATTTTTGGCTTCTATATCGATAACATAGTCTACCCTGATGAAAATTTTCAAAAAATATTTAATGTACAGATTTCGACTTGTTACAGTTTTATTATAGTATAGATTATAGTAAGATATATATATACAAGTCTTGTCGCGCAGTGGTAGTACACTAATACTGAACCGAGAGGTCATGAGTTCAATCACATATGACAATTTTTTTATAAACATAATTCTCAGTTCTCTATCTAGTTTAATATCTGTGTATGTATGCATATTAACCGTTTAATTACCATAATGAAAGCTGCACTTAGTTTGAAATTGAATGACTGTGTGTGAAGTACTTTAATTAAATTTACATTTATTATTTTGAGGTCAACCTGTGGTTCAATTCGATCACAATTCATTATTTTTTAAGTTTCACCGTCACTGAGGTTAATTTTTCAAGGGGTGTAATTAGTACCATCATAGTCATCTCATATATGAGTCCGTTATATTTAAAATAAGCTAAATCCAACTATAGCTGTTCTTAGTATTTTAAGTTATTTTTCAAATTTTGTAAATTTAAAATATGATGAACATAAAAAAAAAAAACAAAAATCCTTATGAACGGCAAAATTTGAACTTCGTTCTCGATGTATAAAAACTGAAAATCTTAAAAAGATTATACATGTTTTATGAAAGATTTAAATAGTTCACTTTGATATCTATACATATAATAAAAATAAAGTGACTGTATGTAATATCAAAATAATAAAAAAATGACAGATTGGGTATGAAAGTATACACGCTTCTGATAACAAAAATGCAATTTTTAAAATTTTTGTAGGTCTGTCTGTTTGTTTGTTCCGGGTTATCTCCGAAACGGATGGATCGATTTTGTTGGGAATTTCACTGGCATATAGCTGAAATTACAGCAAGTGAAATAGGCTACTCTAAATTAGACTAAGTGTTAACACCGGCTTTGTCTGTAATGCTATCTCCAAAACGAATAAACCGATTTTCACAGAATTTTCACCAACAGATAGCAAACATTATATAAAGTAGTTTAGTTTATTTTAATTTTGACTAGCTGTTAACTGTGGCTTCGCCCGCAGCACTATCTCCAAAACAGTTATACAGATCTTTACAAAACTTTCATTGGCAGATAGCTAACCTTATAAAAAGTAATTCAAGCAATTTTAGTTTATACTAGCTGTTAACCGTGGCTTCGCCCACAGTGCTTTCTCCAAAACGGTTAGACCTATTTTCATGGGACTTTCACTGGTGGATAGAGAACCTCATAAAAAGTAATTGAAGATATTCTATTTTAGACTAGCTGTTACCAGCGACTATGTCTGCATTAGCAAGATTTCAAATAATTCATTATTTTTATTTCGAGAAATAATTATCAGCTTATTGTCTGCAATTCGACTTTACAATTATTAGTAGGTAGCTTTGAAGAAGAAGTCTTCCTAATAAGATCTTAAACCATAAACCTATTATGGAAAGAGATCCATAATATTTTTTTTTTGCAGAACAGACAAACGTTTATATTTTGTATAGTCGCAAAATCTTAATTATTATAGCGATGTATATTAAATGTAAATCTTTATAATAATATTTTAAGTTATTGTTTCATTAGCGCGTAATACAGCTATGTGCGAAATAATGCTCATTTAATACACTGTTTCTGTTTACATATCTAATGTATACGTTATATGTTACTTTAAGTGGAGTGGTGTCATACTTACAATTATTTTCAAGAGTATTTCTATAATTGTACATGGTCTCACAATTTTATATTTCTTTAATACCATTTTTAAAAACACGTGCGGAGCTGCGGGTAAAGCTAGATATACATATATATTTTTCATTTTGTTCTACGTCAACTTGAGGGTGCACAAATAAATCAAAATACATTAATTTTCGATTTTAATCTATATCTTCGTATAGAAGACTTATTTAATGATAATTTCCACTGAGACTAACTGTTTGCTCACAGACTAGTATTTATTTGATATTCAATATGAATATTACACCACTAAATTGCTATACTTATCACTACATCTACTTATAACCACTGGAACATGCCAGCCACCGATAACGCAACATGCCAATACAAGGAACAGCTACTCTCCACTATCGCGGGCTCGTGAATGGGGGCTCCTCTCATATTTAATCCCATTATGTGTAACTTACTCTCTCACGCTACTAGTAGTAGCCACTTCTTAGTTAAAATATGATTTAATTGTAATTGGTAGTATTTATAAAAAGTGATATTAAATTAATTTTTTCATATCGCGCAAACGTGCCCCACATAACTTGAACGTAAACAATAAAAATTTAATTTAATGCGTTTGTAATATAATATGAATACATACTAGTATTATACATACATTTTATCTTTTTTATTTATTTAATTTATAGAAATACGAACAGCACATAGTTTACAAGAATTGCTGTATAAAATAAGCAACATAAAACAATTAACAGGCCTCCACGAATAGTAACGCACCTTCTCCATATGAATTTTAACAATCCAAATTTCTCATACTGTCCGTGTACGCAATATACTTCATAATCTATTTTTTATAACAAACGAAATTTATAATAGGGTCTTCTTAAAAATATTTCCTTTACAATTAAAAACGAATCATTCAAATCAATTTATGACTAACGAAAACTTCGTAACTTCGAGGTAACAAACATTTTAAAAATAGAACTGAAATGGGAATTTCCCTCTCTTTGAAGTCGGTTAAAAAGGGGTGCAACGATTTTTTCTTCACGTAATAAATGTCTGAATTATGTATACGTACCTAGCTTTGTGTGCTCGCCTTGAACGCGAGGAGAGATCGAGCTCGCTGGCAGCAGAACACGCGGTGCCGGCCTGCAATGAACCCCGTGAACCACCCAGCCTTCGTGAACTCAGCCGGCACGTCATCATTTCTGCACAAACAAAAAACAGAATATTTAAAACGAGGTACACGTACTCCAAAAGTACGTTTAGGATATCTTCTTAAATTATACAACATCGATGGAGCGTATGTATCACATAAATATTGAATACAAATTTATACCAGTTGACACTAACTACCCTGCTTCCAAGTAATTAATAGCATAGAATCTTTTACAAAAAAATATCACAGTTAATAGCTGTAGTTTGTCCTGTGCTGACACATTTAGTAGTTGTGACGTCATTGAGTTTTAAAAGGACTGTATTCTTCTTACATATAGTTGTGCCCGCGACTTCGTCTGCGTAGAACTGTACGTAAAAAAATCTGAATATATTAAGCCCATTTACTTATATATTTTTCTTTCATACTTAACTCTAGCCGTCATTAAAATTACAGGAGCCTTTGATAGAGAAGATCGATTTTAATGAAACAGATTAAGTTATTCTCGAGAATATGCTTTATGATTTTCCATTACCACGTGTTAAGGTTTTGTCTGATCGGTTATTGTAATTAGAATCTATATCTATGTATATACACTTATAATAAGAATATAAACTAACGTATCTGTACTTAATCGATTTTCGTGAAAAAAAATTGTTCCAGATGTCTAGGCATAAGTAGTAGAATATATTTCAATCATTTTTTTAAATGACTGTCTATCTGTCTGTTTGTATGAACACGCATCACTACCAAAGTACTATATTTACATTAAACCCTCAGGTAGAAAATGGTAAAGTATATCCTCGGAAATAACTTATTTTTTGTTTCATGAAAATCGGTCCACTCTATTAAAATTTACTGTAGTTTTAATGACGACGTGGCGTAAGTATGATAGAAAAACAGACAAGTAAACGGACTTAATATATACAGACCACTTCATTAATCACTGTTTTTTACATAAGCTTCCACACAGATGAAGTTGCGGGCACAGCTAGTTAATAATATAATTAATCGTTGAATATAATTTGGATAAAAATGTGTTCTACCAATTTCCTCAATAGCTTCTCAGAGTTATGAGCTGATTGTATTATATCGAAGTATAAATATGGTATTGAAGTTAATTGCAAGTTAATAAGGAAGTTGTATTAATGTATGTTATAACTTATATTTTGCCGGACGTTTAAAGGGTCAGTCATTACAGAAATGGGAAACAATAACAGTAATAAAGCGGGAACCCTCTTAGAGAACGAATTAAATGAATAAAGCTTAAATCGAATGAGTCCCGTGCTATTGTAAACAGTCGGCTAAGATTTGTTCGGGGCACCCACATTGTTGAGCGTCCGTGCAAATTACAAACTTGAAAGAAACCTACTTAGGACTTCATGATAAAGTTATTTGACGAAGTGAGGAAAAGACGACGCTTAAGTGATGCAATTAGTATCGTCCAGTGACACTATAGAAGCCTAATAAAATCATATTTTACAATACTCCAAACAATATCCAATTAATCTATTCATTTGTGTCTACCAACTTTTAAAAATTTCTAGACTCGTTTTGGTTTTGTTGTCAACGAGTGTACAGTACGAGTGTGTATTTCTCTCCTGCTGCTATTGGCCTATTCATCTCTAACAGATGTTTCAAGTAGCATTCCGAAGACACTTCTTAGGTGACTAGTGAAGCCGACCTGGGGTAGGATCATTCGGCCACACATCTGGCAAGTATACGTGCAGGGTTTTGAGGCGTTTTCTTGTTTTTTTATTAACGTGGAGAAATCTCTTATGAATATCTCGGGGGAGAGAGTGGGTTATGTCCTACTCGCATGGACTAAAACCCCACGATGTACCATCCGTCGCATGTTAGGGACGGCCAGGGATTGATCTGGCTCTCTCTTTAGAGGGGGATTGGAGGCCTGCTTTTACTCCCCGTGTTGTTTTTCACTTACAAAGCAGGTGGGCGAAGTGATCTCTTCGCAGATGCTACTACGCCTGGAACAGGTGACTTTATGGCGTCATGGGCTTTCCCAGTACCAGTATCACCCTCTCCTCCTCCCCAGCAGAATCCACAAGAAAGACAAGTCTGTACCTGTGTTGCTGGTTTGGTCACAGTCACCTGGCTCACGCCTAAGCGGAGGTACCATTCTAGATGTTGGTGTCTAATGGTTATGAATAACAGCGATTGTAAAGGACTAGCATGTTGGGAATGGAAAAAGAACAAGAATACTACTGTCTCGGAAATTAAAGGAATAGCAGCTAGAGTAGTTCAGGATCACGTACCCATAGTGAACTCAATCGACTATCGACTATCTAACCGATAAATCCACCCTCCGAACAAATTGTCTACATGATAACTAATAAGAAATCAAATTTACGAATATGTTAATCTGGTAATATTCATCCGAATAATTATTTATATTAGTAATGGTTATAGGCTATACGATGCGATGTGATGATGTCTTAGTTGATAGCGTCTTCAGACACCACGTCGATCGACACATATTTGTATCCACGCAAGTTAGTGATTAAACCATAGCATGATTGTAGGTTTTTTTAAAGTCCAACTAACCAACTAAAAATCGTAAGTTCAAAATCTGTCGCCAACCAACTTTTTTCTATATCATAGGAGGCAAACGAAAAGGTAGGTCACTAATGCTAAGTGATCACCACCGTCTATAGATACCAGCAACACCAAAAGAGTCGCAAGTGCGTTGCGAGCCTGTATTGGTAAGGAAGGGCAGAGAGGGAAGGGAGAAGTAGGGAGGTGGGCCTCCGGCGCTCTCACTGACCGAACAAAACGCAACAATGCAAGCACTGTTACTTCACGTCGGGTACTATTACCCGCGACTTTGCCTGCATGAAATTTAGCAAGATTTCATGTCATTCTTAATTTTTAATTAGAGAAATAATTATCAGCTTATTGTTTTCTATTAATTCGACATTATAATTATTAATAACATTAATTATAATTCTTTAATACTATTTAAAAAAAACACGTGTGGAGCTTCGGGTACAGCTAGTTCAAAATATATTGGAATAAACAACGGGTTTCCTAACTTTTAATATTACGTTACGTCGCAGTGCGGAAATTCGACGCGTGGCGGTATATTCATTGTGGAAAATTTAAGGATATTATTGCCTACCGCGCTGTGATATATTTATTTTAATATATATTACAAATAAAACTGAAATCATTATAGTTTGAACTCCTAGAATAATTTGTACTAGTGTTACTTGACTTACTAAATATAAAGTTCAATTCATTGTATAATAACACATACATTAGAGCTTGCAATGCTTTTTCATTAGTGCTCGTAATACTGCGTAAGAATGCATATTCCAGTAATTAGCATTTGGTTAGCTTCATAAAACTGGAGCTAATATTTAGAAATCGCATCAAATAACTTCTAGTTACTTTTATGAATATTATGCTAAAATTGTTGATGCGTTCTATTTTAGCGAATACAAATTTTACTTGTAGTTTTTGCAATACACAAGATAGTATTTCAGTCTTGTTATAAAATCAGTTTTTCTTTTCTATAATTAAATTTAAAGAAAGGCAGCCATTTTATATAAATATTATCATTGTAATAAGTGTAAAGGTCTATTTTGTACACATTGATTTATTTACCAACAATTCAGTATAAGCGGTTAGTTGTGACTATATGAATAATGAACTTTCTGGCACTTACGGTATTAATTTTGCGTAACATCTAAAGAGCCAATCAAAGTCGCCGCACATAATCAAGTACTGGCCAAAGTTATACGAGAGGCAAACTAAGCTAAGCGACTAAAGTTGGCTTCAGTACCAACACTGTTGGTGAGCGAAGGTTTTGATTAGGTTCAATTACTCGGGTTTCTGTTGGCATTGTTAATTTACGTGTTTTGACAAAACTTTAGACAAAAGGAATTAGTTTAAATATAGCTAATTCGGAAATCATATTTACTTTTAATAACAACTTTGTTCACGTATCAAAGTTAAGAGAGCTCTCTCTACGAGTAACTTTCCCATTCGCTTTGTGGTCTCAATTAATGCTTCTGAAAATACTATTGTCACTCATTGATAATTTAAAAATATATAGAATGATGGGTTTTACAGAATTATATCATACTGTATATTTATATACTTGCAACACTTACTAATATTATACATGCGAAAGTAACTCTGTCTGTCTGTCGGACTATCGCACTTTTACGCCAAAACTACTGAGCTGTTTTAGATGAAATTTGTTACACAGACATTCTAGATTCAAAGAGTTGTAAGTGGTTGAAATGGAGGATGAAATGTTACATGGAAGTGTCGTCCTTTTAAGGACTAAAAGCTTGAAACTTATTTTTTTGACTGTTGATTCGGTATAATACATTTTGAGAGGTGGTAGAGCCACGCTGAAGTTATTACTGGTTTCAGCATGAATGGGTCTGCTCGCCCGGGGTAGCAACACCTTCTTACAGAAAACAGACGCGAAGTAGCAATCATTGCATCGTTGCGTTTCGTTCGAACAGTGAGAGCGCCAGAGGAACACCCTCCCTCCCCTCTCACCTCCCCTTCCTCTCTCTCCACCTTTCCCTTACCCCACAAATACAGGCTGGCAATACACTAGCAACTCGCCTGGTGTTGCTAGTGTCAACAGACGGTGGTGTACACTTAAAACCAGGTGACTCGCATGTTCGTTTGCCTTCTATGACATAAAAAAAAAAAATATTATTCAGAGTTTGTGAAAGATTTACCCTCAAGCGTGTAAAAAAAACAGTAAGATATAGGGGATGAAAGTTTGTACAGAAATATGTAGGGTTGCACTCCGATTTGAAAAAAATCTTTTAGAGTTAGATAGATCATTTATTAAAGAAGGCTATCATCACGCTAACACTAATAGGAGCGGATTATCAATGAAGAATGTTTCAAATTCTTTTTTTTTTCTTTTAAGAGCTTCCATTAAGTGTTAGTTATTCCAAAGTAATTATTCCACGCGAACGAAGTCGCGATCAGAAGCTATTATTGTAATAATTTTCATATTGCATTTTATATTATTCCATAGAATTATCAAACCATATACACTTCAAGATTACTCGCAGCTTTATTATAAAAAAATAAAATAAATATACTAACAATAAATTACTTTTCGGGTTCAACCTCGTGAAAAACAAGTTCCTTTGTTCTAAAGCTACTCATGTGGAACTTGTTGAATTTTTTGTGTATACACAGTCCCTTTTTGAAGCACCGTCACAGATATAAGCCCCTATTACACGTTCATATAATTTTATGCGCAAGGTGTACTGCAGTGCGCAACGTCGTAAAATTCTGGAGTGGGTAACAAGCAATACACAGTACAATAGCCACGCCTATGGAATTAATCTACCAAAATATTGTGCTTATATCTTTATCATAGTAATCATATTTTAATACAAAAGTGGACATTAATCTCAATGTAAGTTATAAGGTCAAATGAACGTATATAAACTACTATACCTAAGCTACTTAAGAAGTATATTTTAAAAATAACAAAATACTCTTGTTTAAATTAAATCAATTAAGAATTTGTTTTACTTTCACATCTAAGACACTTGGTCTTTACGTAAAAAATATCACGATATCTTTAACCAATATAAAGTTGTTAAAGTCTTAAGAAGACTTTTTAAGCTCTATGCGTTTAGGGATGTGTTTTTTCCTACCGTGGAGAAGTATGGACAGTAGGTTGATGCTAATATTTTTTCCTTTATTCGTAAAATATTTATTACTAGCCACTTCCCACAACTTCATCCATAGTTACTTTGGGCTACCGCTAACTTGCAGCGGAAGCTCTCAAGAAGAAACAATTCCGATTTCGAAACATTTTTTATGGTGCTCCACTCCTATTGGTCTTAGTGTGATATATAGATCCTTTCTAGATAAATAAGCTATATAACACTGAAGATTTTTTTTAAATCGGACCAGTAGTTCCTGACATTACCCCCTACAACCTCAAAACTCACAAACCCACAACGTCACAAACTGTACCTCTTTATAATATTAGTATAGATTATTAGGATAATAAGCGATGAATATAACGTCACGGGTATCAACTAGTAAATTATACATTGTAGCAAACACCACATTTCAGTACAATCAATCTTAACTCAAAAACCAAACTCATTTATATATTGTAAATGGAGTCTAATAGAAAAATAGTCTCAATCAGTATAAACAAATTTATTTAAACAACTTAAAATAAAAAGAAAATAAGAATGTATGGTTAGTGTTTTTTCTTTTTTTTTTTGTTTCTATTTTAGCTTTCATTTACATAGGTTATTTGCTGTAGAATACATTAAATACGTCGTAAACACCTATGATTAAGATTGCACATATATATAGAATCTTTAAAAATACATGTTATATATTATTCTAATGTAAATCTTATTGGTGTTTCAAAATAAATAAAATATAGATGTTGTCTAGTATGGGTACAAACTAAAAAAAATAATTTGGGTTCTAGGAGTCTAAGATTTACGTACAATGTCCAATTATTTACTGCGTAAAAAAGCATTATCTATTGATTAAATGAACACGGTCCTGTTTGTAACATTGACTTTGTTTAAATGTATATGTTTTATTGTTTTTATAAGTTTTGAAAGTATCTACTTGAACAAAATATTAAAATGTTGATTTAACATCAACGTGGACAGACTTACACAGATTCTGTCCACAGCACGACTGTTTCGTAAGGAACTACGGAAAACTAATTGCATAGTGTCTTCGATAACAAAATACATAACGATTAAATAGTAGACCACCTTTTATCCTTCAACGTGCGTTATAATCTAAACGTAATCAACAAGAAATTGATACATATGATTTTCATAAGGTAGCATAAAAAATTTAGTATTTGGTCTCTTAAAGATGTTGCATCAGTTATGACGAGTAATAACTATTGGATAGTTTTTATAAGATATCTTTCTTTGCTCTAAAATAAATGCTGCAATTTTATCTAAGTACTATTACTCGCAGTAAAACGAATTTTCTTTGTACATATAAACTTTTGCGAAGTCGTTAGAAATTCAGCGACGAGGACTGCATTTTTGAGGTCGGCTGTTACCCTAACAACTTGTTGCCGATAGAACAAGCGCAGTAAAGAGAGACTAAAAAGTGTATGGAAAACTTTTCAGTGCACTCCACTGCACTTTTCTGCAATATTAACATCACAGTACAATGATAATTAACAAGAATGTTATAGGTGTAATTTGTATTTAAATTTGTATGCAATGTAATGTAAGCAATGTAATATCTATAAATCATCAATACGTATCGACCCACTGCCGGACATAAACGTATTTCAAGGCTCGTACTACACTACTACTTACTTTTTCCATAAAATGTAATTTCGTGTACTTTCAGAACGTTTTACAGTATTGCGTTTACTAAATAGCAAATTCCGCCCAAGAATTCTTACACTTCAAAGGTTGTTGGTTATTCAATAGATGAGCAACCCATTGCCACTTTGGTTAACAAATTCTTTCTTAACCAATAATAGTGTTTAGTTTTACATGAGAGTCTCAAAATCCCATTACCGATTTGGCCGATAGTAAATTGAAGCACCAAAATTTCTTAGCTTTATCCATAGTTACACATTTATCACACTTTTATGCCCCAGATCTTTTTTTTATATAATACGAATTGTGGACATATAAGTTTGTGATAAAATAAACCAAACAATTTATAGAGTACACAAGATTTTTTATGTTTGAAATAGGAGTCAAAATTTATACTTTGATAAGAATCTTCCAGTAATTTTTATTTTTAATTAGATAATAATAATTACGCTATGTGACTTAACACTTAGTAGGTGGTAGTCACGTTCAAGCTATTACTGGTTTCAGCATGAATGGGTCAGTTCGACCGGGGCAGTACCATCCTCTCACAGAAAACCGACGTAAAGTAACAGTGCTTGCATTGTTGCGTTTCGTTCGGTCAGTGAGAGCGCCGGAGAACCACCTCTTCTCTCCTTCCCCTCTCCTCTTCCCTTTATCCTCGCCTCTCCCTCAACACAGGCTGGCATCGCACTTGCGACTCCCCTCGTGTTGCAAGTATCTATGGACGGTGGCGATCACTCAACATCAGGTGACCCACATGTTCGTTAACCTCCTATCATATATAAAAAAAACACGGAATCCATACTAACGTTTTGACAACACATAAAATAAAAAAAATTGCAGTATACATCCGTTGTTATATTTTATTTTCTTTTTATCAGTAACGATGTGTGAACATTAATCAATAGAAAAAAAACAATAACTATTTACTTTTTATTATTAATTATCAAATTAATTAACTAATAACCGACATTGAGAAATCTAATATAATAAAATAATTGAACAAGATCCATCTGAGCAACAGCAAAGGAAAGATATAACGGAAAAGCGTGAAAACGGCACAATTAATTAACTAGGATCAACCCGTAGCGAAATGAAAACTCGACAAAATAGGTATTTCATTAGCGATAATGCCCTTAATTACGATTTATTATACAGTAAAATTTAATAATGATCCCATAGTGTTCGCATAAACCAGAGAATTATGTAGATTCTAAATAGGTATGTTTCTGTGTTTTTGTATTGTAGATACATGTTTGCCGAATTATCCTACTATGGGGTAAGCACGACGAAAACAACTTTTTTTTTATCATACGAGGTAAACGAACAGGTGGGTCATCTGATGTTAAGTGATCACCACCGTCCATAGACACTTGTAACACCAGAGAGTCACAGCTGCGCTGCCAGCCTTTGTTGGGGGGCATGGGGGAAAAGAAGAGGAGAGGGGGAAGGTGGGGAGTGGTGGACTTCTGGCACTTTCACTGTCCGAACGAAACGCAACAATGCAAACACTGTTACTTCACGTGGGAGGATGGTAGTACCCTGGACGAGCCGACCCATTCATGCTGAAAACAGTAATAGCTTCAGCGTGGCTCTACCACCTTCGCTGCTCTGCTTTGCGTCTTTCAATTACCCCTACTCTGAGGCCGTCTGTAATGCGACATGCAAAAGATGGACGAAAAATTTGAGGCAATGGAAAAAGTTTCACTTTAATAAGCACTAGCTGACACTTTTTCAATGTAAAAAACTACTTTTTGTGACTTGAATGTAAAAGTTACACATATGCTGTCGCTGAATGTTTTGTAGGCATTATCAAGTCCTACAAGTTTTCTCTAAAACTCAATTATACATCTGTCATCGTTACATAAATTATACATCTCTCATCGTTAAGACAGCGTTCGTAAGAAACGTTTTCGTTCGAACGTTTTTTCTCCGACTTACTTTTCAAATCCGACTACGACAAACTAGGGATGTGAGATTAATGGAAAAAATCGATTAATTAGGAATCGATTTTTCTTTTTTCAATAATAATCGATTTGAAATCGATTTTATTAAATATAAATAATCGATTTTTGTGTAAAATTAATTTTTATAATATTTAAAAAAAGACGTTTTCCATGTTCCTATAATAAACCTAAAGATTCAAAATAACAATTTATCAGATTAAGGATCAAATGAAACGACACGTATCAATAATAATCATTTCAAAACAAAATAAAAGTGAATGTTCCTTCAAACTTTCAAGGTAAAGAATATAGAAACTAAATACCATAGAAATTTTCAGTACTATTAAACATTATATCGTAATAAAAATGAAATGATAAACATCCTAACAAAATGACAACATTATTAATTCTAAGTTTAAAATTCAAAACAATGAAGTTCTCTTTTAAATTTTCATATTAATTATAGTGTGATTGACAAAATAAAATTGAAGAATTTGTTTATTGAATAATTTCTTAATAATTTATAGTTTTGTAAACTTATCGATGTCGAGTTTACCATAAGACATTTTAGTGAACATGTTGAAGTACATTGTACTCGCATGACAGACCTTTTTAGTTTTATTGAAATTTTTAATTTTACAGAGAGCGGTATTTGGCTGTCATAAGAACCACAACAATCATTATAAGATATAGTAACTCATGTTACTTGTTAGGCAGTGGGATGTTTTAATTCGATGTTCTTTTTAAATTTGTAGTTTCACTACAACATTTTTCATTCTATCGAACAGGACATGCATATTACTGTGGTATTATTCATTTTCGTTATAAAATACTTTCGCCAGCCGCTTTTAGGTGTTTTGCGGCTAGAAAACATTCTAATTGTTTACAACTATATTATCTCACTACGCTCACTCTTCAATTGTAAATAATAATGAACTTATATTGAGTTTTTTTTCATTCGTCGCATAGATGTTTATGAAAATCGATTTAAATACGTAATTTATATAATCGATTTTTTTTAATCGTTTAATATTAATATGAACATCGATAATTAAAATTTCAATTATAATAAAATAAAACAAGCTTTTTCATTTTTGGGGATAACATATATCATATGACACTCATAAATAATGTGGCTTTCTATTGGTAAAATAATTTTCAAAATCGGTTTAGTACACCTAGATATTACCCCCTACAATCTCACAAACTTAACCTCTTTATAATATTAGTATAGATTAAAATATACTTAAATAATATGTTCATTTAATCTAAACCGTAGCTACAAATGATTCATTTCCGTAACATTTTGAAACTCAGCAATGTACATGATAAAAGGATTTCATTGTAACATATTACAAAAGGTGTGTCCAAGCGATTTGGCGCTTGTCCCAATGAACATGGAAGTGTTAAATGAGTGTGTGTCCACGCGACCATGCGACGAAAACCATTTGAAATGAGTGAATTTTTTCCCCGAATTATTTATTTATTCTGTTTGAAACTGTGAAGGGCGCAAAACGTTGAAACTGTAAATATAAGCTCAAACTCATTCGTAATGTAAATATTAAATGTGGTTACTATTATCTTTTTAACACAAAAATAATATACGGTTCGAGCGTATTTGACTGATCAATAATATTCAAACGAATATATATACTTATAAACTTGTATAATATAGAGTACCTGGGCGACCGAGCCTAGCTCGGTTGTTAAAAAAATATTTTAAAATTAAAATAAACTATTAGGTATGCCTCATAAAATTAACATAAAAAAATGTTTAAAAACTATATCTTTTCTGCTGTCACTCGGATTCGAACTAAGGTTATACGGATTTTAGACGCAACCGATTTCTATCTGAGCTACTTTTGTTTTGAAACCGCTGACGAAATTTATCTTTATATTCTAGATATATTTTTTCATTGCCTGAAAACTTAGTTTAAAAAATTTTCTATGAATAAAATCTTGCTAGATCGATTTATCGTCCCCGAAACTACCTACATCCTAAGTTTCACGGAAATAGATGACGTCGTTTCCGAGATCCTGAATATATAAAAATATACAAGAATTGCTCGTTTAAAGGTATAAGATATATCAAATATTTGACTAAAATCTATGACATAATAGATATAATACATAGACACTTCATATATGAAAAACAAGTTTGAAAAAATGTTTATTATTAAAATTGAATGCATGGAAAATGGAGAGCGGCAAAGAAGATAAAATATATATCACATTCTCATCATTTCTCAAGGTTATTCAAAAGCTATGAAAAGTACGTTATACAAATATATAACCGTATTTTAAAAAAATAAAAGTAAAATTATAAGATGTGGTATTCGAATGCTGTTAAAACATAGTCAATAATAATCAAATAGAGTAAACAATCTACTGAACGCAGACGGGTTATAAGTTAGCGAGTACGTAATTAGATAAATGTGACCGAAGTTATGACAACAAGAATTGTTATAATATTGATGATGATGATGTGATTGATCACAATGCCAACTAATAGTTACTCAAAGTTTAGTTATTTACGTTATTCAATAACTGTTTTCCTATCCAATTTACTACTGACATCGATATATAATTTATACATATAATTTCGATATATATGAATTTAGTTATTTTTTAAAATATATCTATATATAGGATTGATAAGTCTAATACCTTTTTTTTCTTTCGAACTGACTACGCTATTGACCCATCAAGGTCTTAAGACCTTCACTTCTTCCCAACTTCACCGCACTACCAAGGCGCGCGTCCAGAGCACTCAGCCGATTTTATTTGACAACTAGCTCCAGGGTGCACGGCACACCTCGGCTTGGGCTGTTGTCTGATACCTGCAATTCGCGACCTATCTAAGCTGACCTAAGCTAACTATTCATACATATATGAGTTGTTGAAACATATACCTATGTGTAGCAAGCATACATACCGCAACAACTCTTATATATATTTCGTATCGGATAATTGATTCGTCCAATACCGGTGACGAAACGTTATGAATTATATAATCTACTAGCGGGCACGGCGAACGTTGTCCCGCCCTAATAATAAAAAAAAACTTTAAAATTACACATATGCTGTCGCTGACTTGTTTGTAGGCATTATCAAGCTTTACAACTCTTCTCTAGAACTCAATCATATATCTCTCATCGTTAAGGCAGAGTTCGTTAGCATAGTTTTCGTTCGGCCGTTTTATCTCCGACTTACTTGGCTAATCCGACTACCACAAAATAGTCTTCACATTTTTTAGATTAATATATAGCCTATGATACTCACAAATAACATAGCTTTCTATTGGTATACAAAATTTCAAAATCGGTTTCTTCGGTTTCAAATGCGTTGACAAACTTTACCTCTTTATAATATTAGTATAGATTATTCTATACTTGCCACAAGATGACATTGAAGCTCGTAAATTTATTAACAAACTTAAATGTACAAGTATATTGTAATAATAGAAAAATAATAATATTGTCTCTTTACCGCGGATCGAGTTCGTTAATAATATAAATGTAGAGAAGGAAATGAAATATTCGATTATATTATTTACAAATTATTTGTATAACTATTTATAAAAAAATATTTTCTATTATCTTAAATACATATTTTAACCACATGTGAAAAACCTAAAAGTTGTTTACTTCCCCTCTACCTACGGATGCGTACAACACCGCATGCCCAATTCTCTACGACATGGAAAAACACATCGTTGAACATGTAATGCTTATAAAAATTGTAAATTCTTAAAACTTTAATAATATTATATTAAATCCTATCCTGGTAATTTATGTTAATGACCAACGGTGTCATTACAAAAAAAGTTATTTAACCTTTTAAAGTATTCAATACGTATTTAACTTTTTTGTAATAACACCGCAAGTGTATAAGAAGTAAAACTATCCAGTATTTTTGCATGATGTGCGCAGAACGGCCAACCTTAATATTTTATTCATATAAATATATAAAATGCCGACAAATATATACGAACCTTATTAAAATTGTACATGATTAACTCCGACTCGATGATTAATTACGAAATGGTTCGCTAGTGCGGATTAAAAAATTAAAACTCAACGCAGTAACAAAGATGACGAGCTAATCAAATTTCTCAGAAGTGCGGAAAGTTCCCGGCAAGTTATCAGATTCAATTAGAAGATACACGAAGCCCGTCTGTGTCGTCGGCTACGTTCCCCGTTCTAACTCCACTCGGCTACAATCATACTGATTTTCAATATAAAATGCTTTCAGAGACTATTCAATTACTTTCAGGATATTGCGTGTTTAGCGATTTTAAGTGTTATATTTAAAACTAAGTGTTCTTTATTTTACATTTATTAATATCTGAGCTCTTAATGCATATCTATTTACATTATAAGGTTATTATTTTATTCAGATTATAGTAATAAAAAACGTATTTACCGAGCCAGTTAATAAGGTTGGTATGGGTTTGTATGGGTTAGTATATATTTATGTACATTTTACACACTATCCTCATTACTAACGGCATCTTAAGCTGTAAGAATACAGAACGTAAATCGAATCGTAATTGAGGTATAGGCTGTTTTTCATACAAAGGCTAACTACGATTAAGTTCTACAAATACTTTTAAACTGTATTTATTATATTACAAATACATATTACTCGAAATAATTCCTAAGATATTGAATTACTTTAATATAATAATTATTTTTGGTTCTTATTAACTTACGTTGTTTGATGTGGTGTTAGTAATGCGACTTCAAGCTTAAGCTTGAAGAGCGTATTAATTCAAGCTCAACCGACCGCACAAGAGCGAGGCAAGCGACATCGGCTATGACGTAAATCGAAAAAGTTGACGTCAGTCTAAAAATAGTGTCGAAATATTCTTTGACGTAAGACGAAACAACTTGAATATAAACGATGTGTCGAGGACTACCCATAATATAGTAATTTAGTTTTACTATTTTTATAGCTTATATATGGGTAATACATATTTGTAAATTGTATGTTTTGTACCTAGAGTATAAATTCTGTATACATCATATGTTACTATACTTTCTTCTTTTTCTATTCCGACGCTTATTAGAAAACAAATGTTTTGAGGTATTAGAAAGAATTCGATAGGTGGTAGAGCCACGCTAAAGCTATTACTGGTTTCAGCATGAATGGGTCGGCTCGGCCGGGGTAGTACCACTCCTCTCACAGAAAACCGACGAGTAATAACAGTGCTTTCAGCATGAATGGGTCGCCTAGGCCGGGGTAGTACCACTCCTCTCACAGAAAGCCGACGTGAAATAACAATGCTTGCAATGTTGTGTTTCGTTCGGTCAGTGAGAGCGCCGGAGGCCCACATCCCTTCCTGTTTCCTTCTTTCCGTTTCCTTCCCCTCCCCCTCTCCTATATACAGGCCGGCCACACACTTGCGACTTCCCTGATGTCGCTAGTATCTATGGACGATGGTGATCACTTAACATCACGTGACCCACCAGTTCGTTTGCCTTGTTTGATATTAAAAAAAAAATTCATTAATTCATATTATAATTAGAGACATTTATTACTCCGTGTACGCAATCTCTGATGGCGACTCTCAATTTAAAATTACAGGATACTGAAATGTCTCATAGTTTATAGTATAGTCCAGTCAAGCCCAGAAAGAAATGGCTCTCAATTGTTAATGCCGGAACACACCTATAGGTGTTTGTTAACATATTTTAAGCTTCGGTGATCGATAGCCAAGGGGACATCAGAAAAAAGCATAGAACCATGGTATTGGTTTATCCCGATTTTTTCTTTTAACCGAACGCCTAAAATCGTTATAGGGATTAAAGCCTGTGTCGATCGACGTGGCGTCCAATCACGCTACTACTGAACCATTATTGTGGATTATGATACTGAATAAACTATGTCCATGTTTCCTACAAAACATAGAACATAAGAACACGAGAAACGTCAACAACAAAGAACATCGTCTCTCCTTCAACATTATCTTATTGCGTACCAATACGCCCCAAGTGTTACAGAGACGTCAGTAATTAGAGGAAATTACTTTTTCCTTAGGCAGATTAAACGACAAAAAATAAGGTAATTATTACCTGTAAACAATGTGAGTAACCGAAATTAACACGTTTTTTATAGATAAATTATGATAAGTAATTATAAACGACCAATTTCTGTGTTAGGAAAAAAACAGGATGTGTCGTAAAGACACACGATACAAGTGAAACTTTTGTATTACAGGAGAACATTTTAATTATTCATCAAACATTTTCGCATAGTATAGATTGTTTTCAGCTATCGTCACACCACCTGAACACAGTACAGACAACCACGGACAACGAGAAACAAAGAAAGCAAGATGAGCGTATCTCTCACTGTTCTCCAATACCCGAAAGCAAGCGAGACACGGCTCCCAACTCAACCCGACACAGTGTTTAGACACGAAAGGGTTACGGATCAAAATTACAAAGCCCTCTCTTAAGAAATTTCACTTGAAAAAAATTAATATTGAGATTTTTCTATGTAAAAATCTATATTCTAAAAATCTATTCTTCGTAACGATACTAACAATCAGCCGTGACTTTGTCCGCGTTAAACTACAATATAAAACCTAATAACAGTGAAATCTAGCCTAGCACCACCTAATGACGAAGTATAGTAAGATGAATCGTATAAGAACCTTCTTCAAAAATAAACCCGTATTCAGACAAACGATTCATCCATTTCTCTCTAAAAAGTTTTTCTGGTCAAGGTACTAACCGCATTTAACCAGTTCCATTTGAAATATATTTACAAAAAAATGTTATACAATTTACCAGATTTCGCAATAACATACAGCGCAAGACAATAAAAACAAACAACAAAGAGCACAGTTAGTTCTATATTTGCAAACCTTTTCCTGATAGAAAATATTAATATCTGATAAATTTTAATAACAATTAGTACAATAAAAATTAATATCAGTAAAAAACTTATAGAATGACAGACAAACTTTCAAAGACTATGTAGTAATGTTAACATAACAGCTATAACGTAAATGTGAGTAGAGATCGGCTTTGGACGTCATTGTGGAAAACGTCCTGGTAACGTCTTTGAAAGCAACTTAATACGTAACACATCCATTGTGCCTCCATCTCTTAGAAGGTATAAGGTCCTTTGTTAGAATTTCTGGCTGTCCAAGATGTATATTCTTAAGTTAATGAAAGTTTACTGACAGGTTTACGTCTAACACTTCGTCTAACTATTTATCTAATCGCTGTCTTAATATATATTTATTTCTTTTGTTTATACTTAACTATATTACAATAATAAAATTTAAATACCGTTTATTTAATGCATTGATTTAGAAATTTAAATCACTTTCAACGAAAACCTTTTAAGTGAAAGAGACCATATACGTTTTGGCAAAATATACGCTAATTTGTATTCAAATATTGTTCCTTCTTCTTTTCCTTATTTTGGCTCCGCAGAAGCACTTACCAGTGTCAATGTTTTGTTTCAATGGACGTTACAATACAATAATATTACAAGCGTCGAGTGATTATTTCAATATTCTAACAAGATGGTGGCTCCCTAGTTACCACCTTCCAGGGAGTTTTTGTGGCATCTCAAAATTTCATGCATCATATTATTTTCCATTCACTTCACTTAAGCACAATAAACTAACTATATTACGTAAAACACCACAAATATTTCAAAATATAGAATCAAATAACACAAGATTATGAATAAAATATAAAATTCACTACATGACACAATACAATCCCATCAAAAGCTCTGCCGTTTATTTAATGTATTAATTTAGTTCTAAATGACTTTCAATTAAAAAACTTTTAAGTGAAATAGGCCATATACTAAATTTTGGCAAAATATACGCTAATTTGTGTTCAAATATTCTTTCATAACCTTCTACTACATTGCAGTATATTTGTTAATTGAATTAATTAAGCTACCATGACAGTAATTCAAAGTGTTAAAAATTAAACGAGAATGAAACTATATCACAGCAAGTATTAATAATATAAAGAGCAATGTGTATTAATTATTACCAGAATGACATAATTCAATCTATTGATTTTTTTGTCCAGCCAATATCATACTAAGAATAAACTGTGATCATCCAGCCGATATAGATTGAGTCAGTAGTATAGTTAATTTATTGACTAACCCACATAAACTAAATTAATGTCTATATACATCCCAACATTTTTCTTTAAGAGGAATTAGTTTACTTAAAATATCTTAAAATTTACGGTATTATCACATAAAAAATTAATACGTATTGGATACTTGCTTTAAAAAGGTGTCGTATTTAATGCACCGCGCTCGCCCAAGACAAATTCGCATTATCCTTTTTCGCAAGTCTAGCCTAACCAAACCAAAACGAGACAAAAGAAAAAGATGGCGAAAATTCAGCGGGCGCGGTGCATTTAACAGGAATCATTTTTAAAGCAAGTATTTAATACATACTTAACTTTTGTGTAATAACACCATTAATATCAAACATACAAAGTACGCTATATATATAGGAACAAGCAAAAAGAAAACTTCATTATTAATTGTTAACAAAAATTTTAACTATTAGTCTGGTATTAAAAACCGCTAAAATTTCTTATTATTAATTATGAATGGTACGCATATCTTTTCGGTGGTAATCACTGGGGCGATATGGTCAATTTGTGACCAAGCCCCGAAGTACGAATTAAAAAAATATAAAAATACTGCATGAAGTCCCTCGGCGCGGAAGAAGTAAAATTTCGTAATGTGGAAATGAAAATAGGAAGGGGTGGAAGTTGATATAAATAAATATATAAACATGTATACTACGCGCATGCGTTCGAATGCCACGCATTCACTCTCGCTTTGTTTCTTTCTATTCCCCTTCCCCAGGAGCGTTGAGCGCTTAACGTAACAGTGCTTTCATACCCCCTTCATGGTAGCGTTAAACGTTTAACGCAACCTTGTTGGAAGTCGTATTACAAGTTTCACTTCAATAAAGGACAATGACAGACATGTATAATTCATTTTTGACATTATCCTTTCGATACAATCTGTATAAAGGAAGAACGTAATATCCTTCAAAAGCCAAAGTTGAGCTGTAAATTACGCTCTTAAGAATAGGCTTGAAGAATAAAAAGTAAAATGAATAATATTTTTTTACATATAACAAGGTCTTCTCTTCCTCGGTGTTCTCCACGCTTGTGCACTTACAACACATAAAGTGCTCTTATTTAACTGAATTAGAGTAAAACAACAAACCGGGCGAAAATATAACGTTAAGGGCTTCATAGACATTGGAATAAAATAATTTACACGAAGTCAATGATAATAACAAACAATTATTGAAATTAATTATCTATATACAAAGTGTTATTATATCATGCGAGCTCATTACTAGACGAAGAAAAATAAAAGGGTGAGGTATGTTCCAAATCTCTAAATCGTATTTTTTTTTTTTTGTTGAACTGACTACACTATTAACCTGGTAAGGCCTTCACAGCTTCACCAGACTACTAAGGCGAGCGCCTAAGGCATCCAGCCGATTTTGTTTAGGCAATTAGTGCAAGGGTACCCGCACACCTCGGCTTGGGCTGTTACCGAAATCCTGGATCTAACCTAGCTAAATTCTTCTAAGCTATTCAAACATGCTACAACTGGTTCCAGCATGGGTCGGCTCGACCGTGGTAGTACCACCCTCTCACAGAAAGCCGACGTGAAGTAACAGTGCTTGCATTGTTGCGTTTCCTTCGGTCAGCGAGAGCGCCGGAGGCCCACCTCTCTCCCTCTCCCTTCCCTCTCTTCCCCTTCTCCACCACACAGGCAACGCATTTGCAACTCGTCTGCTGTTGCTGGTGGCTATGGACGATGGTGATCACTTTACATCAATCAGGTGACCCACATGTTCGTTTACCTCCTATGACATAAAAAATACATATATTCGTTTCTAAATCACAAAATTGAACGCATACATGTATATCGGAAATATCTGAAACGTATTGTGTAAGCCTTCTATTCCAATAATAATTAAAGATGTAGGTAAATCATGTCAGACAAGCTCCAATTACAACTGGGCAAATTAATCTCCTCCAAATATAATAAACAAGCGGTAACTGAGGAATCTACACAGAACAATTAAGGGATATTTAAAGTAAGGCGAGAAAATAAACGAATTATTAATAATATAACAATCTCATGTGAAATGTAACTATGTAAAAAAATCATATTCCTATACACTAAGATTCTTAATTACTTAAAGATTATATGTATAAGAATTACAATTACAAAGACGACTTACAAATAGATTACTCTTTCCTTTAATTCCAGACTAGCTTCTGCCCACCACTTCGTCCGAATGGATAAGTTTTTTTTTATATCATACAGGCAGGCAGCAGGCAAACGAACAGGTGAGTCGTCCCCTGACGTTAAGTGATCACCACCGTCCATAGACACTTGCAACAATCACGGGAGTCGCATGTGCTTTGCCATTCTGCGTTGGGGGAGGGGAGGAGAAAGGGAAGAGAAGAGAGAGAAGGTGAGGAGAGGTAGGCCTCTGGCACTCTCATTGACCGAACGAAACGCAACAATGCAAGCACTGTTACTAGCACTGCTAATAGTTACTTTGTGCTAACGCTAACAGCTTTCGAAAGGAAACAAAACCCCGATTTTGTTTTCGCGTGTCTTATCGTTATTATATATAATAGTAGGGATGTGAGTTTAATGAAAAAAATCGATTAATTAGGAATCGATTTTTCTTTTTTAAAATAATAATCGATTTGTTAAAAATCGATTTTATTGGAAATAATTAATCGATTTTTTCAAAAATCGATTTTTATAATATTTAAAAATAGACATGCTTTCCATATTCCTATAATAAACTTAAAGATTTCAAATAACAATTTATCAGATTAAGAATCACATAAAATTCTACGTATTAAAATAAAACCAGTTCAAAACAAAATAAAAGTGAATGTTCCTTTAAACTTTCAAGGTAAAGAATATAGAAATTAATACCATAGAAATTTTCAGTACTATTAAACATTATATCGTAATAAAAATGAAATGATAAACATCCTAACAAAATGACAACATTATTAATTCTAACTGTAAAATTCAAAACAATGAAGTTCTCTTTTAAATTTTCATATTAATCATAGTGTGACTGAGAAAATTAAAATTAAAGAATTTTTTTTTTATTGAATAATTTCAATAATAATTTATAGTTTTGTAAACTTATCGATGTCGAGTTTACCATAAGACATTTTTAATAAACATGTTGTACTCGTATGACAGACCTTTTTAGTTTTATTGAAAGTTTTAATTTGACAGAGAGCGGTATTTGGCTGTCATAAGAACCACAACAATCATTATAAGATATAGTAACTCATGTTACTTGTAAGACAGTGGGATGTTTTCATTCTATGTTCTTTTTAAATTTGTAGTTTCACTACAAAATTTTTCATTCTATCGAACAGGACATGCATACTACTATGGTATTATTCTTTTTCGTTATAAAATACTTTCGCCAGCCGCTTTTAGGTGTTTTGCGGCTAGGAAACATTTTAAATTTTTACAAACATATTATCTCACTATGCTCACTCTTCAATTGTAAATAATAATTAACTTATTTTGAGTTTTTTTCATCCGTCGCATAGATGTTTATAAAAATCGATTAAAATGCGTAATTTATATAATCGATTTTAAAAAATCGATTAATATGAAAATAAACATCGACAATAAAAAATCGATTATAATAAAATAAAAATCGATTTAATTAAAAATCGATTATTTTTTAACATCCCTATATAATAGCCTATAACCTTCCTCGATAAATGAATTATCTAACAGTGAAAAAATTTTTCAAATCGGACCAGTAATCGGAGATTAGCACGTTCAACCAAACAAACTCCCAGCTTTATAAGTATAGATAAAACTAACATTTAAAAAAACCTAAGGACATTATTGCATTTAACAATTACGATAAAAAATTATAGACACAATGCATACGACATTAATTCATGAATCTTAAACGGCTTCTAGCCATAGACTGGCGTACTTGACGTACACAAATTACCCACGATACGGCACAACACTACTACTATACGACTGTAACCAGTCATCGACCAAAATAATTACCATTCCGACATTGACTAATACTCCCATAACGTTAATTACCGTTCTATCAGAAGCATGGTTTAGTTCTGTGCAGTTTTACTTTCAGCAATTCAAATCAAGCAAGTCAAACTGTTTGTTTATATGTATAAACTGTAATATCTGTAATTATCAAATGAAAGTCATTTTCATCTTACTGAGAAATTGTAACTATAAATGAGTCATTAACCTCGGTTTGCTGTTAGAAAAGTTAGTGTCGACTCAAAGTCAAAAATCGATACATGTCAACAATTGCTTAATACAAACCATTTCTAATAGCATCCTAAGGCTTTTACTATAACGTCATAATTAGTAGATATATAAAAGTCATGTACACGATATTAAATATACTATACATTTCTATATTTATCCAAAAATAATTTAAACGAGAGATAAAAGCGATATCAAAATAACTACTTTATAAAAATGCACCAGAATGTCTTTTACCATAGTCTGGTGGATACCTATCTAATGTTAGATTATCATAAGTCTATCAACTTCTCAATCACTATACATTTCCAATTCGACATTAAAGAGTTCTCTGCCATATCTACGAAGCCCAAGATCCCATGCTATTAAAAATAAATGAGACTTTCTTGAAAATAATCTGGTTCTAATTAAAAAAAAAAAGATTTTTCCAAATCTGTTTATATATTATTAAATTCTAATCTAACAAATATTTTAAAATCCGTTTTGAAGTCGGTTAAAAGTAATAAACTGGTGGTCTTTAAATAGTATATTCACTCACAATAACACTAAAGCTTGAAGTAAGCCATTATTATAATATATTACCAGTATATTACCATATACCATATAGTACCAATATATTACCATTATATTATAATATATTACCATTATATTATAATAT